>OY720453.1:54324539-54812039 GCA_963082715.1 Harpalus rubripes | reverse complement strand
ATGTAACTGACAGATAAATGTCACTGTCAAAGAACTAATTTCAATTTAATAATAGTAACGTTTTTAAAAGAAAATAGTAAATAGAACCATAGTTATATGAAATGGGACTTAATACAGTTTCCAGCATAACTAAATATGTAAGTATGTATATTTGAATTAATAAAAATTAAACGGCGGGAGGTGTTGTGTTGGCCACATCAGATTTTTTAATTTATTTTTTTTCTGAAAGTTTGAATATAATGAACAATTTTAGCGTTAGTTACACTTTCCAAATGTGTATACGTTAGTTACACTTTCCAAATGTGTATAGTTTTTGAAATACAATTTTTTTAAATTTAATTCATTTTGTTACGTCATAACTGCAATTTTACTTTGCCTACTGAAGTTGCTTACATCTGTCAATGTCATTAATTCTGCCTAAAAATGATGTCAAGGTGGGTTAACTAATGACAGCTGTCATTTTCAGAAAACTGTAGTTGTACTTTTTCAAAGGAAATATCTGCTTATAAAGATTTTGAATAAATATGTTGTATTTTAATAAAAGTGATAAATGTTTCATAGATTTTCATGTAAAATAGAACTAGGTACATATACAAATATGTATTTTATATTTACAAGTTTTGAATAATATAAAATTATACTCTTTTCGCGTGGTAGAATGTAAAAAACTTGCAGTAGTGACGTCATGTAGTTATAGCGCTAATAGTTTTTATTAAAATTATGAATAAAAGTTTTACATTTTAAAAATATATTGATGCAAATCATTTAAAACTAGTCATATTTTCATAATATGACAAAATATATGCAACTTTTTTTAAGTACCGGATTCCTCATGGTAAATGACGAAAAACGGATTTAAGAAATGATCATTTCGATTGGTAATTTAGTCATAATTAATTTCTTCGCTTACGCTAGAGCTAGAATAATCGCGTGCATGATTTATGGCTGTATTCTGATCAAAATTGTCTTACATCTATTTTTGTTGATTAATATAAAATTATACATGCGATTGGTAGCTTTCGTTGCAATTTTGTTCATTATATACGGATTGACAAATCTGAAAGAGTTATTACCGGTTGCAGAAACGTTCATTAACGCCTTGTTCAGTCAGGGGATCATCAAAATGAACAAATTCGAATCAGTTTTCTTGTTATTTTGTTGTTCGTTTTGATTAACCGCTAACAGAACAAGGCGTTGATGAACGCTTCTGGAATTGAGCACTACAGTTTTGAACATAATACTTCCATTAGTTGCATAATTAATATCTCTAGAAGTTGTGTTTGAAATATTTGTGATGTATAAAATAATTTGGTGATTTCCTATGTTAAACACCTATGACCTACTTTTCGATTTACATTTACATGTACATTAGTGGCGCTTGTGTCTATGCGGAATGCAAATGGGGTTAATTAAAAAAACTAATAAAAATAACGATGATATTTTAAAAATAAAGCTGCTACCGATTTTTGTTTATTCGTGATACAGATGGGGAAATAGCGTAGTAGTGCGGTATTTTGACATATCTCATTAATTGAGATATCAAGAGCTCGCATGGCCACTAAATATTCATGGTCCGGCTCTGCAGGCCGCGGCGGTAATTGGCCATATTTATATTCATAATTTGGCCAAACGAAACGTAAAAATAAATTAGCCATAACGACGCCGCGTGTGTTTAAATTTTCATTGGGCTGGCGAGAGGATCCTCTTCGCTCACGTATGATTGTGGCTATTGACTAATTAAAGTGTCTTATTTATTGCACTTGTGCTTAATGTGACAACTTTATTGCAGCTCTAAAGTAGCCGTTAGTTGTAAATTTTAGGATGGAATTGTTGTAATTTCCTCCAATTTAAGTTTGGCTTTGGGAAATATACATACCAGCTTTATTTCCATGTTTATGATAGGATTCATTTCTAATTTGTACGAATTATTTTACCAAATTATCTTTTTAACACCGCAGTTTATTCTACATACGAGTTTATATGAAGTTATGACACCAGCTGAATTTACATTTTATATTTTCGGGGATAAAATTCAGAACCAATTATTCAATTATCAACGCCATTAGCTGTTAGCACAAATTACGATCAAAATGTCAACTGCTGAATTCATATTTTGGTACAATAATTTTTTTTAATATAAATAAAACTATTCCTTTAACTATTCGCGATTCAAGTTAGTTTTGCCGTCATGTTTTGTGACGTCACAATACGGTCTAGCCAAGTGACAGATGAACTAAAAAAACTAACCTAGTTGTGTGTGTGAGCAGCTATGTTTAAAAGAGTTTATTATTTTGTTATATACAATAAAAGTAAAATTAAAGGAAGTTTTCTGTTATGGCAACGGCTGAGTCCCGAAATTATAGTGAGTGAGAAGAAATTCTTGATTCCGGACACATAATTACATGTGAAAAAAATCTGATGTCCGTCAATTCCATGTTTGAAATAGCAATGAGCTTTAAGTAAAGTATCACTTCCGGTTGATCTTTGTAAAAAACATCTAATTTGTTGTTTAAATAAATAGAACAGTATGTAATGCCAAATTTTGGATTATATTTTATTGTTTTTCCTCGAATATCTGTTAAGAGCTCCAAATGAAGTACCACTTCCGGTATATCATATATGTAGGTATAGTCAAAATTTAATGTTGTTTCAAATAATACACGAGTTTTAAATACCAAATTTGAGAGTTTTGAATCATGTTTTAATATATTTTTTCAAGAAAATCAGTCTTATAGCTTCCTGTAAAGTACTACTTCCGGTTTATTATTTTTAGAAAACATCTAGTATGTCGTTATCATTAATATAAAAGTCTTAAATACCAAATTGAAATTTGGATTGTATTAATTTATTTTTCACGTAAATCTTTTTCAGAGCTTCAAATAAAGTATCACTTCCGGTTCATCAATTTTAGCCAAAATCTAATATGTTGCTTCCCTTTATATTAAAGTCTTAAATAATAAATTTGATACGTTTTGGAATATATATTGTTATAATAAATGAAGAAACGGAAATTATGGTTTTGGCTTCTGTGTATGAAAATCCTCATATCAGTACTAGGAATTTATCAAATTTAATTGATATTAGTCAAAGTTCTGCGTCCAGGATTTTAAGAAAAAATAAATTTCATCCGTATCATATCAACCTTACACAAGAATTGCACGGTGAAGATTTTGATAATAGAATTCGATTTTGCAATTGGGCGATGGAAAATATTAGAAGAAATCCGCTCCTATTAAGAAATATTTTATTTACGGATAAGGCTACTTTTAAAAGCAACGGTTGCGTTAATAGGCATTATATGCATTATTACGCAATTAAAAATCCTCACTGGATGCGGAACGTCGACAGACAGAGGGTATGGTCATTGAATGTTTGGTGTGGCATAATAGGAGATTTTGTTGTTGGTCCGCATTTTTTTGAAGATATTCCATTAAATGTCCGCCAAAATTTAATATTCCAACATGACGGAGCGCCACCACATTATGCCGGTAATGTTCGGAATTAGTTAAATAATCATTGGAGGGAACAATGGATAGGACGAGGTGGACATACATAAAATATATAGAAAAAGTATTAATGCAAACCTGTAGAAAATTTAATAATCTTTAATTTTTATAATAACATAAAGCTCGAAGAAATAACATTTAAAAGTATTTTTCGAAGAAAAACTATTTTGAGCTTCAAGTAAAGTGCTATTTCCGGTTATCTGATTTACACCAAAATCTAATGGCTTCTTTCCATATTAGCGTAAGGTAGAAATACAAGGTTTCAAAATTTTCTGAATGACAGTATTTGAGTTCGAGCGTAAACAGGACACACGCACACGCGCCCGCACACAAACACGCGCGCGCGCGCGCGCGCGCACACACACACACACACCATCATCATCATCATCATCATCATCATGTGAAAATTGCATTCTAAGGGCCTTAAAACGGTGTCATTTACCAAAATCTCGATATACGATTTTTAGCACGATCCCTATACCTCCCGGGAGGTAAAAAACATGATTCCCTCTATCACCATTCTATCGGATCCACCCGATTTCAAGTACGACTGAACCGATGAAAGTCTGATGAGTAAATAACTGAATTCAGAATCGGTGCCATAGATTCAATTGTAAGTATTTTAAGCGATGAATAAAATAAAAAGATTGATGAAATTAGATCGAATGTATATTATCTACCTATACATAACTGAATAAAAGAATTTGCTTACTCGTATTCTTGATGAAACATGATTGATTTTACAGATTTAACAAATATAATGATGAAGATTATTTTAAATGATATTTCTCATTTACGAATTATATTTTTCAATGGATCTTTTCAATTTAAAGAGATAGAAGATATGCGCAATGGGGATCTGCGCATAGTAAGAACAATTAAAATCTATGACGTTTGTGTCTAAAAAATTTCACGTAAAATATGAGAAAAATCTTTGACAACTTTAAAAAACATCCCGAAAGAAGTTGCAAAAGCTTTTATTGGAGCTAAAATGTCTAATGATGCAAATTTTCACCAAAAATACCTACATGTATTTTAATCACTGCAATATTTTTGACGTTTCGTTTGACAGCCCAACTGGCAGTTGTTCCCGCCATTTTCTTACTATTTGTAGCGATAGAAAGAGATAGCCGTTAAATTGAAAAGGTCCATTCATCGATACGACCAAAGTATTTCCTTAAATTTTTATTTTTTAATAGTATTTTATATGTTCCTTTTGTTCTATTTACATAATGTAATTTTAAAAAATCATAAACTTTTTTCACTTTTTATTTTAAGAAAATCTCATAAATGTATGTAAACATTGTAATACATCTCTGGCTCAAGTTTTAACATCCCGCATCACCATGGCCATCACCACTTGTATTTAATTACTGTGTGCAAGTGCAGCCGACGTGTAACACTTGTAGTGTTGGAGAAGAAAAATGCGGTGCTGGGCCTAGGCGTGTAGAGTTATGCCCTTGACACCCTCCGTGTCGCTGCTCTAACGCCTCTGCCATCGCTCTTTGTCGTCGCAGCAGGCCTTGGCGGCCGGCTGCTGTTTTATGTGCCGGCCATAAACGTCCCAGTAAACACAGACAATCAAGAGTTATGAACAAATGCAACATCCATGTGGTTTGGTTACCCCATAAAATCAACAATTAAAATTGTTCACATTACGCAAAAATTATTTTGGAAATATATCGGCAAGAGAAGAATACTGAAATGCGGACACCATGCGGTCACGCGCGTAAACAGTAAAAAAAAATATTAAAATTAATATAATCGATTTCAAATAAAAAATTATACTGCAATTCTGAATCAATATGCCAAATTAAAATTCTTAATTATCAATAAATGCCGAGATCTAACATTTTACTTTTTTAATTGTTATAAATAAAATATTAAATCGAAAAAAAGTTAATGTTTAAATTATTCACAAAGCCTGTGGCAACAACAGATTAAAATTTATTTTTTTCCATTTATACATATTGATAATTCAATAATATTTAGCATTTCATCAAACGCGGTAAAAATGGGGGTCATATTTACCTCCCGCTACCCTTGGCAAGGGAGGTATAGGGATCGTGCTAAAAATCTCATATCAAGATTTTGGTAAATGACCACGTTTTAAGGTCCCTAGAATCCAATTTTAACATTTTCACGATGATGTCTGTGTGCACGCGCGCGCGCTTATGTGTGTGTGTGCGAGCGTGCGTGCGTACGTGCGTTCGTGCGTGCGTGCGTGCGTGTGTGTGTGTATGTGTGAATCCTCCACTCTAACTCAAATACTATCATTCAGAAAATTTTAAAACCTTGTATTTCGAACTTTTTCTGTAATGGAAAGAGCCCATTAGATTTTGGTGTAATCGGATAACCGGAAATGGCACTTTACTAGAAGCTCAAAATAATTTTTCTTCGAAAAATACTTTTAAATGTTATTTTTTCGACAATAATGTTATTATAAAAATTAAAGATTATTAAATTTTCCACAGATTTGCATTAATACTTTTTCTATATATGTTATGGATAAATTTATATAAATAATAATAATAATAATAATAATAATAAATAAATTTATGTATAATTTAAATCCCGGAGCCTACGATTTAAACAAACAAAACTCCTTGGTTGCGCAGTTATTCAAATATATGTAGCTGACAGATAAATGCCATTGTCAAAGAACTAATCATTTCAAATTAATAATAGTAACGTTTTAAAAAGGAAAAAGTAAACAGAACAAAAGGAAAGGAAATTAATACAGTTTCCAGCATATGTAAATATGTAGGTATGTATTTAGATTGATAAAAATTAGTGATTCGCAAAAAAGTTTAAGCTAATTCTCATTTTTGGATTAGTGAATTCTATTCTATCCCGGTATATACAATTTAATTATTTTATTATCAAAAAAGGAAGTTACTTGGATTAAATTAGACCAAATTTTAAGAAATAAACTGCCAAAATTAGTGTAAAATTTGCTAATCCAAAAATAAAGATTAGCTTAAACTTTTTTGTGACTCGGGCGGTAAATGGCGGGAGGTATTTTGTTGGCCAGGCCAGATTTTTTATATACATATATTGTTATTATTTTTTTATATTTTGCGTTCATAATGAAGTCATTACGATACGCAATTGCGTATCGTAATGACCTTCATTTAGATACGTAATTTTTTGTTTTAGACGGTTGGTACTAGATGACGTTTCTTTAACCCGTTTTTACCTAATTTATTTTTAGTTAATTGACATTTCATTTTAATAATATAATGTCGAAATTATTATTATTATTTTTTATTTAGGGAAGATTATTTACATGAAAATGTACAAATGGTTACAAATATAATCACAAATTGAGTAAAATATTTTAGTTTGTAGAAGGCGCAAAATATAAAAAATAGTATAAAGAACTCATTTTATAAGACTTTCTTTCGCACTTGTCAATTAGAAAACTCGCTAACGCTCGTTTTCTAAATTTTGACGCGTGCGAAAAAAATATGTCTTATAAAACACGTTCTTTAATATGCTATTATATTAATTAATTTAAAAATATGAAAATTAATATAATTACGTAGAATTGAATGGTTCATAATTGGAAGCATTTTTTACAATTCTTGAATATTTTTTAAGCAAGTTATTGAATTTCAAACTCAATTGACTATATTTCTGAAATGGATACTAGGATTATTTCTTTATTGTTAAACGCGGAATGGAACGAAGTGAAATGTAGAAAAAGAAGCTTTTCGAATGAAGTTTTAGTTTGACATAAACAGTTAATTTTTATGCGACTAAAATTGCATTAAATATTTCTTAATGATTTCATAATCAATTTGTTGTGATAGCCATAATTTTATAATAATATGTATTCGATAATAGTTTTAGTTAAAAAAGCATCACACACTTAATACGAACGAGTGCATTTGGGAAAAATGTTTTTTTTTTAACCAAGTAGACACTTCTATCTTCACATCTGTTTGCTTCACCAGCTACTTTGTACATATTTAGATAACTAAACATCATTACCGTCACCCTTCACAAAAACTAGTTTCCCGTCAAATCCAATAATTCTAGCCCTAAAAACTCCAAACAACTCGAAATGTCACTTAAAATAAAACCCAACATAACCTCTCCGCTACACTAGCGACATCTTCCCTCTGCAGCTGGCGCGAAGATGAAATCCTTGTCTTGTAAGTGGGCGTCTGCTGTGTATTGTGGGAGTTTTAACACATGTGGCCAAACTTCGAACACTTAATCCGACGCAGCGATTTCAGAAAGAGGGAAAGGAGAAGAGAATTACACGTTACAAAGTTTCAAGCTTTTTAAGAATTTGAGGAATAGTGAGGTTAGGATAAGTGCATTAAGTGGCAAGTTAATTTGAAAAAAGTAAGGGTTGTTTAAAGTAGTTTTGTTGACTATTACAGACACTTGTTAGATTTTTATTGTCGACAAGTAATAGTTTTGGAATTATTTCAGATATAATTCTTGTCTTTAGTATATTTTTTCTAGATTAAGTTTACAGTTGTGAAACAAAAGTTTGATTACAAACTGATAGTTTGTCAAACTACTCATACAGTAAAGTTCCCGAGGAGAAATAAAAAACGATTACTTTTTCTGAGTTTTACATTAGCGTAGTATTGTTGTTTTTTAGTATTGTTGTTTTTAACTTCTTTGCTGAAAATAAAACATATAATTTCAACGATCCTTTATTAAAGTAGTTTCTACAGCAATTTTGAATGTTCGAAAATACATCGCAATTAACAAAATTTGTAATAAACACAAAATTGGTATACCTAGAAATGGGTAATAAGAATAAGGTTGCCAATCCAGAGTTTGTCCAATAGTAATGACTTCTGCACTAGGATTTTGGTGAGACCACAATTTTAGAAAAAAATATAATTAGCTAATTTATGTGTATAGAGAGATGGTTAATTTTCTAAAAAAAATATGTTCCTATTGATATTCACTTGTGAAATGAAAAATTGAAAATCGTATTATTTTTTTTGTGTTGGTAGTATCTAGAGAATTATTGTAAAGATATATGATTTATTATCTACAAACATACCGGATGTTACATAATTATTAATTTTAGAGCAAAGTTAAATAAAAGCTTGTTCAGAATTAAAAGTTACACGATATAAGACTAAAAGAATCATTATTTTTTTTATTTTACGACCAAACCCATAATAAAATATGTATTTTACAGTATATTTCAGAGTATCAATGGAGTTTTGTTTGTTTGTTAAACAAACTCTAAATAACCTCACTATATTCGTAGTTCCATGACACTGAAATATGCTGTAAATTGAAAATTTCATTTTGCGTTCGTCGTAAATTTAAAAAAAAATATAATTTTTGATTTTTAGACCCATATTATGTAGTGTTCAATTCTGAACAAGTTTTCATTTACAACTCTCTTCTAAAATTAATAGGTTTATAATTTACCTAAGGTAAGTAGCTACAGGAAAATTAAAATAAAACATTGTATATCGTATATCTATAACAAAACAGATTTCATTTTATCTTCTGATAATACAAAAAATAAATAAATAAATAAATAAATAAACAAAACAAATTTAGGCAACTTTTAGATTTTGTTTTATTTGTTAATTACTTCAATGGCTTTGTGGCAGTTCAAGGTATTGAAATAAAAAATTAATTTTACGAATGTTCATTTAATTTTCTTTTTACTTTCTCTAGTTCGAACAAATTCAAATACCTCTTGTGAATTCGATTTATAAGTCGACTGCAGCAAAAATAAAAAAAATCTGATGTGGCCAGCACATTACCTTCCGTCAGTTCTATGTATTTTGTATAAACGTCATACAGAAAGTTCATTGCAAAAGATTCGATTTCTTGTATATTACCTTAAGGCAGTTTTATGTATTTTATACAAATTCCATACAGAAAGTTTCTAACAAAAGATCCTATATTTCCAGTAAAATTATAACAAAAAACATACTGTCAACTGCATTTGACACTGACACCTTTTAATCAGAATTTTCTTGATATAGCAGCTGTTTCCAGAATTATAGCATAGCTGGCTAATATATATGATATTTAATTTCTTTATAATTTTTTTAACTCTATATCCATTTAATATGAAGTATAAAATGCATTCAAATCGTATAGAGATTAAAATATTATTTAATATTTACAACAATAAATGTAAAAAAATTATATTTAACATTGTTTTTTCAAGAAAAACTGTTAAAATCTTCTAATGAAGATACTTCCGGTTGACCAATTATAATTAAAATCTAATCAGCTCTTCACATGGACGTAACGAAGAGGAATACGAAAGAATTATAATTTTTGGAATTGCAGTATTAGAATTATCGCATTAGAAAATTTTGTCACACACACAGACACATACACACATACATACACACACATACAGACATCATCGTAAAAATAATAATATCGTATTCTGTGGACCCTAAAACGTGATTATTCACCAAAAACTCACCACCGAAATTTTTGACCAAAGACAATACCTTCCTCTCCTAAAGGTGACGGAAGGTAAAAAGTAGCAAAATATTAGATGACGGGTCGTTATAGTGTTAGTCGCGTTTCCAGGATTTTGGTCTAGGGAAAGCGATATAAAAGCAATATATATATATATATATATATATATATATATATATATATATATATATATATATATATATATATATATATATATATATATATACCGTGTGTCTATTTTGAAGGTATACATAAGAGATTAACATGGGAAATCAGTTTTTTGCAATTTCCTGCTCGCCTAATTATTTTAAGCAAAAATGCGTCAAATAAATTTTAGTTGGATTTTTCTCTATATTTTTATAATGTAAGGATGTAAAGCTAAAACATGGTTGAATTCATAAAAAATACGTTATCGAATAGGCATAAAAAATTATTATAGTACCATTTGAAAAAATATGTGAAATAACTTGAGAACCACTGATTTAAAAAAATATTTTCTTCTCTAATGGGATGCCCCCCTTGGTGTCCTACAACTTTGATATATAGTATTTTTTTGTAACTATAATAATAAATAAAATAATGGCGGTGGTCGGTTTTGGTGTTACACCCTGTATACATATATGTACATAATTTTTGTGTATTTACTTTTCGCGTATTTTTGTAAATATATACATATATGTATTTTAAACAATTTTATGTACTTATTTTCTCATATTTAAAATAAAAACAAACATTTTTTAAGATATTAAGCTAGGAACGTTACATTAAAAATATTAAAACCATTAAACAAGAAAATCTATCAGTCACCTGATAGTACAAATTATGCTTGAACATTGCTGTCTCTTCCCTAGAAATTCTACCGCAATTTTTTTTTATCACGCCAATTTTTTTCTTGATAACAAGTTGCAATGATCCGCAATCATATTTTTTTTTATTGTGAACGATACTTAAGTCAGATTTAGTTAAGTGAGGGATAATTATTAGAAGAAATTTAGAGGTAAATGAACAAAACTTAGAGCAAAATTTGTGTTGATCTAGGGGGGGGGGGGCGTAGCCCCAATTGTCCTTCCGGTGGGTACGCCACTGTATAGTGTTTAGTATGTAATTAAATAAAACGGACAAGAATATTAACACAGAAGTAGCATCTATCGTTTTTTTACACATAAATTGACACTTAATATCTTCGAATTTAAATGCATCATTTATTTGGCACGATAATTGCACAGTAATAAATTTTTCCGCATTGCGCTGCATTTTCAGAAAATAATTGTCAAGAAACCCTTTTTCATTATTGTATTTTTTATATACTAATGGTAATTTCTTTACAAGCCCCATATATTTCAAATATAATAAAAATAAAGAATTTTTAAAAGATTTCTTTGAAATACTAACTAATACGCTCTGGTTGACATTTTGCAATATCGTTTTTTAAAATACCGGAACGGTTTCTGATTGAGTTATTTCCCCATAACATCATTTAGAGCGAATTGCATTAGAGGCAGACTTACCACACAAACTGCGACATCAAAGTGAAAAATCCACTCACCTGAAACAACAAGAAAACAAAATTAACCGCTATTCCATAATAGAGCAATAAAGTTCAAGTTAAAAACCTCTTACACTAACGCTCGCGCGTATTTCCATCCTCGTGTTAAGAAATTCATAAAGTCAACTAAAAATACACGTCTAGCTCCTTTAAGACGCCATAATAACCTGCATAAATTCACCTCGTTGCTTACACCTAACAAATCACGTGACATTAGCACTGTCGCTTTGTTAAAGTTACTTTCACACGACATAGAGCAAGAAACTATTGATTATACAGATCTTAATTCTACATTAGAATGTAATGTATAATAAAATATGTTTATTCATTTTAAATTATCATTATTTAAAAGCTGGTTGTAAGAGGTATATGTCATTGATTCCGTATAGTAGATAACTGGTAATATGAGTTCGAAATAGACATAATATTATTTATAATTAATTATACATGATTCCACCATAATAATTGATTATTTGCAAACAGAGAAATTAACAATTTTTTTTATTGGAAGTAAAATACATTTATTATACAAAATTAGCCTATATGTCTTTTCTATCAAAAAGAACCAATGCACAGGGAGGGACTAAGGTTGTTTTTGTAGAAACACTGAAACTAATGGCCGTTTACATAATTAGGCGCACTGTAAGACTTTAATTAAAATTACTTTAAGACTTTATCTTTATTTTGAAGCAATGCTACAGTGTCCGCGAAAGTGCTGAAGTTATGTTATGAAAACGAAAAATACTTTTAAATTTAATTTAAGTGTTAAAGTGAAGCAAAAGTTTATTATGAAAACGGCAGTAAGACACTTTTTGAGACAAACAGTTTTACTAAACTGTTAGGCATCCTTGAATGTACTCATAGATGTCATTGTATATAACTCAAATTTACAAAATTTAAACTGTGGTTGCTTTTGCCATAGGCTCCTCAATTTTTAGGTGTACCTAACCTACTTATATTTTTGGACGGTACTGCATATCCTCTAGTTATGAAATGAAATTAGGATTATACTTACATTACATCAAATTTTATTCTCTAAAGGTGGCTTTGGACTAGCCTTGCCAGACGTCCCGATTTTTAGCCCAAAATTATGTCCCGCGCGGGACTGGCTCAGTTCCGCTTTTCGGGGATTACTCGACAATGGGGCGCGCGGTGCAGGCGCGGGTAACACAGGCAAGTGTGGCATGGCCGGCCGGCCGACTCAAAATGACACCACTGCACAGAAATGGCACCAGCTCTTTAAACAGTTTCCAAAAAATGATACCAGGAATATGTTTAAACTAGTTTCCTTCTTATAAGTGTCCCAACTTCAAACTGCTTTCCCGAACGCGTTTTTTCCCAAATTAATTCAAAATGATCGGATGCCAGAAATAAATGCTCCGTAAATTTAATGAGAGCAGAATTACTTATCAAATTCAATCTAGAGCTATCCTGTGCAGAGTTCTTCATCTATATTAAAGAAAAAATCTGATGTGGCCAGCACACAACCTCTCGCCAGATATTTTTTTCTTTATCTTTATATTCGTCATTTTTTCGCAAATTTCTTTTATATTCTTTTTTACGTATATTCTTTTGCGTTGTTGACTTTTTTAAATTTTCATAATGATGTAGGAACAAATATTTTTTTGGCAGTGACATGCAAATATTTTTGACAGTGACATTTATGTGTCAATTACAAATATTTGAATTTCTTGCCTTGAAGTAGTTTGATCTGAGATTTGTTACATCAAATTATTTTACATGCATATCTTTATATCTAAATCTATAGAAGATATAATAATAATTAATTTATATTTATCGAATAAAGAATTTAAAGTTCTTTAATATAAGTATTTACATAAATTTTCGATAAATAATATTTAGATGATTTTTTTCTTGTAACTACTATTTCCGGTTGTCCATTTGTTACCAAAACTTAATCAACCCTTCCCATTATTGTTAGATTGAGGAATCCGTAGTTAAAAATGTCTTAAGACTTATAGTATTTGAGAAATCGTGGATCCAACATCCACACACATACGGACATCATCGTAAAAATGTCATAATCGGATTCTAGGAACCTTAAAATGTTCTTATTCACTTAAATATGGATATGCGATTTTTAGCATGAATTCAATACCTCTCTGGCGAGAGGGAAAAAAGGGAACTTTAAAAGAAGTTAAGTCTTCACAGAAATATGAATAAGTAATTCTTACTTAATTATATTATATATGATTTATAATTCTGAAGACTCAACTGCCCAACTACAGGGTAAACCAGACAGTTAGTATAGTAAAGTAACGTATTTTCATTAAAATACATTTTCTATGGCTATTTTATTGTCATGTAAACATAATTTGATACTCAAATAAAAGGATAAGTATTTAAAAATTACTGATTATATACGTTTTTAGTATGTCCCGCTTTCGACAAGAACCCGTTTTTTTTAATCAATAGGTTTCAAAATTCAGCTTTGCCCGAAAAAAATCTGGCAACGCTGCTTTAGACGACCAAATAAACTAACTTTTATTCGACAAATATTTACATAATTTTTGATCAAATGGTTACTCTTTACACGTACAAATTATATGAACATTATTTGCTTATAAGTGGGCTACATACTTACATTTTATTTTGGTTTGACTTTTCATCTGCGCGATTGTCGTTTAGCTTGTCTCTAGTGTGAGTTTTAATATTGTGCGTTCATTTTTCTTCAAATTTAGTCAAAATGAAAACCAATATTTATCAAAAAATCTTTATGCCACCATTACAAAATACAGTGTATGTAACTTAGGATGAAATAATCCCTCGAACTAACTAAAATTTGAAGTATATGATCTTGGAGATGTTTTTTTTTATTAAATGGTTTGAATATCGAACGTTCAAATTGCTTTGAACGTGTTAAGTTCCAGAATACCTTATGATCGTCTAAAGCCACTTTATGATGTACCTACTATCGACAAATGTCGCTGCTGGTTAAATATTTTTATATACTGTGAATTAGTTGTCAATTTTTAAGTTAGTAACTAGTAAACATTAATTTTAAAAAGTAGTACGCCGTATCAATAAACGAAGTTTACAGTTGAGTAACGAATAAAATGTTTAACCAGTTGCTGAAAAGTAACCACTTTGTTCCACAATATAGGTAGGTAATTATCGGGTACCAGATAATAACCTACAATAATTTATTGTATTGTGACTATACAGTGGTGTTTTGTTCAATAATAACTGTATAATACGCTTAACAATAGAACAATATCGTATATGAAACTATTTAATTTAAAATGCATGTATGCAGTGTGAGTCTAATTTAAGAATGCGTCTTGTGTAAAAGTAGCTTTTAAGACCACACGCAATTCACTTCAAACGCAATCCTGTGGAAAATGTTCTATTAGAGGAATCCTAATTAACCTAAAACACGTCCGAAACAATAAAAGAATTTATAGAGCATTTTTAATTAGACACGTTTTGGTTTTGGCTGGTTAACTAGAATAAAATATACGGTACAATGGTGTGAATCTAGACAAGAGTGATTTTCACATCTGTAATTTAATTAAATTAAACTGCATAACAAAGCAGGATACACTCACTGGATATTCATCTAATTTGGGATAATTTATTATATGTAAAATATTTCCCTGAATGTGACATACTACGGATATATATCGTACAACTGTCCCATGTGAAATAATTCTAAACAAAATTGTGCTCACTGGGTTGAATATTTTATATTTTACACTTCGTTTCCAACTGCAAAAATTGTACGACTCATTTATTATTAATAATAAAATGTCCAGCTGAGCGCTATCACTAACCCAAAATAATAAACTAGAATTTACCATTTCAAATGAATTTAATTAAAAATGGTAAATAATTTAATTGAAATTTACAATTTAATTATTTATTTGCAGAAATTTTTGCAAAAATGTTACAGGTGATATATGGGCATGGACCATTTCATGCAAATAAATATTTTATGTTGATAATTTGGACCATAATTTAAAATAACTGTCACATACTATTAAATTGGTTTTATTCATTTGGATAATAATTTAGCAATATATTCTGCTTAAATACTACTGGAAATATTTTTTATTTGCGTTTATTTAATGCCAAATTAATTTCGCAAGAAATTATATCAGTCTGATTCAGTTCTAGTTATATTTAAAAAAAAACTGTTGTGGTAAACCTAATACCACCCGCCAATTCCATTTTATTTAGTTTCAGAAAATAGTGACGATATTCCACAGGTTTCTTGATTGCATTTTATTTGCACATTTAGCAGTGTGAGTCAACCCACAGCCTACCAGCAGGGCCGGATTATCCATAAGGCAATATAGGCAGTTGCCTAGGGGCGCCGCTGACTTGGGGGGCGCCGGCGACGAATAAAAACAACAAATTTTCATTATTGAAAATTATAAATATATATATATATATATATATATATATATATATATATATATATATATATAGAAAATATTGTCATTTAATCTTTTCTGTCTAGTAGATTTGAATCGAATATGTGATTTGGCCTTTGTTTTAGGAAGGTGTTGAAATCGAGAGCCGATATTTTTTTGTAAATAGACAAATAGACTGATGCTGAAAATATTCAATACGTATACGCAGAATGCACCAATCATATGCTTAAGAGTGCAACATTTAATATTTTTTTGTTTATTTGTGCTAAGTATATATTGCTTTTTACCTCCCGCTACCCTTGGTAAGGGAGGTATAGGGATCGTGCTAAAAATCTCATATCGAGATTTTGGTAAATTATCAAGTTTTAAGGTCCCTAGAATCCAATTTTAACATTTTCACGATGATGTCTGTGTGTATGTATGTGTGTGTATGTGTGTGTGTGTGTGTGTGTGTGTGTGTGTGTGTATTCGTGTGTATGTATGTGTGGATCCTCCACTCTAACTCAAATACTATCATTAAGAACATTTTGAAACCTTGTATTTCTACCTTATTCTAATATGAGAAGAAGCCATTAGATTTTGGTGTAAATCAGATAATCGGAAATGGCACTTTACTTGAAGGTCAAAATAGATTTTCTTCGAAAAATACCTTCAAATGTTATTTAATCGAGATTTGTGTTATTATATAAATTAAAGATTATTAAATTTTATACAGATTTGCATAAATACTTTTTCTATATATTTTATAGATAAATTTATAAAATTATCTACAATTTAAATCCCGGAACCTACGCTTTAAACAAGCACAACTCCTTGGTTTCACAGTTTATATAACAAATGTATGTAACTGACAGATAAATGCCACTGTCAAAGAACTAATCATATCAAATTAAAAATAGTAACGTTTTAAAAAGAAAATAGTAAATAGAATCATAGTTATATGGAATGGATCTTAATACAGTTTCCAGTATAACTAAATATGTATGTATATTTAAATTAATAAAAATTAAATAGCGGGAGGTATTGTGTTGGCAACATCAGATTTTTATATTATATTGTAGTATATTATATAAAAAAAATTAATAGCATTTTAAGTTTTGTTGTTCGGGGGGGGGGGTCATAATGTAGTTGCCTATGGGCGAAAAAAGTCATAATCCGGCCCTGCCTACAAGGGACTGGTGGCTTATAGTGACGTCTGAAACACACAAGTTTAGTAAAAAAAAAGTAGACACACGGTGACTATTTAAAAACGATTCCAGTTTGAAACTCCATAACTCCGGAGTTCACTGAGGTAACGATTTTAAATTTTTATTTCTTGAAGACAGAGGCCCGGTTTTATAATCTTTATGTTAAGGAATAACATGCGGTTAAGTTCATGTTAGTAAAACAAAATGTTCCGTGTTATGAATAATCTCAAGCTAAAGTACATGTTAACTTGGTAACATAAACTAACCTTTAATTTTGTGGCTGACAGTGACATTGTTTAATGTTTAATAATTATCAAATTTTGAATCCGTATGATATAAATATAGTGATGATAAAGAGGTGCCAATAAGGGCAGCAAGGTTATTTCGACATAGGCCACATCATTTCGAAAAATATAGTCGGAAGGAGTTTTTTAAATGATTCAGTCTGTCTGCGATAACTGTCAACAATATTATAGAACAAGTTGAAGATAGCATTTGACAAGAAACGGATAAATAAATATTGTAGTTAATGATTTAAAACAATAAAAGTTTTTATTATATGAATTTTATAGAATTCCAGAAATCATGCATTGTCTCCTGCAGAACAAATATTGCTGGCTTTAAGATATTATGATGTATAGGGTTCTTTAAATTAGTAGCCGCAGATTTTAGTGAAGTTTCTAAATCAACAGCAAGCACAACTATTGCTTGAATAAGTAGAGCCGTAGTAGTTCTAAGCTCTTATTGTATACAAATGCCTACCACCGATGAAGAAATTCCAGAAAGAAAACGCGAATATTAGAATATTGCTCGTTTTCCAAATTGTATAGGTGTAAACACCCAAACCACATGAAATGTTAAGAAACATAACAAACTGACAAAATTTAGTATTGTCAATTGTATAAAACTCCGCTTTCAATATGAAAATTGTACCAACCTTTTAAAAATAACCAAAAACTTTGGGTTAGCTAACATGCAGTTTCCACTTATGTGGAAAAACGTTTACGATGATAACCGGACATTAATTTCATGTTACTTTTAACTCCATGTTTCATAACCGCATGTTAATTTATACTTGGTAAAACAGGATCAAAGGGTTGAAAAGTATTCCTAACAAATTTCAAACATTTATATATGACAACAAGTGAGTAGTGATTTTCTAAATTATCCATTGAAATCTACTATTACACGTTGATATTTTTACAATCAACTTAAAACGAATTAGTCTATTATTGAAGCAAATGTAATTCTTAGTGACATTTTGAGTTAGTTGTAACATAACATAACAATAATGGTACCGCACTTAAGTAATCTGACTTAGAAATTATTGCAACTTGTTATCAAGAAAAAATTGGCGTGGCAAGGAACAATTTCCAGGGAATAGATGGCCACTATCTAACATAAATCGTGATTTTAAGAGACTGACTGGGTCAATTTAAAAAACCTAGGAATGGAAGGTCAGTAACTTTTAAAATGACGAAAATTCTGGTTAGGTACATGAACTGTCCCAAGTTTTCAGAAAATTAATCCAGTTCGTTTTTTTTACTCTTGTCTGCATGAGTTAAAAATTTAAAATCGATATATGAATGCACACCTTCGTGATAATGTTAAAATCTTATTTTATAGACCATCTTTATACAACTTCAACTTGCTTTACTTAAGGAACGAGTAATAAAAATTATGGAATTTACATTTGAAGAGTTTGAAAACCTATAGAATGTTTTTGAAGTGACATAGTTTATTTAATGTTAGTCCTAAACTCAGATTAGTCATTTGTTAACATTATTGTAGATATATATGGGTCGAGTTTCCACTTCCACTGATGTCGGACCTAATAGAATTTAACCTATCTGATGTCCGACTATTGAAACTACTAGGTAAAACATTATGCTAGCTTTAGTAAAAAAAAAATATTTGGATACATAAACTTATTTTTTTATTCAAATTTAAGAATAAGTGATTATTTAAAAAAATAGGTAAACTTGAGCTTCTTCAATACAGAATTTCGAAAGTTCTTGAATTGCATATAAATTGTTTTCAAATGTTTACAGTTACAAGAACAATCTTCACTAGTTTCATATTGTGGCACCCTCCATGCATTCTCCAACCTCTTTATGTACTGTACTACAGCTTTGCTAGGGGTTTACTAAGCCAAGCTACTTGACTTGAAATAGAAAAGCTTCACTTGGCTTGAAAATTCAAGATTTTTTTTAATGTTATGCTTAGTTTGGCTTGGGCTTGATGGAACAAAAGCTTGGCTTGGCTTGAAAAATTAACATTTTTTAACGGCTGGCTTCGCTTGATTTTTCAAGCTTTTGGAAGCCAAGCCAAGCCAAGCCCGTGAATCTCTGAGCTTTTTCGTCACTAGTCGAAACTTTTTGCGTCGTTTGGTGGTTTTATTACACACCCATACTAATAAGCAGATATGAGCCAATAAACTATTTTTTTTTATGAAACTGTACCATTGATGAAAACCCGACTTGAAAATTCCTCATATTAAACAAATTGTGGGAGGAGTTTTGTCGTCACGTGTGGCAGATCAGTGACATTGTAATAATATTTTTTTGAGATCCGCCATCACTCACCAATGGAAATGGAAAATGTATAGTCTGTGAGCGAGGTGCTGTAGAATTGTAGGCATGATTTTCAACTTTCATATTTGTAGCCAATAGTATCAAATCGACACCCGTGACGGTCCTCAAATGTTTAATTCTTTATAATTTTATACTGAAGAATGTATTTTAAAATTATTTAACTTTACTTACTGTTCAGTAATTATTACGGTCTATGGACTTATTATCATTAGATAGCCAGAGATACCGGCTGGTAGCACGAGCGTGGTTCTAACACCGGTTTTAACTAAAACCATACTAGCAACTTGGCGCGTACTTCAGAGTTATTAACAAAATCAATGTTGCCAATGTACTGTATAAGCCGAAAATGTACTGACAAGCATATTTAATAAATTTGACCGCATTATTTAAAAGTTTTTAATACGATTTTTGTCTTGCCTTCTTTGTAGTATAAACAATTTAAAATAATGAAGTCAATTTTATTGAATATGGTTGTCAATACATTTTCGAGTTAATCAGTAAATTGGCAACACTGATTTTGTTAATAACCCTAAAGTATATGACATGTCGTTGGCATGGTTTTAGTTAAAACAGATAGAACCACGCTCGTGCTACAAATTTGGTACTGAACAAAAGCTAATATTTGCGTATATCGATGTATGAATGGACATTCATCATTTTATACCCTGACATTTGGACCCTAAAGACCTGTATCTAAGAACGGCTACCGTTTTTGCCTCCTTTAAATATACCATTGGGAACCCCGCCTTCAATGTATTAGTAGGACCAATAATTTCATTTTACTTGAAAATGGACATTCATCCTTTTTTCCCTGGCTTTTTATTGTTTATAACATACAACAAAACGAAGAAAAGTAAATTACTATCATTTTATTAATATACTTAGTTAAGTTATGCTATTTTAATAACTCTAGTTCATAATACATTGTCCCTTTGTGTATTAATAAAAATTCCTGCGAGAACCACTTTCTTCGCCGTCGCGTTTTCCTGTGTGACAGTAAAGAAATTACATTTAATAAGTCGGTGTTGGTGTAGCATGTGTCGCTCCCTCCCACACATAGATCACGTGGCGCGTTTTATTGGTAGCGCCGGTGCCGTGCACTGCAGGGAGATTTATGCACCGGAGACGGACTGCAATTAAAGCGCTAAACAAACGCACACACGCGAACCTGCCACGGATCAGGTTCAGGTTGGTGTTGGTGAAGGAGCAGTGACTAACTCAAAGGGTTCAGACCAGACTGACTCATTTAATCAGCTTTATAGATTAAGGTGTTTCATTACTTACTACAAGTTGATTAATTATATGAAGATGAAGAAGTTTCATTCTTTCCAATGGATTTTTCACCATTAATACTATTCTATTAAATCAGGCATTTGTTTTTGCTTTTCGCCACGAAACGAAAATTTGTTTGGCTCGAGGCGAAAGTATTAAACTAACGTCATTATTTTGACACAATTCAATTCAAACCCAATTTATATATTTATTATATACAACTGTCATAATATTTTCCATTTTAATAATACTTGGGAAGCATGATAATTTGGAATGGAAGCTGCAAGGAAGAAATTTGCTGCAGAATAGGGGATTCCACCATTTTTTTTTACAATTTCATCTGAACGTATAAGTAAAACTAAGGCTGTCGGTGAAAATCCGGTGAAAAAATTCCTACTAATAAGCGAGTTATAGTCCCCCGAAATTTGAAAATATATATGTGACGTCACGTATATAAGTTTTTATATCAAACTATTTTCTTCGTGGACCTAAATGTTCTTGGAATATATGCTATTACTAAATTATATTTATAAATAATAAATGAATATTATTGTACTGTACAAGTCGACATGTTTTATAATTGGAAATGTATTTAAATTATTAAGTTTAATGCAAAATATTTATATTCAAATAAAAACTGTTTGAGAATTGCACTACTGGACTGATAACCTCGCCTCCGATATTTGAATTTCTCTACTTCCATTGGTAGTAGGCTCCGCCCTTAACTCGGTATTCGTTATATATTTATAGGGGGTCTTTGAGTCGCCAATCAAAATAATATATATGGATTTCATATGAGTGACGAGCTGCTAAAACAAAAACCCCCTTATTTCTGAAGTATTTCAATTATATCATTTTATTTCTTTATTAATATTCATTATTAAGCATATACTTCCACTATTTTTTTACTAATTTCTCTTAATTCTATTGAGCTGTAATCCCCTATTGCACAGGGAAAGGTAGCATACAGTAAAATACATGATTTACTGCCGGTTTCATAATAATTCGTAAAAGTAAACTTACATAAAGTAAAACTTTATTTTAAAGTGACTTTATATACACTTTAAAATATGTGCGTTTCATAATAAAATTTTCTTTATTTTAAGTAGTTCTGAAAATGATTTTAGAACTATTGAGTTAAAAAATTGTGTGCTATGGTAAGATTGACTGCGAGAATAATACATTGTAATTATGTCTAGAAAAAAAAAGAGGTGAAAATTTTTCGTTTGATGAATAATTCACCTTGAATTCCTTAATATATAAACACAAACATGTGTTGGAATATAAGGAAAGAAAAATTACAAAATTCAATGAAAAGGAAAGTTAAGCGATTTTATAAGTTAGGTTACTGAATATTTTAATATTTAATTGCAAAATTTTGTAGGATCAACTTGGCAAAAAATTTAACACGCTTAATGGCTAAAATAATTTGAAATTAACTAAAAAATATGGTTTAGAAAACAGAACAGTTTATTATTTCTTCTATCTGTTCTAATAAAAATAAAATTGTATTTTCCTTGACCTAAATCTGTTAAATTTCATTTTCGTTCCACATATTCAAATTATTAATCATGGCTACTATACTTTTTGTTGTTTAATATTAACATCTACGTCGGAACTTGATGAATAAATTGAAGAAATCATTTTTATCAAAAATGTGGAATCAAAACTAAAGTTAAATTTCCATTTTAAGCTCGTAAAAGAACTCTAGCATGACTTTATTTTAAAGGACTTTAAACTAACAACTTTAACTTAAAGTTGAATTATGAAACGCTTTTTTCACTTTTAGATCAAACTTTAATATTAAAATTGGAGAAAAATAGTCTGATGAGTCAGGGAAATGTAAACTTCCCTGATGAAGGCATATTTGGTGCCGAAACGTCGGCTATGTAATAATACAATTTTCAAACGTTTTCATCAGACTGTTTTTCTCCAAGTTTTCCCAGTATTACTTTGATCCAGTCGAGGAATACATATTTAATATTAAAGTAATTTTATATTTATAATGAAACCGGCCATTCCTAATAGGCAGACGCATTAATATTGAATTGCGAAAAAGATTTGCAAAATGTCTAATTTGGAGTATTGTAGGTACAGTATGGCTGCGAAACGTGGACCATGCGAAAGAAGGAGAAAAAGTACTTTGAAAATTTTGAGATGTGGTTGTAGCGACGGTTTGGGCAAGGTTAGGTGAAAGAAAAGAGTCAGGAACAAGTAGGTGTTGAGAAGAATAGAAGAAAGAAGTAAGAAAGAGGAAAACAAACTGAATTGGGCATATTTTAAGGCGGGATGGAATATAGAAAATTATTATTGAAGGGAAAAATACATGGAAGAAGGGGAAGAGGGCGAAGAAAATTTGGAATGTTAACGGAAATTAAGGATGGACAAAATTACGAGAGGCTGAAGAAGGAAGCGCAGGGCATTTTTTGATACTTTTCCCTTTTAGCTATACTTTTTACCTTCCGTCACCTTTAGGTAAGGAAGGTATTGTCTTTGGTCAAAAAATTCGGTAGTGAGTTTTGGATGAATAAGCACGTTTTGAGGTCCCTAGAATACGATTTTACTATTTTTACGATGATGTCTGTATGTGTGTGTGTGTGTGTATGTGTGTGTGTGTGGATGTGTGTGTGTAACAAAATTTTCGTCTACGATAACTCTAATACTACAATTCCAAAAATTATAATTCTTTCGCATTCCTCTTCGTTGCATCCATATGAAGAGCTGATTAGATTTTGGTTATAATTGGTCAACCGGAAGTACCCTCATTTGAAGATTTTAACAGTTTTTCTTGAAAAAACGATGTTAAATATCATTTTTTCACATTTAATGTTATTATAAATATTAAAGAATATTGTATTCTCTATACGATTTGACTTCATTTTATACTTCATATTAAATGGATATAGAGTTATAAAATTATAAAGATATTAAATTTCATAAATTAGCCAGCTATGCTAGAAACAGCTACTATTAAGAAAATTCTGATTGAGAGATGTCAGTGTCAAGTGCAATTGACATATTCGTAGTATATTTATGTTATAATTTTACTCGAAATATAGGATCTTTTTGCTCGAAACTTTCTGTATGGAATTTGTATAAAATACATACAACTGTCGAAAGGTAATGTACATACAAGAAATTAAGAATCTTTTGCAAGGAACTTTCTGGATGGATTTTATAGAAAATACATACGCATTTACGAAAATTCTACCGGTAGATACCGCATCTACTGACTGTGTTCGAAAACACGAGTGGTAAAAGGTTACCGTGTTCGAAAATTGTTCAATAGCTATCAGATCCATCTACCGGATTCATGAAGGATCTAATCTCAAAAAAAGGCACTGACACAAAGCGAAGCACGCGCGTTAAAAGTGGAAATGTGTTCAAAGTAGGACTCTGCTCAGTTTGTTAACAACGTCAAATTTCTAACCTGTTTCAAATATTCAAATTTTTTCGTAGGTTATGGATCTACCCTGTTCACCACTTGCGTTCTTAAAATATCGATTCCGGTAGCTATAACCTGATAAAAAGCTGGTTATCGGTAACAGTTCACCGGTAGAATATTCGTAAATACCTCATATAAATGACGGAAGGTAATGTGCTGGCCACATCAGATTTTTTACCAAACGTGTTTATTATAAATAAATAATGGAATCGCTTAGCTGTATGTGTTAGGTTCCAAAGCCGCCACACTTAGAGGAAACCATTGCCGAAATCTGCGTATAGAAATATATTAGCCCACCCAGAAATAGGTCATAAGCCGTGTTGATTTATTAATATTTATTTTTTAATAATAAAATTTTTACTCGATACGTAATTTCCATGCATGCTATTACTACTTTAGCAGCAATTTTAATACAAGTCCATTTCCAATTTCATACCAAATCAAACTTCTACCTTGAGAATACGCATTCAGTAAGTCATTCCATTTTACGATGATGTATATTAAATTTTATTTTAACATATTGAGCGGCTGGGAAACAAGCCGTGCTCGCAACGCAACGCAGGTTAAAAGAAGATAGAAGAAAACGGGCCATGGAAGACGAGTGAATAACGAGCCCGAATTTAAATGTACGTGACATATTCGCTAGAGGCAGCGCCCCGCGATTTTAAAAGCAAAGTAGCAGCGAACCATATTAAACGCACGCACCACGCACCTGTTCGCTAAACAGCGTTTTATTTTTACATTAAAATTGAAATTTTCTTGTATCGATTCAACAGCTGCCTTCCGACACACGAGACTCGAATATTTTAATCAGTTTTTTTTCTGAAAATTATTTCACGCAATGGTTTGATAAATATCTCACGTTCATTAGTTACATATTGTTATTAGCTGCTAGCTGGAAACTATTTCGTGATAATACGTTATAGTGGAAAATATAATAATATAGTCATTCTAATCATAATGCCTGGAATTTATTAACTATATTAGCTTACCAACTCTATTTTCCATAAATTTGTAGATAAAAGGCGATATACTTAAGAAATCAATAAATTTCAAACACAGTGTTCAGAATTATACATATAGTAAAATAAATTGAAATCTGTAATTTTAACAATAATAACACCATACACTACAGTAATAGTAATAACTATTAACATACCTAGGAATGTTGTGTACATCATAACTGCCGCAGGTGTAAGTTTGAAATCCGAGCTCGTAAAGCGAGGATTTTAAGACATCTAAGGCTTGTTATAATTAATAACATCCGTGGTTTGTTCAATAGTTTATCGGTTTCAGAAAATTAAGATATTATTGACTATTTCACTCATAAATATATAAACCAATCCAAATTCAGGATTTTACCTAGTTCCCAAATTTCATTTCGACAAAACAGCGTCAAAAAAGTTTTTTCGCACCCTTTAAGCCAATAAGATGTCGTATTTTTATAAGTAAGTGAGTTTTGATAAGCGAAAATTTTTTGACGTTTTAGAAACATATTGTTTACATACCTGTCAAAGTCTGTATATTTTCAGTGTTATTAGTTTTTATTAAAAACGAGTCGATTTGGACATGAATCTATTTAAAACGTTGAAATAGCAAACTGAAACCTAATACCTAAACACAATAAATATTTACAAGATTTTTGTCAAGAAAAAAATTATATAAATAATTACCTGATTTTTATTTTGGAAATAGTCATCCGAATACCATTCGTGGTTAAATTTTAACCTGGAAAAATTTTCCGATTGCTTTACTCGAGCCTGTTGCCAATTTATTTCGTGACATTGATCAAAAATTACTCGTTTGACAACTCGTAATTTTTTTGTCAATGTCACTCAATAAATTGCTAGGCAACCGGCTCTCGTAACAATCTGAAAATTTTTCCGGCAAAAATTTACCACTTATGATATTATACAGAGAATTTATTTTAAAATGCAACATATGATTCATCACTTCCATGGTTACACACTACTGCCAAAAAATGACAGCAATGTAATATTTGTCCATTTTAAAATGCAACATTATAAATAGTACTGAAGCACAGAATATAACCTCCAAAACACAGCACAAATGGTGTCAATTCTTTCTACGACCGCTTAGGATATGCCCCAGTGTAAATGGAGGTATTTTTGAACAATTATTACATTAAAATTATGAATTTTGGAAGCTAAAGTTTGATAAGATGTGCTACATTAAAGCTTTGATTTTTTGTTAATCATATATAGGCTAATTTATTGGAAATTAATATTGATAATACATAACTACAAATTTTGTATGTTGCATTTTAAAATGGACAAAAATTACATTGCTGTCATTTTTTGACGGAGATATTGTGTAACCATGGAAGTGATAGACCATATGTTGCATGTTAAAATAAACTCCCTGTATATGATAAATATCATTTTTTGAAATTCTCTCATTAATGCTACTTTCAGATTGCTATGGTTAACAGAACAATTATTTTGACATATGTCAATATGACAAATATTCAAATTATGTGCTTTATTCCTCCTGTTAAAAATCATACGATCGCTGCCAGAACAACGAGTCGGTGCCTCTGCTCCAGGAGCCCACTAACTGGACCGGACAGAGGCCACAGGTTACATCACACTGATGAGCACCAAATAGTGCGAAACGCATCTGTGGTTACTAGTTGTGCTGGCCAGATTCTGAAAAGTTGAGTCAGAAGTTGTAAATTGTGAATCATGACGGATGTTAATATTTTTACTATTATATTTGTTTCACGGAGATATTTGCATTTTCACTACAGTAATAGTTCAGAAACCCAATATACCCTGTTCTTAAATTGGTTTAATTAATACGATTTCAAACACACGATATATCGGCTGGATTTATCGTATCCAACACTTCTAGACTATAGTATTGTCCACGTAAGAATGGTATTGAGCAATAAAAAGTGTATGATTCTTGACGACATACGTAATTTAAGTAGTTTTTTTTTCTACACAGGTTTTAGAATCTGTTTATACGGCGACGTATGTCATGTCGTAACTCTGTTCAAGAAAGAATTTGGAATTGTTCACATAGTTCGTATACATTGGAGTGTATTTTAGCATTTTTGTGTTGATTTCCGTGATTGACACTATCAAAGTGGCTAGAATAATGGTCTTGTCTGCATGTGCGTTTTTTGATGCAGAAAAAGATAGTTTTCTATTAGGTGCCAACAGATATTAACAGTGAATTGAAATATTTCTGAACTACTTATAAACGAAATATTATAGCGCAGGGCCATATTCTTACCTGGAGAATACTATAAAATAGCTGAAATAAAAACATTTAGAAGAACAGCTGAAAAATCATTAATTGAGTAGCTACGAAGAGAAAATTTTAGAAAAAATGTAAAATAAAATAGAATATATCAATAAATGTGGGGGAACAAAAGAAAACTTTAATGGAACAAACGTAAAAACAGGGTGGAAGAGAAATAAATGTAAAAGTTGTCAAAGACAAATTACGAAGAGGAAGAAAAAGCGTTGATCGTTTAAAAAAAGAGGTTGTAAACTTAGAAACAAAATGGTAGGAGGCAATATTAATGGAAAAAAATCTAGGAAGAAAGAAAGAAGATGAAGAAGCAAAACTGATGCATAGTACCTTCCGGATCAAAATGAAAAAGAAGGAAACGTATTCAGCTAAGAAGTCTGATGCATTGCAAATGTGCAAATAACTTTTTATAAACTTTTCTAAATTATAGTTTCAATAATCATATTTTTAATCTGTTTATCTATTTAAGGTATAAATGTCAAAATTTAGTTTTGAAATTCTTATCATATTATGATAGTCGCGTTTGGGTTCACCAATATCATATTATATCAGTGGTAATTGGTATCCAACGTTGTCTCTGTATCTATAGTCACGACATATATTTGTGGATCATTAAGTCTAGAAATTATTATGCATACGTGCGTGACTTTGAGTGCCCTAGCCTATGCACCCTGTACCCCTTTCCTGAAGACAGCTCTTTGTTTTAGAGAGTCGGTATTAGTTTGTCACGTCGAAAAGACGTCTGTATTCACATAGTAAACATGTAAGAGTTTTAAGTTTTTTTTTTTGGCCTAAGGATGCAACGGTATCTTTAGGATTTAGTTTTGTTGGTTTTAATTAGTAAAGAATAAGTTAATTAAGTTGTAGTGTAATTATAATAATCATGTAAATAAAACTTTAGTTAGTCAGTAAATATCAAGTAATGCCCATGTCCATAAATGTAAGTGTTCATCAAGTGTAAAGTGTGATTGTGCGCGTTCTTCCTTTTCACCAATCAGTCAGAATAAAGTGTGGGGAAAACAGAAAGCAGTATTAGTATCATCATCATCATTTTCCGCACCCCCCTCGTGTTACACAAAAGAAGTCTACTTGGAAGAAGATTTCTACACTTTGTTTAAAATATACCAATATTTCAACACTTCCCAACTCAAGCTAGCTACTATATTATGCCTAGGCCTACATTTTCGTGAGTAAATATACATAAACTAGGATTGCTGGCTTATTTCGTACTGCGCTGAACAAACACGATTTACCGAACGGGATCCATATACGAGTATGTAAGCACGGTATCGTTCTATCGTTGCAGTATTTTTATCTTATGTAATCAGTTGAAATTTTATTATACTTGTAACTTGTAACATTTTCATAATATTGAACTTGGCACAGAACTATTTCGTGTAAGTTTAAAATATTTATTTATAATGCTTAAACTTTTTTGAAGTTAAATGCTCGAGTAATTTCCCATTTTTAAATGCTTAAATAAATAAATAAATAAATATATCATCATGGCTTATTACCCATTGCTGGGTGTGCCAATCTGCTTTGTACACAGATATCGGTAATGATGAAATATTTGCACCGTGCGGGCGCTTACCAGGCGTCACCTCACGGACACTCATTGCTGGCGTGGAGAGTGCACCACAGGGGTCAATTTTACCAGATTCGCGACCTAACACTCAGGCACGCGGCCATGAGACTCCATGCTTTCTTTTAGAAATTAAGAATTCAATTATTGTATTTTTATTTTAAGGTGTTTATAAGTGTATAAAGCTATACTTCTCAATAAAATGTGGAAATAATAAAGACAATTCAACAAAAACTTAGAATTTAATCAAATGAGTTTTATTCTGACGACTAATTTAAATTTGAAAATCATACCGATAACGAGCAGCTTATACATATACACTCTAAGAAATTTTTAACCAATTTTAACACTAAAATTGGTTCCAGGAGGTCCACCAGATTAGGTGTAATTTTAACAAAGTATCTGTTTGGTTAAAAAGTACACTGGAAACTGGTTTAATATTTAACATAAAATTTCTGGTTAAGAATATGAGTGCGTCATTGACGTATTATATAAATGGACGCAACGTAGGTACTGCTTTACTGTATAAGCATTGACGCACACCTTAGAAAAGGATAGAGCTAAGTTAGGGGCAAAGTCAAAAGATGAAAAATAACACAGAGTGCTTAGGAATATTCATCTCATTCATCATAAATGACAATGTAAAATATAGTTTGTATTCGATTTAACATAAAATATTTCATTCGTATATTAAATTATTTGTAAAAATAACAAATCTAGAAAAGTACTTTTGCTTTAGCCAATATTATGTATTTAAAACTATTTTTATATACATTTTAGGTATAGTCCGTCGATTGAAAATGATTTCTGCATCACAGAATGTTTGGATGGCTTGAAATTGTGTCTTCTAACTGCAATAAGCCAGTCTGTTCACAGTTCATCTTTCGGACATCTACTCGAAAAACATTCAAATAAGATATGACAGTTTAGTTTGCGACGAATAAGAAAGACTTGTGAAATTTTATGTCTTTTTGATAACGAACTGTGCATCCATTTGCACTGCATGACATAACCATTTTAAAAGAATTCTGAAATATAAATGAAATCACACTTATATGCGTAGCATGAATGACAGAACATAACCTGAATTACCAGCAAACTACATTCAAATTATTTCTATTTCACATTAAATCAAAATTACTCACTTTGTATTGTAACTAACTGTTAGTAAGAGATATGAATATTATTTTTACTAATATTCTGAAGAAATATATTGGACTTTTAGTAGCTGTCACTACTGTCAGACCAGCAAACAAAACAACAGACCACAACAATGTTCTTCTTTGACGTTGCCCCGCTTATCTATCTTTCCTTTTCTAAGGTGAGCGTCAATTCCTCTCTCTCTACGTTGGGTCCACTTATGTAATATGTCAATGGAGTGCGTGTTAAAATTTACACTGAAATTCGTATTTTAACTAAATGTACGAGTTAATTACCTTCAACACTAAATAGTGTAAAGTACGCGTTTCAGTAGCACCTCTTGGTGTATTCATTTACTCGTATTTGAGTAATTTTTTACAGAATATGTGTTAAATAATGTAAATAAGGATATCATTGAAATATAAATAATACAATTTTATTATATCAAGAAATACATAACTAAATAAATCTTATATTTCGCTAATATCTGTGTTGTACAAAAATATGTTAATAATATAATTTCCATCGGAACTCGGAACATGCGAAAGCTTTCATATGGTTCTTTGTACAAACAAATATTTAAAAATATTAAAGTCATTTCAGAGACATCTAATTTTGCAATTTTAGTGGGTATAGAGTTTAAACAAAATATATTGTATCCAAAGACTCAATAATTTCTGGCACATGAAATTCATTTAGAACTATTCATTTTTATATCACATGGTATATCCATTTTGAACTATGTAATAACACTTTTGTAGCAATAAACACGTTCGTACATCTCACAGATCAAACCAAGAATATGTATATCACATATCACATTTGCACAATCCACACTTTAGTGCTTATTTGATCGCTGCTTGTAGTAAATACACGTCATATTAACAGCGTGTGTTATTTTATATTTAACAAAATATAATGTAGTTCCAGCACCGTATTGTGTAAGTGTACACTAAGTTGAGCATAAGTAACTCAAAAAATTGTTGGTAATTAAGAGTAACCATATTCTTGGGTAATATATCTCATTTACTCCATATGTGGTTAACATATTTGAAATTTATTAAAATAACACGGACAAAATTTAACTAAACCGTATTTTTAACACGGACGAAAAATGTACTTATTTATGTGTTAAAATTAACACCAAATTACTTCACCAATCGATTTGGTTACTTTACACGGACGATATTTCGTAGAGTGTACTGGATATTGGCAATATTCAATAAAGCCGTCTTTTATTTCGACTATTTGAGTTTGATTTTTGTGTCATGGCTCTATCATCAATTCGTATTCTGTTCATTAATATGTAAAAATGTTGCTGCACAAAATGATCAAATCTAGAAATTATATAGTCAACAAGTTCCAGCGAATAGGCATGAATAAATCTGCATGCATTCGCTTTTATTTCATTCATTGCATGAGTTCAGCAAAACGCAAACATTCTGCGATCTGCGACTAAAATTAATTACGCCACGCTGAATTTTTAACTCGGCCCAGAGATTAATTTCTTCGAAATGCAACTCTTTGTTTTTGGAACAGAACATCCTACGAAGACTTGTTAGATATGCAATTATTTTTTTTGCAACCACTCAATTGCAGGAAGATTTATACGTTTTTAATATTTGTTGCATTGATCGTTTAATTTGATTTATAATCAGACGATACTGTACGCTGAAATGTTTTGTTTATTCCTGTATCTGCATTAACTCTGCTTTAGTCGGTGGATAATTTTTGCGTAATTAATGCGTTTTTTTTTGTTTGTAACAAAGGAATAAATAACGAAATAGATAAAATAAGTAAATGAAGAAATACAGTAAATCACACATTGATTTTTTACAATAACACGCATTGAATTCATTCTATTCTTCCATAAAAATTACAATTCTTTGAAAAACTTATTTTCTGTTTAGTGTTGTACAATTGTGATACAAAATAACCACATGTTCCAAACATAGCGATTTATGGCAGGCTTCATAACAGTACCTAGAACCTACATGGTTTGTCTATCTTCATCCAACTCATTGCAAAACTTCATTTATCGTCTATGTAATTATTAGTGTTTCATGAAAATCAAGATATACTCTTGATCTTGTCTTGAAATCAAGACAAAACCAAGACAAGAAGTATTTTTAATTTCCCAAGACAAGACAAGAGAGTATCATCAAGAACCAAGATTTCTTGTCGAGATCTTTTGATTTATAAAATATCTAATAAATAAATCAGTTTGTAATTAAAATAGTATTTTATGTACCAAGGGCATTATCATCTAGTAACGCTCGTGGTGCATACAAGATTTTATGTCTCACTAGATTATGTGAAATAAGTTTTCATTTATAATAATTTTGATTACAATAATGCTTCAGCTTTGACGTTGCTAAGGATGTTGTTTAATTGTTTTGTTTATTATCAACATTTATTTATTTTTAAAACACCAACGTTTTAAATCGTTGGAGATAGTGGAATGGGTGAATTTGATGTTTCGGACGATATTTTGTCGAAACGGCGTAAAGAATTTATTTTAAATGTTTCTGTATACTTTGAGGAAGACAAATGTATAAATGATCTCCTAATTATTCCATTCTCGTCTGTAGAAGATGTAAGTATTATATTTTGAGGTTCGCTTGTACGGCTTTGGATGTGTCATATGTGACGGTAAATAATATCAAAAATGAATTAAAACGTGGATAAATATGGTCCTCAAAAAAATTTGTGATTCGTCATCTGTCAAAAATGAATGCGAAACATTACAGTCTGCAATTCGACGGACTTATTTCAAGTGTGGTGAAAGTAAATGGCTTTTTAAGGTTTTTTTGATAATCAATTTTAAGTATTATAAATTAAAATTGATTTCTGTGTTGTGCTTTCAAAGCTGTTTTTTTATATTAATTGTTGTAATCAATTAATGTATTAATTGTTGTAATCAATCATTATTATTGTAATGAATTATAATTAAAAAGAAAAAAATCATTATATACCGTTAGTGTTGCCGCAAGACCAAGACCAGTCTTGGTCTTGTCTCGTCTCGTCTTGGTCTTGTCGAGACAAGACCATAATTTTAGTCTCGACTGAAAAGTCGAGACGAGACGAGACCAGTATCGAGTCTTGAAGTCTCGACAAGACTCTCGACTTCAGTTTGTAGGGATTTTTTGGAATATATTTGCTAAAAGTGCTTCACAACTCAAGAGTAACGCTATAAATATTGTTTGAGAATTAGTAAAAAGAAGAGAGATATGAATTTTTAAAAATTTATAATTATGTATTTTCGTTGTGTTCCTGAAACATTAATTTATGTGAATATAAAAATTTGGATACTTTATTAGAAATTCACAAACTGGGTTTGAAACTTGGCTTAAATAGTAAATATTTCAAAATAAGCATAATACTCCTATTTATGATCTATACATAAAGAAATAAATGAGTATTAATTGCATAGATTTTGGTATATAATAGAATAAATAATTAAACAGTTAAATCGGAGAGATGAACTGACTTGTAGAGACTTGGAGAAAACATATTGTAGGGATGTACGAATTCTTAGAAAACTTAAGAGAAAGCGGATTTTTTGGAGCATGAGATTACCAAGGTCACTTCAAGGGATGTTGTATAAAAAATATACGTGACTTTTACAATGAAAAGAAATACTGGGGAAGGGAAAATAAGGACAGCGACACGCATTTTATTTACAACGAACTATTTACATTAATAACATCGATAATAATATATGCAATATATTACAGTGGGTTAGAGGGAAAGTGCCCTGACAAATCTGGCTACGGCCCTGATTCCAATAAAAATAAATGTGACTTTCTTTTTAATTATCTGAAAACCCTACTATTAAAATTACCTCTTAAAAAATTTTCAGGTGATATATACATTTCGCTGTGCTGATTCTCAATCGAAAAGAATTTTACCAAAATTTGGAAAATTATTTCTTGTTATGTATTCAATTCTTGCAGTGTTCTTTTAGTGCGCCACTGCCGACATGAAATTTGTATTAAAAATAATGAATTGTATAATAACGTACCTAACTGACGTTGAATAGAAAATAAATTCGTAAAAGTGTACATTTGCAGAATTAAATAAAAAATAAGAAATAATTTCGGATTTGGGAATGCTGAAACCCGTAATAAACAAGTAAGTTTGTAAAACGATATATTAAATTATGGAATACAAATATTAACTGTAAAATTGAAAAACAATATCTAGGTATTTCACCTACTTAAAATACGTAAAGGTAAATAAATACTATAACTCACTATGTACACAAATTTTTATATTAATTGTTTGAAGAGATCAAGTATAGACAATGATCCTAGAAGACTTTAAAAATTAATATCTCAAATATTTATTAGAATTTTTTAAACATGATTGTACTGATTTTCTTAGATTTTCATGCACTATTATATAAAATTATAAACAATTTGTTGATTGACGCAGAGTCGAGAGTCTTGTCGAGACTCGAGACAAGACGAGACTGACTGCAAGTCTCGTCTCGACAAGACCAAGACAAGACCAAGGTAGTCGAGACTTAGTCAAGACCAAGACAAGACCGACCTCAAGTCTCGTCTCGTCTCGTCTTGTGGCAACACTATATACCGTTCATATTATTTTTAATTTAAAGTCCATAAACGATGATCGGATTATAATGAGGGCATAATGAAATATTATGCCCTCCCATTATGCCCCGGTTGTTATAGATATGTTTATATAGACCGTATCCTAGCAATAAACAGTTCATAATACTTTAGTGAGACATAAAGAAATTAAAGTCACTATAATAAATAAATTTGTATTAATATAACGATAAGATTCTGGAGATGAAATACTAATAATACCTACATTAATACTTGGTTTTTCAGTGGCGGTTTTAACTTCAGCTTAGTTGAACTTTGAACTTGAACCTGAACTATTTTTGTTTATAATGTGAATATTTGTACTATACTTCATTTCACGTAAGAAAATAGTGATGGGAATATAGTTGCAGTTTGATCTTGTTTTTTTGATTGGATTATACCCGATATTCAGCCCTATTTTGCAAGGAAGTTGTTAAGTATTAGCAACGTTGCTAAAATTATCAATAGAAACAAATGAAAAACCTGTCATTTTCATATTTTATTCAGTGTTCGCAATTATTATTGGCTATTTGCTACAGATAAAAAATAACAACTTTCTTACAATACAGGAGTAACCATTAAGGGCAGAAGCAGACGCCAACGCTACACTTGAGCGTTCGGATTGGATAAAGGGGATTCCCTAAAATGTCAAGAAACAAGAAATATCAAGAATTCTTGAAACAAGACAAGAATTACGTCGCCAAGAAATGAGCAAGACAAGAAATTTTTATTTTCTTGTCTTGAAATTAAGCCAAGAAATCTTGTCTTGATGAAACACTAGTAATTATACAAAACTTTCTTTTGACTTGGCTATTTATCATATGTAACTGGAAAGGGCATAATAAATTAATAAATATAATTTCGGCAATGGATAAAATACAAAATCCTTACCTTTCGTAACGTGATTAGTGCGCTGGTGTGTATCACACCCAATGTCAAAATAAGTCGGTGAAATTTTTGTTACAATCAGAATGCAAAGGATAAAGTAGTGCAGGAAGGTACACGGAAGCACGAAACTAGAATTACAACCGTTCAATAATTATAAAGAAGAATATACAGCTGGAGTATCACAGCCTGCCACACTAAGGCAGGGTTAATAGAAAATATACTTAAGATCTAAGACAGAGTTTTAGAGAGGAATTTGAAATAAATCTGTAATTGACTGATGAAATGATGTCGTTTTTCTGTCTCTCTCTGAAATTAATATTTCGAAGAACACAATTTATTCTTGACTTTATTTGGTTATTTTCAAATTTTAATGACTTAAAATTAACAGGCCATTACCCTTTGGATAAAAACTAAAAGTATTAGGTCCAGCACTAGACATCAACATCCTGGATGATATATTACAGTACCTGCCCACAAAAACCAAATTAAAATATTTAGGCAAATTTTAATAATCCCAGAAAATTAATTAATCAAACAGTCACAGCACAGTCGCAGCTGATCACAAGCAAATTCAAATAATTAACAATTTAATTAAGGTATCCATCTTTGTTCTCGGCTTTCTGGTTTCTTTGATGGCGGGTTTCCCTTTGCGCCGTACAATGACGACTTGGATATGTTATATAATATTTCCATTCATGTGCGTTTGACGAGAACTTCACGCAGAATTCACCAACGTGGAGGAAAGCAGATGGCTGGTTTACTAAATTATTATTAGGCTGTTCCTTGTACTTCTCAAAGCTTCAGGGAATTACATTCTCCAGTACGGTATTTCCCGAGTAATAATTCATGTATAATATTACAAGTTTCACTTGTTCTTGTTAAGTTTCCACCAAAAATTTTGTTATTAATATTTCGGGCTTGAATTGAAATATGGAAGATGTATGTAATATCTAACGAAAAATGTAACTAGATGAAATTTTTGAATACTATAACGTATAATGTTAATATCGTACGAGTAGAATATGTATACGTTATTATTCTTCATTATATCAAATATAAATCTTAACACATGTATATAAATTTTCTTGTAATTAACATATGTCTATACATATACAGTACCTACACTTTCTTCTTCTTCGGAATATGTTAATTTTCTTCTTCGAAACAAGAAATTAAACATAGCTATGTTAATTAACCATTAGATGTGTGTTTTAAAATTAAATTTTCATTAAATGGTAAATTGTTTCTTAAATAAGCAATCATATGCAAGGTAAATACGAGAAATCGTGAAATAGGCGTTTAACAAAGGAAAAAATATTTTTCAAATATTAACTGTCCCGTATATCTTTATGGAATTCAATATTGTATACAGCAGTGTTTCCCTTCCACCGTTTAGTTGCAAAAAAATTTAAAAGTAAAAAATTATTTCAGTTATATAATATATTCAATTTTGACGTAACTCCATAGCAACAACTATAAGTAAGTGTTTATTTGCTAGAAAATTTAAGTCACACAGAATTTTAACTTACTCTGCAACAAACAAAGCATTTATAATAATCAAAAACGAAAATAATACCTACGTTCAGAAAAATCTTTATCAGACAAATCAGCCATTTTCATTATTTTTTACGACACATATTACAGAAAATAAAGCTTGTTTATAGTTTATAAATAAACGAATTGACGTCTATATTAACGACGATTGTCATGCATAGCCTACTAATTAATTCATTTTTTATTTTGTTTTTTTTATTATAATTATTATTAGTGTTATAATTATTATTATAATAATAATAATTATTATTATTATTATATTAATTATTATTATTTTTATTATTATTATTATATTAATTATTATTATTTTTATTATTATTATTATATTAATTATTATTATTTTTATTATTATTGAAATTTGATCGATAATCGACTGAAGAATGGATGATGGGTCCCAAGGGAAAAATGATTGGACAAGCAGTCTACCGATGAAAGTTATTTATTTCTAACCGACGTTTCGACTAAAACGTTTTAGTCGAAACGTCGATTAGAAATAAATAACTTTCATCAGTAGACTGTTTGTCCAATCATTTTTCCCTTGGGACCCATCATTTATTATTATTATTATTATTATTATTATTATTATTATTATCATTATTATTATTATATTTATTTTCTCGATAAAGATAAAATAGTTTTTCTTCAAGCGTATTATAATATTCATATTATGCTACTGTATATACAATATAGAAGATATTCATTGTCTTACTAGTACAAAAATGTTGTTATTGTTGTACTAGTAAAAAAATGTTAGTGTCTTAGTTCACCGCTGGCGGCGGTAATCGTCACAGCAGCACAGATTATATTGAACATTGTTATTTGACAGTTGTATCGTTTTTGTTTTCAGCCAACTTTGGCTGAAATTGAAAACACTACAATTAAAAAATTCCAAAAAAAATGTCAAAAAATCTTTAAAACACTTGAAGAAAAAATAGTATATGTCATTCGGAGTAGAACGCCCTTTTTGTGTTTTACCCAGCTTGCCTAGCCTCGGTTAGCGTCTCGGCCGCAATTGCTGGGTTCAACACAAAAAGACCGCTTTCTACTCCTTATAACATAATATACTGTTATACAATTATTATATCTTTTCGACTGCCATGACTTTTCTGGAGAAGAACTTCATCCTGATCCATTAAGCATTTAAAAACTTACGCACAATGCGGCAAGTTTGCAGTATAGCTGCTTTTTGAATTATGGTAAGGTTTGGTTTCAGATTTAATAATTCTAGATTCCTTTAAAAAATGCTCGTTATTACTTCTGTTACAGATATAATGATAAGTACAACGTGAACATTTGTGAGTTGCCATGCATGTTTAAGTTCTATGGAAAGATTTTCATACTTGGTAATTTTTTTAATTTCGGTTTTTTTGCAAATTATTTGTATGTTATTATTATTGTTATTTTTGGTATAAATTGATTGTTAGAATGATTGTAAAGATGATGATTAGAAATAATTAGCGATGCAATCGTGGTAAACAGTGCTTATTAAATAGTAATTTAATTAACTTTCCTACGTTTCGATTCCAAAACAATCATCATCAGGGATAATTAAAGTACAGTTGGAAAATAAGTTCATGACATTACAAAATCAAAAATATAAGGTTGAAAATGTCATCATTTACCCATTGCTGGGTGTGCCAATCTGCTTTGTACGCAGATATCGGTAATGATGATGACATATTTGTACTGTGTGGGCGTTTACCAGGCGTCACCTCACGGGCACTCATTGCTGGCGTGGAGAGTGCACCACAGGGGTCAATTTTGTGCCATGTAAAATTCGAAAATATTTGGCGTCGCTCGGGATCGAACCCGGTTACCCAGATTCGCGACCTGACATTCAGGCACGCGGTCACGAGACCAAAAAAAGTATCAGAGGTAATAAAATACGTGCATGCATCAGAAACAACTAAAGATAACGGATGATTCATTTTGAATCGGAACGTAGGAAAGTTATTTAATTACTATTTAATAATAGTATATTAAAGAACGTGTTTTATAAGATATATTATAAAATGAGTTCTTTATACTATTTTTTATATTTTGCGCCTTCTACAATAACATTTACTTACTCAATTTGTGATTATATTTGTAACCATTTGTACATTTTCATGTAAAGAATCTTCCCTAAATAAAAAAAAATTAACAATAATTTCGAAATTATATTATTAAAATTAATTGTCAATTAACTAAAAATAAATTAGGTAAAAAGGGGTTAAATAAACGTCATCTAGTACCAACCGTCTAAAACAAAAAATTGCGTATCGAAATGAAGGTCATTACGAAACGCAAAAAACACTTTTTACAAGTGCAACTCCAGTTATATCTCATCATCTTTATAATTATTATTATTATTTCGTCAAAATTGAATAAAATATTATATAAACTATGTGAGTTAAGAATATTTATTCACTCAAAGGATTTAACTCGCTCGTCCTACGGGCTCATGGCTAAAACTTTCTTTTCATGAATAAACACTACCTTAACTCACTTGGTGTATAGGTTAGAGTTAAAATTTATATTTATTATATTATGAACCTACAAAAAAATACTTTTGAATTTTAATTTAAAATGAGTGCTTTACTGTTTGATATAAATATTTTACTACAAAAAATCTGATATCAGTCGTTTTCCATGAGTAATGACGGGTAATGACAACTAAAATGAAAGATATTTATTTGACACTTAGACTAAGTTACCTTCACAATTTAAAAAATCCCATAAACATTTGCACAAAATTGTTCATTGTAACACTGTTTTTGATAAAAAAAAGTTATACAAAATTTACTTTGTGAACGCGAAATAAATAAATAAATATATCACGGCTTATTAACCATTGCTGGGTGTGCCAATCTGATTTGTACACAGATATCACTAATGATAAAATATTTGCACCGTGCAGGCGCTTACCAGGCGTCACCTCACAGTCACTCATTGCTGGCGTGGAGAATGCACAAGAGTTAATTTTGTGCCATTTTAAATTCGAAATATTTAATGTCGGTTGGAATTGAACCCGGTTCCACAGATTCGCGACCTGACACTCAAGCAAGCGGCCACGAGACCACATAACGCGAAATAGGAAAAATGATTTAAACCACCCTGCCTGTTATAATTCAAAACGTTTGTGGATTATTAAAAATTAAATCTAAATAAAGATGTTGTTGTTGTTGATAAAGAATAAAATCTTATAATTCATTAGTTGAAAGGATGAAATTGCTAATATTAATCTCTTTGGCGTGAAACATAATGGATGTAGTTCTTAATTGACATATGAAATAAAATGGTTTGGAAAAAATCTTAGTAGACAGAATGAAGTGGCTGAGGTCATGAGCTGGCGCTGGTACCATCAGGTTTTTTTATCTTTGCAAACAGCAAGTTTCCTTGTTAAAGCGATAATTACGAGATGATTCTTTTTGCTCATCATTTATTTCGAGAAAAATAAATTATATTTTAATATCTCCCGTTGTTTTTTATTTTTTACTTTTTGTAAAGTAATTAATAACTGCCATACTAACTCGGTTGAACACAAATAATATTTTTCGTCTCCTAAAAGCAATAATCCACAAACTCTAGCAATTTTTGACAAAACCCTTTTTGGACATGAATTATTTCGTTGCAATTAACTGGGAATATAATTATGTTCAGTAATTAATGATATTAATATTTGTATAAATATATCATCCTGACAGTTCTCTAATATGAAATAAATAATATGTTTTATTTGCATTCTCATAACTTTAAATTAAAATCCGGTAACACCGCACATGAAACTGCGAATAATGGTTCCCTGAATGATGTCATATATTTTACTTCTCCCAAGGATGACATTCGGCTTTTTTCCAAAATATACTCATATTTCATATAAATTTGATAATACTCTGCAAAGCTGATACAATAAATTATTATATAAATTTTGTATACAAATAAAATTCCGGATTTCCGAGATTTGATAATTTACCATATTTAGACAGAAATATATGTATAGATTTTATTGTATTATTTAAACGTATACATGATTAGTGATATTCAAATGCAAATGCACATTCATACTTTCAAATTAACGATTAATACTAACTCCCAATAAGAGTAAAAATAATATTCTCATATATATATATTAATTTTTATTATCAATTTTTTATTTCAATATTTTTTGCATTTTATATTTAGCACAAAAATTAATAAAATGCTATTTAGATTGATTGAGAAAATCTGGACAAATAGCTATTTTTTTTATTATTAATTTTAGATCTACTCGTTTCAATTACAAAGTTGCGGGCGAACTAAAATACCAGTTTTTGATGAGAAAACATCCGGTTTTGTCAGAAGGAAAATTATCGTTGATTTTTTAAATGAAATGTTAGGTATATACAGAGTGTTTATTTTAAATGAGCCACCAATTATATTTCGAGAACTATAAGAGCTACACATGAACTGTCAGTTTGATTTCTAACCTTAAATTTTGATTTCACATTTATCTACACTTATGTATATTAATTTCAATTTCATTTGTTTCTTTATATATAAAATGTATCGTCATATTATCAACCGGTTGTAAATAAAATATTTTACCCTTCTTTTACCATCATGTAAGTCAATTTTATTATATAGCATGTCTATATTATATAACATTTTTTTCATTTTAATATAGCATTTAATTTATTCTCTGACGCCAAATATTTCCAATTTTAATTGGCACAAAATTGACCCCTGTGGTGCACCCTCCACGCCAGCAATGAGTGCCCGTGAGGTGACGCCTGGTAAACGCCCGCACGGTGCAAATATTTCATCATTACCGAAATCTGTATACGAAGCAGATTGGCACACCCAGCAATGGGTAATAAGCCGTGATAATATATTTATATTTATTTATTTATTCTCTTTTGTTATTACTGAGTATAACTTGGAAAAGATTAAATAATGTTTTCTATATCAGTGTATTTATGAGTCTAGAAACGCACTGCAAACACGTCGTTAAGAAGATCAATAAACGCACTGTTTTGTGCTTTCCATTTTCTAGAGGTGGGACGAGTGCTTTCAAAACTGTAGGATGAAAGACATATAACCTCAAATTGTTGTTAGTCAACAATTAAGTTTCATCTGTGAATTTAATTTTTTTAGTGGGAAACCCTACCAACATCTCATAAAAAACAGTCACATTTTTGACAAGTCGCATTTTTTTTAAATTTTTATAGTATAAAAATTACATTAATAAAAAAAATAGTATAAACTTCCTGCATCATCGCATTCATCTTTTGTAAAACTCTTCGTTTTCCAAATTTAATATATATATATATATATATATATATATATATATATATATATATATATATATATATATATATATATGTAATGTGCATTAAAATTTATGAAAGGGAAAAAATTATTGGAGATGAAGTCTTGGTAAAATTTAAATTATCATTTATTAAACATTCCGACGTTTCGGTTTCTACTTGTAATATCATCACAGTGTTATGTTACTTATATAGTTGGTAAAGCTAGCAATTACATTAAGAATATGAATGAAGGCAAGAATGAAAATATCGTCATACAATTTTAAAAGTGATAAAATACGTGCATCAGAGCTACAAACGTTAAACTGACTCCAATAATTTTTTCCCTATCCTACCAATAGTCAAGAAAATCGGCAACTATTTATATTTATGTTTCATACAATTCGTAGATGACATTGATCGGACATCTTTAATAGTATTTTATGTACCAAGGGCGTTACGATGATGATAATGCCTGGAGGGCGACGAGGATCTAGTCCGATGGGCATTATCATCTAGTAACGCGCAGGGTGCATACAAGATTTTATGTCTCACTAGAATATGTTTAAATATGTTTTCATTTATAATAATTTTGATTACAATAATACTTAAGCTTTGGCGTTGCTAAGGATGTTGTTTAATTGTTTTGTTTATTATCAACATTTATTTATTTTGCAAACATCAAAGTTCTATATCGTTGGAGACGATAGAATGGGTAAATTTGATGTTTCGGAAGATATTTTATCGTAACGGTGTAAAGAAATTATTTTGAATGCTTCTGTACACTTTGAGGAAGAGAAACGCATAAATGTTCCCCTAATTATTCCATTCTCGTCTGTAGAAGATGTAAGTATTATATTTTGAGGTTCGTTTTGACATGACAGATCTCAGTTCTTTATTTCTTAGGCACTTATTTCTGAATATTATTACATTTTAGAGAGTTTGTACTGCTTCGGATGTGTCCCATGTGACGGTAATTAATATCAAAGATGAATTCAAACGAGGATAAATATTGTCCCCAAATAAATTAGTGATCCGTCACCCGTCAAAAATCAATGCGAAACATTGCAGTTCTGTTTTCTTGTATTAATTGTATTAGATGTAATCAATCCTTAGTTTTGTAATGAATTATAATTAATAAGAAAATAAGTTTCATTGTATACCGTCCATAAAAGATGATCGAATTACAATGAGGACATAATGAATTATTATGCCCTCATCTAATGCCCCGGTTGTTATAGATATGTTTATATACACCATATCCTAGCAATAAACAGTTCATAATACTTTAGTGAGACATAAATTATTTTGAATACTTCTGCATACTTTGAAGAAGAGAAACGCAAAAATGTTTCCCTAATTATACCATTCTCGTCTGTAGAAGATGTAAGTATTATATTTTGAGGTTCGTTTTCACATGAGAGATCTCAGTTCTTTATTTATTATGCACGTATTTCTGAATATTATTACATTTTACAGAGTTTGTTCTGCTTCGGATGTATCACATGTGACGGTAAATAAAATCAAAAATGAATTCAAATGTGGATAAATATCGTTCCCCACAAAATTAGTGATCCGTGATCAAACATTGCAGTCTGCAATTCGATGTACTTACTATTTACATGTGTGGTCCCTTTTCATAATTAATTTTAAGTATTATAATTAAATTAAAAATGGTATCTGTGTTGTGCTTTCAAAGCTGTTTTCTTATTATATTAATTGTTGTAATCAATTAATGTATTAATTGTTGTAATCAATCTTTATTATTATTGTAATGAATTATAATTACAAAAAAAAAAAAACTGATTATATACCGTTCATATTATTTCTAATTTAAAGTCCATAAACGATGATCGGATTATAGTGAGTGCATAATGAACGATTATGCCCTCAGATAATGCCCCGGTTGTTATAGATATATTTATATACACCATATCCTAGCAATAAACAGATCATAATACTTTAGTGGGACATAAATTTTTTTGTAAAATGGAGTAAACGACTGATGATGTTGATGGGAGGAAAAATAGCAGGAATGCAGTCTAAATTTGTTTATTGTTTAGTCTGAGGCCAACGTTTCGCTGCCACTTACAGCTTCATCAGGGCAAAAGACTAAGGCGTTAAAAAATAATAAATATAAATAAATATATATGTTCAAACATAAAATTGTATTGTGACAAGAACTAGTAGTTCTTGTCACAATACAATTTTTTCACACATCGCCATTTTTTAAATTTCAAAGAAAAAAGCTGTACTAGTCTTCTGGATGACGATTGTTAATTTTTTCATACAATTTTTATTTTCCGACGATAACACTATGTTTGAACATATATATTTATTTATATTTATTATTTTTTAACGCCTTAGTCTTTTGCCCTGATGAAGCTGTAAGTGGCAGCGAAACGTTGGCCTCAGACTAAACAATAAACAAATTTAGACTGCATTCCTGCTATTTTTCCTCCCATAAAATGTTTTATTGTACAGGTTATTCAAAGGGTTAATTTTATTTACTTCCTATTGAAATGTTTCTTTTCACTTGTGGTTCTTTCATATTACTCAAATATCCCCGTAATAATAGAATATTAAAATTTATTATCAGTACGAAATGTATGTAATAACACAAATAATAATTCTACTTATATCTGAGAATACATATGGCAGACATTAATCGTACATCTTTGTTAATTACAATATCCTCCCTTGTTAAAAATCCACATATCTAACTAATTACATCTAATCACTGATCGTTGTTGCACGATTTCCTGGCATCTACATACGTTGAGTTTATCCTGAGACGTTGATCTTCACCAAGTCGAATCTCGTTAAACTAGCTTGCATTTTAAATACTGGGAACCTTGAAAACTTCATGCAATAAATCTCTAAAATTTTACACTGTCTAGAGAAATGAACATTAAAAAGTATTATGTTTAAATAACTAATTTACTTGTAAATCGGTGCAATTTAAATTTAAATAAATTTTTGAATTTTAATATTCCCAGTGGAATGTCATTTATATGTAGTTTTACTTTATTTAGACATGTATGGAAAATAATGAAGTTCAAATATGAAATAAGGAGCAAGCATGCGTAACGGGTTAAATCCACTTTTAAGCAAAATCAACTTTTTTTATTTTCAGTATTTACGATATGAGGTAAATCCGTTGTGTACTCAGAATCAAGCTAACTGTGTTATATCTTATAGGGATCATGCTAAAAATCGCATATCGAACACACGCACGCGCACGCACATGCACACACACACGCACACACACACACACACACACACACACACACACACACACACACACACGTACACGCACACGCACATACACACACGCACGCGCTCACCCACACCCACTCCCACTCATTACGCATGCTTGCTTCTCAAATGTTATTAAAAGTTTAAATCGTCAATATTATTTTTAACAACACTCTTGAAAATGCTTAATATCTACCGAGAGAAAATTAATAATTAAAATATTATTATCATTAATAAACACTTTGCAAAATATATGAAAAACAAAATTATGAACAAAATAATTAAAATATAAAATTAAAACAATTATTTATATATTATAACAGCTATCAAATATTCATATATTAATGGATAGAAAATATTAAATGCTTATAACATTAACATTATACATAATTACTCCGTTAATTAAATATATTTTCTACAGGATATGTTTATGTAGAGGTTGCCTAGCAACCGTATTATAGATCCCTATAACAAAGTACGCTAAATAAATTTTAATAGAGCTTTTAAAAATATTAATAAAATTAAATGTTAACTCAATGATTTATTTTTAAAATTATTGATTTAAAAAAGGAATATTGTGAGTAAAATAGTATACATACCTCGGTGGGACTTTCATCACAGCCTCTTTCGATTAAAGCAAAGAAACAAAAATCGTGCAAGACTTCATTAAATTACTAAAAAGTGTAATTGGAGCATCAACAGGTTTCAAAAAATATATAAATATTATTTTTTGACTTTTTATGTTATAAAAGAAATGTTATTAGTTATTTAACTATCAAGTGTGTTAAATAGGGCGATAAATGATCGAGACATTTTTGAAATTAATTGTTGAGATCATTAATCACCATTAACATACGTGTTAGTTACAATATTTTTCCGTTGTCTGTATCTTATCAATTTGAAGAAAAAATCTAATTTTATCATGGCAAATTTTTTTAGGTTAGTAGCCTTTGACACATGAGTTTTGATAATTGTTCAGCAATGATATGTGGTATCTAAAATCGTTTATTAATAGAACTCATGCATTAATTGGAGTAACATAACCCGTTAATAAACGGTCAACTGAAAATAATATTAAATACCTTATCTGTTAGATTTATTACAGCTTAAATTTAGATATAAAAAAAATATAATCTGTTGTAACAAATCTCGCAGCCATACTTAAAAGAAACAAGTTGAGAAATTCAAATCAATTTTTCTGGAAATAAAAAGTGTAATACGATCAAAAAACTTTTTTTCTTACAGCTTACTATAATATACATATTGTGCTACAGTACACACGTTATAGACGAAATTCATTGTCTTACTAGTACAAAAATGTTGTTATTGTTGTACAAGTAAAAAAATGTTATCTTCTTAGTTCACCGCTGGCGGCGGCAATCGCCACAGCAACTCAGATCACATTGAAAATTGTATTTGACAGTTGCATCGTTTGTGTTTTGTATTGTACACAGCCAGCTTTGATTGAAATTGCAAATTCTACAAATAAAAAAATTCTAAATAAAATGTCAAAAAATTATTTGAAACACTTGAAGGAAAAATAGTATATGTTCTTCGGAGTAGAACGCCTTTTTGTGTTTTACCCAGCTTGCCACAACACAAAAGACCGCTTTCTATTCCTAATAACATAATATACTATTAATGGAAATCTGAACAAAAAAGCTAAATCTAAATGGTGAGAAATTAATTTAAATTCACTATAGTGTAAATAGCAAACAAACTCAAATGGATTCTTATTTTTTGACATTTTTTATTAATAACAATTAATCAATGGTTTATTAGTTGTTTTTGCAGAATTTCAGAAGTAAGCGCTTTTTGTAAGAATTTCATGGTTTTCGTATAGTTAAAATTTAAACTAACAAAATTACTTTTTTTTGCAAAGATTTTTTAGTGATGTGTGTAGTGTTTTTATAAGTAATATAAATCTTTTATTATAATTTATTTTCCTTTAATAAAAACAGATTTCGAGTATGATAGAATCGTGTAAGTAAAAAGTATTTATTTAAAAACTTGATTTGAATCCACTGAAAGGTAAACAACATTTCGCTATGAAGTAGAAATTCTTTACAAATTTTCTTCTGTAGAAAATGAAAACAAACTTAATTTAATTTACCTTTGTAATATCTCAAGAAGCCTTAATACTTTTTAGACAAACCATCTTTTGTATTACTCGTATCGAAGGAAATGTCGCTGACATTTCTTTGTTATTCGCGGGGTAAATGGTTTCCTCTAGTTGCGAATAACCCTTATATTCTCTTTCCTTAATGCTCAAGTTTGCTTTGCCTGCATCGGAACTTTGTTTAATATTCTTTTTTTGCGAGCGTTTAGGTTTACCAGTAAGAAATTGAATACGCTGGCTTCAAAAGATTCCCATATACGTGAATAACGTGTATACAACAACTTGATAGTCTGTATGTTTTTGTGTTATTTTGTACGTGGCTACGTACTTCTATGATGCAGAATAAGATTGTGTTAGTATTTTACAGGGACGGCATACAACATTTTTTTAAATTCTTTTGTGGTTTTTTATTCCTATAACTTTTGAAATACAATGATAATATATTGTAAGAGGATTCAAAAAAAACCTGCAACATATTACTTACTTCTTGAATGTTGAATGCATAAAAATAATTATATAGGATGCACTATATCCTGAAAATGATCAAAACAGAAAAAAAGTGTTTAAAACAAAATACATAAATTGGGAGCAAAATATTGAAGACCTTCAAATAAAAATTATAATTACTACTATTAGTCTATATCCAATAGACGACATACCGTCGTGTCCAAATCAATGGGGTCATACTACATTTTCCAACTTATTATTTTTCTTAAAGTTCACTTAAAACTACTTACGAAAATATATATTTTATGTCACATAAATAATATTTTTTAAATTTTATATAAAATTACAAATGACGTCATAATTTTGCGACCGTAGTCTCACCTACTGAGTAAAAATTGAACTATATGTGACGTTTATGTCGTCTATCTTTCTCTTACACCTTGAGCCATAAGAATACGAACAAAAATTTAATTTTTACTTCTCAACGAGTTGTCTCGCAGGACGGCACAGAACAATATTATACAACCATTGTAATATCTAAATCAAACATAATTTATATTTATTTTGTAATTTTTATTTAGCATATGTCGTTATTTGTACTTACTTTAAAAAAAACTTTGTTGCAAGAATATTGACGTTACTTGATGTTGGTTATATAAGGTTTTGTTACAAAAGTGACAGATCTGATGCATGTACAGTACAGGCACGAGTACGTGTGTGCCTCACTATCGTATATTTACGTACAAAATTATGACGTCACAAAATCAGACTCAGAATCTTTATAAAGAAAATCATGAATGAAAAGTATAATATTAAATATTTTTTATGCATATGCATATTAGGTAAATTTTTCATTTATGGTATGACCCCATACTGATTTAAAACCACGGTTAATGTAGTTTTCCCGTCCATAAAACGTTCAGGATGTTATATTAAGAATCGATGGGAGCCAACAAGGAACGAAGCGGAGTGACTGGTTTTCCACTGTTTGCCGGCAATCCCTGTACCAACTAGACATTACCGGAATTGACGGATTTCAGTGTTTGCCGTCAACATATACTAAGATATAAATATTAGGCATCACATCACAGCACAGGTTATGCAAAATAAAATAAACTTAAATCAGTTTTTTCATAGTAATTGCATGAAACGAGAAGTCGGTTATTCCTTTACATAAGCAACATTTACGATGCTACTGTATTAATCAAGGCGCTGCAATCATTATTAGGTACTCATTAATTATGTAGCAAATTTAATTAGACTCCTCAAAACACATTGGCCGTTAGTATAAACAACTGATTAAGGGTGTTTAGCGAGCATTTGATTTCCATTGTTTTATTTTTGTCAATCGTTTACGGATCATTTTAGAGAAATATACTTCAAATAATAATTATGGAAAAATTAACTGCGAGTATCTTTTATTTGAAAGTGTTTTTCTCTAAAATAATCTATAAGCTATTGACAGAGTGAAAACAATGCTCGCCAATCACCCTTAATCATTATTCGTACTACCCGCCATTATTTTTTGTCTCTCTCCGGCATAAGACATAAGTAGTTTCACATACATTACGTATGTCTATGCTCGGTTGCAGAAACGTTCATCAACGCATTGCTCCGTTAGCGGTTCCTCAAAAGGAACAAATGCAACGCTATTTTTTGACAGCAATGATTTAAATGTCAGAAGAACAAGGAAACTGATTCGAATTTGTTCGTTTTGATGAACCGCTCACCAAACAATGCGTTGATGAACGTTTCTGCAACCGGGCATAAGTCTTCCAGAATCTCGTTGTTACCGGCCTAGACCAGCAAAAAAGGGGAGACTTTTATGGTTATAAGTTATAAGTTAGTATTACTCTTCTGGTACAATGTCAATATCTGACTACCTTCAATACAAGAATAAAAAAATGTTTTAGGCTAAATCGTTAATTGTAACCTAAACGAAAACATTAAAAGCTAAATATATGAACTTGCAATGCAAAATCCGTAAAAAATGTTTATTGGTTTTTCAGGTTATGCTTACAAACACATAACATTTTAAATTAACATTTTCCAATGTTACCAACGTAAAAAACGTAGTATTTAATATTTGGGCTATAAATAAAATTAATTTAATAAATTTATGAAAAAGTTGGCAGAAAAATGTTATGTATCACAGGAAAAACGGCTTTGCCTCGTCTCCGATTCTAAATTATACTCATACTCGCAAAAGCGCAGTTTCTAGATTAGTGATACAAATAACTATTTTTTACTTCCTTGTACGAAGTAAATGAAGTATTGTAATCGCGAAAAATTTCGGTTTTGAGATTTCAACGGAAATATCCATTTTGACCATCCCTGAATCCATTCGGACTAATTTCGTCGTGACGTCTGTACGTAGGTACGTACGTACGTATCTCGCATAACTCAAAAACGGTAAGCCGTAGAAAGTTGAAATTTTGTATTTAGGACTTCTATAATATCTAGTTGCGCACCTCTCTTTTTGGTCATTACATAATTTCCAGAAATGGTACTTTATTTGAAGCCTATAATAGATTTTAATGAAAAACTATATTAAAATATAATCCAAAACTTTTCAAATTTGGTATATAAGACTTTTATATCAATTGGAATAACATAGCAGATTTTGGTTACAACAAGCTAAGCGGAAGTGATATATTACCTGCAGTTGTTAATAGTTTTTCTTGAATAAAATGGTTTCATTTTGATTTTAGAAATAAATGCTTCAAATAAGAGTTTTAGAGAATTAAATTCTGCGTCTAGCACATCAAGTATTATTAAATTAGCCCTTTGTATAAGCGAGATATGTAAATTTAAAACTTATATACTTTTTGGTTTTTGTAAAGAAGCTTGCTTTGAATTAGGACAAAAAATAACAAAAAATTAAAAAATATATGTTAATGTCAAATTACGTCAAACACGTGCAATTTTATAATTGGGTCTATACTTCATCTTCATATTGGTCTTGCGTACAAGGAAGTCGTGTGGTGCCCACGTCAGATTTTTTTATACATTTTTAGTCGCATGAAAACCTTAACTCAATGGAAGTTGTCCCTAATTATAGTACTATGTATGAACGCATTTATAATGAAGGTAACTAGTATTCCGTAGCATATTGGTGCTGCTTGTATCTCCCATCAATGCTCTTGTCATCAGTTGTGTGGAGAGATCCTCTTCTCCGCATTGTCGCGAAACGCAGCATCTGTCGCTGGTTGCGTTAGCGTTAACGCAAGGCTTGCGAACGTTCACGCAGCCTCAACATCAGCATCAGCAGCTTATGCAAATGCACCCCGCTGTACGTACGTTGTTCTTGTCGCCGGCCTGATGAATTCTCCAGATTGGAGCTGATTGTTTTCATATATCATTCAAACTTTATGGATGACTCTTGTTAACCTTTGTTTTTCATCTGTGAATTATTTGCTAAGTGCGTGTGCTTTATTCCCAACATATTTTTGCATCACGGAGATTTATATTCATACATGCGGTGCATGGTGGATGGGTTAATATTGCCAGTGGCGTAGCTATACATAAAGTACACTTAAAAATATATACATATAAAGTAGTAAACATATGGCTCAAATCGCCAGGGGAGGGAGGGAATTGATGACGTCATATTGTCACCATGGTTTTATTATAGGGATTTAATTTTCTAGTTTTATATAATATAGAGAATGACAGGACTTCGTCGTATTTGACATTATCAATATTTTATTTGCAATAATTTTATTGTTCGCTAATATACCTACTATGATAATATTATTATTCACCAAAATTCGATGTGACACTTACATATTTCGCAATTAAATAGTTATAATGATATATCAAAACTGGTAATAACTGACAGTACGACCTATATTATGTCAATTTCTAAAAAAATAGGTAGATATTTAGTAATAATAAACCAATTGCATAAATACGATATAAGTATAATGGATAAAATATACCTCTTTTTATTGTCCAAAAGCAATGTGTTACAATAATTGTCATAAATCTTAGAAACACCGTCTTTGCAATAGCAAAATGCACAATATGTATAATCTCAAGAATTAAAAAATGACCAACACACAATGAACCACAAATTATTATCGACGCCAAAATCACCTTAATCACATGAATCACAGAATGACATGCATATTCAAATAATTCAAATATTTGAAAATGACACTTGTTACCGCGGTTATAATACAGTTTCTATTTCATTTTTTGCCGTTGGTTAGACGGAGATAGCTTATACCACTTTGAAAAACCGACGACAATGAAATAGCGAATAAAAGTCTCATATATGCCATGTGTGTACGATAAAGATCGTAGATAAAAGTTTTGTAATTCTTGCATCAGAAATTGATGACGTGAGGATTAACTAGGAGGTGCTGGGAGATATAGAGTGTACACTGATTTTTCTCATTTTACCCTCACGTCATAGTTTGATGTTCGTATGAATCAAATTGTATTGGTAGTGATTGAAACGTGATTACCAGCAGATATCAAACAGTTTTGAGTACAAGGTAATTACGTTATATAACGCGTCATAGACTAAGCCTTGGTTACACTTATAAAATACGAATATGGACATTTTAATTTTCCAAAATAATATAACTATTATTAAAATTATATATTTTACCTTAATGGTGTAGTACCGAGTTGTGTACGTACTTATACACCTTTCATTATTTATCATAATCACGAATCATATTTTTTTCGTCCTTTTATTTAACTTGCATTGTCTGGCTGTCTGTTTGTATGTCTGTTCCAACTTTTTACAAACCATTTTAATCGACTTTCTAATGGTCTACAGAGCTGAAATTTGGTATTGGTTGAAATAAAATTTTCTCCATTTTTAGATGTTTACACTTCTGGTAAGTAAAAGGTTGCACCTTGTTTTGATGTACGAATCTTTTATTTGTAGAGTTTTCACCAAAATAATCCATAAATGATTAACAGAGAGAAAACGCCGTTAATTATCTACTCGCTAATAACTCTTAATTAGTTGTTCCATTGTTATTTTCGATATAGCTTATTCATCTCCGAATAAAAATTAAAAGTAAATACTACCAGTCATGAAATTTTGCGAGAAAATAAAGGTTTTTCTATCCAAAATAAGATAGAGTATATCAGATTTTTTTCATATTCTCATTAGCATTTTTTATTAGACACCATAAAAAAAACAGATTGTATTTTTATCATTTATATATGTATACGTATTGTAACATGGAACGCCCGCCGTCGCCAGCCGCTGTAAGCGAGTGTCTATTTATAGCTGTGACGTAATTCCGCTAGTAGCCGGCCGATCTAAACAGGCTGGTCGCGACGTGTTTAATTACTTCCGGTCGCCTGAACCCTTTGTGTTCATTGTTATTATGTGTTCGAATATTCCAGAGCTGTTCGAGAAAATAATGGTAGCTGTATATAAGGGACGTAGCTATGCTCGAGAGACACAGTCAGTTACAAACAGAGTCATAGAGACATTGGTCCGTATTCCGAGCTCACTTTTATAATAAAAGCGCTTTTATGGAGCACACTTCTCATAAGAATATAATGTAAAAGCTTGCTCCATAAAAGCACTTTTATTATAAAAATGCGCTCGGAATACGGGCCATTGACATGGAGTGTTAGAAAGTAAAGTGTTAGTGAGAAGCACAGCAGTATCCTAGTGAGCGTATGCAGTTGGTGTCTAGTAGGTACTCGGGAAGTTACTGGTATATTGGGATAGCTGTGGATGTAAATACTCGGTAGTGTTGACGAGTATTGGGAAGCTATATTGTGCAAGAACAGTAACGGCGAGTCGGAAAGTTACTGGTATACCGGGATAGCAGTTAAAGAGAATACTCGGTGGTGTTGAAGAGTATTGGGAAGTTAGGTATATGGGGACAGTAACGGCAAGTGGAAGTGAATACTCGGCAGTGGTGTTGAAGGTGGCATACAGATAGTTGGTGATACTGAGGCTGTGGAAGGAGAAAGTTAGTTATATAAATAGACAGACAGTGAGGTGAAAGGTGTGACTTCTGTCCGAGCAGTTGAATATACAGACGCTGTTGAGTCAGTTACTTGTTACTTATGTTCAGATATGATTAGGTTTTAAATATTACCTCGATAATCGGTGCTTGATGGGATAGCAAACAGTTTTATATTATAGTCCGACGACAAACTTGCAGCCAACATCGCAGTGGCATCGTTTGAAAAAGAATGACAACACTCACAAACAACAGAAAATAACAATAAAAGAAATAATAACAAACAAGATAACAAAAGGAAACAAATAATAAAACACTACAATGAATAATTACTGGTATACCGGGATAGCTGTTAAAGAGAATACTCGGTAGTGTTGAAGAGTATTGGGAAGCTAGGTATATGGGGAGAGTAACGGCAAGTGGAAGTGAATACTCGGCAGTGGTGTTGAAGAAATGTGGCATACAGATAGTTGGTGATACTAAGGCTGTGGAAGAAGAAAGTTAGTTATATAAATAGACAGACAGTGAGGTGAAAGGTGTGACTTCTGTCCGAGTAGTTGAATATACAGTCAGTTGAGTATATAGACGCTGTGGAGGTCGGTAGGCGGACAGTTGAACATGATAAAAGTATACACGGAGAAAAAGGTTTCTTTAGGATTAAGAAATATATTTCTTCAACATATATTTCTTTATTTCAAAAGTTTATTATTTAAGTCAAATAACCATTATTTAAATTAAAGAACGCAAGTTATTTGGAACTAATTTTTGAATTCTTTAAATATTTTTTTAAATTAAATATTTTTTTATTTCCTTCAAAGAAATATTGTTAAATTAAAAAGAAGATTTATTTGAAACAACAAATATTATTTATTTATATATATCCCTTGCATTTCTTTCATTTAAATAAACTATTTTTCAAGTTTTTCTTGAGTTGTTTGCTTCAACTTCTGATTTTTTTCAACCAAAGAAAATGTTATTGCGTGAGGATGAAGATGGCGTAGTTGCATATTTGATGTGATGTTATACGTTTGTGTAGTGTGATAATAGTTGAGTTTTTTTGAGTTATTAAAACCCTAGCCAGGTAAAATTATTTACGAATATATTAGCTGTATATGCTCTTTGCATGTGTTCTTATAGCCAATCATTTTTCTCTATACTGTTAATTATCCTAGCAGTTAAAATTACATTAATATATTTATTTAAATACCTATATCTTAGAATTCAATGAAAATAATAAGAAATATATAACTATAAATGTAAAAAATGAACGATATATCAAAATACCATTTATTTATATTTAGTTTCTATTTTTAGAGTAAATTATTTTATGGTTTCCCTTGCATTTATTTGCTTTAATTTGATTTATTTAAATCAAATAAATTATTCTTTAAGTTGAAAAAACGCATCTTATTCCCGCTCACTTTACTGCGTCATTGCATAGTTATTCTGCGCATGCGCGTGTTTTTCGTTAATGCTTTAATTTGATTTATTTAAATCAAACAAATTATTCTTAAGTCAAGAAAACGCATCTTATCCCGCTCATTTTATTACGTCATTGCCCAATTATTCTGTGCATGTGCGTGTTTTTCGTTGTAGCTTTAGTTTAATTTATTAAAATCAAAGAAATTATTCTTAGTCAAAAAATGCATCTTATTCCCGCTCATTTTACTGCGTCATTGCCCAGTTATTCTACAAACAAATTGCATATACATGTTTTATTAAGCACGGCTTGTATTGTAGCGCACCCAGACCATAAGTGTTTCTTGCCATTGTGTCTTAGATGGATGTATCAAATATATAGAAAGATTGGGGATTTAAATTCCTAATTAATATATTTCTAGGGGAGTTCGCAATTCTTCAACAAATATTCTTATTCAGTCATTTTTATCTATCCTCATTTATTTCAGTCAGTAGTTACAGTTATTAACATTAATCCATTGAAATATTACCTAATCAAATGTTAGTTTTTTTTTGTATTGTTACGAGCTGTTACAATATAACACGAAGAATTGGTTCAAATTAAAATCTTGTTATTAATATTATATTAAGTATCATGTATATCATAAGTGATTATTGTTTTTATGCCGAAAATGTTGTTTGGGAAACCGAGGCTCGTAGTGCCAAGATTCTCTAAACATTTGAGGCCTAAAAACTCACAGTTCGAGGTTAGTTAAAGAAAAACTATTTATGGTTTCAAATGAACTACTTCCCGTTATTCGGTTTACACTAAAATCTAATCAGTTCCTGTACCTCCCTTACCTGGGCATGTAGGTAAAAATGTGCATTTTTTTAGGACAAAGATATCAATATTTTAAAAAATTCTGATGCATCTACTTCGAGTGCAAGTTCCAGTTCGAATTTCAACTCGGATGTAATGCCCATTCTCGAGTTACTCTTTCAAAGGAACGTGGATTGACCAGTTATTATGGAGAAGACGATTTTTGTAAATATATCAGATGGGCAAATTTTCGTATATTTATAAGTAACATTGAAGACTTTTTTGTTTGTGAACCATCTTCGACTGTAAATACGCAAATTTTTATATATTTATAAGTAATATTTAAATAAATGATTTATTTAACATTTATTATTTGTATTATTTTATAAAATTTTTGGTTTTGTTACAAATATCTAATATCTTTAAATTTAAAAAATATATTTCTTTGAAAAATTCATTTATTCCAAAGATATTAACATTTTTATTTCAAATTTTATGACTTTTTTCAATGAAAGACATTTTTTATTTCTATATAACTAGCTGTTCTTTCTTGAAAATAAATAATATCTTTAAAATAAAAAAATATTTCTTTAAAAAATTAATTTATTTCAAAGATACTGATATTTTTATTTTAAATTTTGTGTTATCTTTAAATTAAACAAATTTTTATATTTGACATGAAGAAATATACTTCTTCTTTTTAAAAAAAAACATATTTATTTACACTAAAGAAATAATATTAAAGAAATGAATTATTACTGCTAAAGAAATATTTATTTGCCACTATTGAAAGAAATTATTTATTTAAGACAAAGTATTTTTCTTCAATTTAAAGAATCCTTTTTCTCCGTGTATATAGTGATATAAATATAGTGACATACATATCGCGTAAACAGTCTACAAGAGTCTGCAACAGACCGGCAGTCTAAGATTGGAAGGCGTAGTGAAATAAATAATTTGTTATATTGTGGAAATAAATAGTAGTGTTAATTGGTTAAATAAATAGTGTTAGTGTTATCTAGATAATTATAGTCTTAGTCTTAATTAGTTTTTAATAATTGTTTAATGTTAGTAATAGTAACTTTCATTATAGTTTAATAAACACTAAATTTTAATTAATAATAATTGTCAAATATTTACACTTCACCCAGTTAAATTAAAAACGTTACAGTATATTTGCTCATTGCTAAGTATAATTGTATCACTTTGCGTCACTTAATACTAAAAATATATATACAATGTAAATTTGATAAATTGTATCGTATCTAAAATGACATAATAAACAGCTGTCGTTTTACTATTTTTCTTTTCATTTCTCACACATGTATAAAAACCAATCATTAAAGCTTTCTGGAGTACAAACCATTAAATTGATCACTTTTAATTTATCACATCAAGACTCAACATAAAGATAATTTTGCTACAAAGTCCTCAGCAAAGCAACTCTTCTGAATTGATCACATCTGTTTTGTATCACCATGTAGTAAATAATTTTAAAAATCCACAAAATCATAAACTAGTTTGTGGATAAATCGCAGTAGTGTCCCACCTCCTCAGATGTTCTTCACGTACGTACATAAACCCACGTGCAAAGAGATTACCATAAAATTATCAACAACATAAAACAAGTTTCTATTTCCAGACGAAGTTCATGATCGCGACCTTGGAGTAAATCGCATGCGTAGAAAGGATAGATTCGCGAGTGAACAGGACAGTGTCATTGCCAGCCAGGAATGAAATATGAGTTGCAGAATATGTTGAAGCACTGAAAGATGTTTGTAAACAAAATACTTTATGACCGGGAAAATTTATTGCCAAATTGGTTCATCAAGATAAAATATTAACTAGATTTTGTAACAAATGATATAACGATTTTCTCTTACGAGGTATAAACGTGTGAGATTTTATGGTACTTAATCATTTTATGACAAGCGCGCGGTAACCGTTTGAAGAAAAAGTGTATACCTAACATGTAGAATTAAATATCATGACATTAACTTGAATTTATATCCTTGAAATATGTCTATATATTCATAAGAATAAAACAGTCTTTACCGTAATTTCTAATTTGAATGAGTATAATACTCGTCACACACACAACTATTACCTTCCTAGATCTCGAGTAAATGAAACTCAAAATTCTCCAAACAGAATACAATTAACTGCCTGATTCTTTTAAAACGGAAAATCATTTTAAAAAATCATTATCGTAACACAGTTTTTATAATTTTTTTTTTTGTCTGAAATTAATTTGTTTATTGAAATAAAAGTAGTAGGCCGTAAGTTCCAAAAGTTTATGACCACAGTCATAAGTCATTTATTTTACATGTAATGACGTTTTGGACATCATTTGTCCATCCTCAGCTATAGTTTTACAATAATATAAGAGATAAACGGGCTTAAAATTACATTTTGTTTTTAAAGCAGAAAATCATGACAAAAGTTAACATTGCTTTTATTTTTCTGTATTATGTAGGTATAAATTTTTCTATAAGGGTTTTATATTTTAATGTTCCCAGCAAATATCTCGCTTATTTATTAAGTTGGTAATTTCTTTCATATAACCTGATTTATACAACAACATGTAAGCTACTTGATGACGGATGTACATTCCTGATACCACTTTGTAATTTCAAATGTAACATACTATATTTTTTACAAATTAGAAAAGTACATCAAATTTGCTTTACAATCCTGTAAAATAATCCCTATATTACATTATTAAAAAGTAAAATGACTTTTTTATACTGTGGCTTGAAATAAAACAATTGTAACTATTATTAATAAACGAATAATGTAACATGGATTATTCTACATGATTGTAAAGCAAATTTAATGTAGTTTAAATTTGTAAAAAAATATAGTATGTTCCATTTGAAATTTCAAAGTAGATATTAATTACTAATAAACCGGAAGTGGTATCAGGAATACACATCCGTCATCAAGTAGTTTACATGTTGCTGTATAAATCATGTTATATGAAAGAAATTACCAACTTAATAAATAAGCGAGATATTTGCTGGGTCCATTAAAATATAACACCTTTTATATGTATTATTATTCACCACAATAGTCTAACAAAGTTATTAACACATAATTCTTTACAACATAGATGTACCTATGAAATAACCAATAATAATTGCAAACACTGAATAAAGTTTTACATTTGTTTCTATTGGTTACAATATTTTTTAGTATGCTTGCTAATAGCGTTTTCCATTTACATATTTAGTTTTGCATTCAGTGTAGACAACGATGTAATGCCCGGCACTACAGCTACTAGATAATACATAGCTGACTCGTCCGTCATATTGGTGCCTTAATGAACGCAGTAGATTATGAAATAAAATTGCATTTCTTATGTTTATCCAGTAACTATTTTTCATAATTAAATATAACTTCCATATTTGCCATATCATATTTAATTAAAATAATAAAACAACAAAACATACGGTTCGATAAGTTTATAGAGATTAGAGAAAAATATATGTATTGCATAAGTGGGTACCTAGAAAAATTATAACCATTTCTCAAATTATTTGCACAATATGGAGCAGAACAACCCGTCATTATGGATTTTCTATGATTAATAATACTGTAACACTGATATTCAATGTTTTAAGTGGCTCCAATATGGTGGACAAGTAAGCTGTAATTTATCTAGTAGCTATATCCGGCACTAGTAGTTGTTATAACACGTGCGTAGTGCATTTTAAATGAAACGTCATGCAAAAGTCCTGTGCAAGTTTATTAGTTGTCACTTTCAATACAGAGGTTATATAGCTATGGATATCACCACACAAGATTAATTTCCAATAATCCTTCTATTATTAATAAACTTACATGTATTGTACTTACGTAGACACTTTTTACAAGTCAACATATATGAATATGATAGATTGCACAGTAAGTACAAGAAAGTGCGCACTGAGTAAGGTTCAGTTCACTCGAAGAGTATAAATTGAACACGTAAAACTCAATTAGTGCGCGCTGATAATGTAAATGGAAAACGATTTATGCACTCAGTATAAAAAAGTGCGCACTAAATACGTAAATGGAAAACGCTATAGGACTCCGCAACATCCTTATAGAATTGGAGTAGTGTGGTGATAAAGTATTGTATGTTTCAAGAAATTATTATAAAATGAAGTGACATACAATTATTATGTCTTAAAAGGTTGATTTTTTACCTTCCGTCACCTTTAGGTAAGGAAGGTATTGTCTTTGGTCAAAAAATTCGATGATGAGTTTTTAATCAATAAGCACGTTTTAGGGTCCCTAGAATACGAATTTACTATTTTTACGATGATGTCTGTATGTGTGTGTGTGTGTGTGTGTGTGTGTGTGTGTGTGTGTGTGTGTGTGTGTGTGTGTGTGTGTGTGTGTGTGTGTGTGTGTGTGTGTGTGTGTGTGTGGATGTGTGTGTGGATGTGTGTGTGGATGTGTGTGTGTGTGTAACAAAATTTTCGTCTGCGATAACTCTAATACTACAGTTACAAAAATTATAATTTTTTCGTATACTTCTTCGTTTCATCCATATGAAGAGCTGATTAGATTTTGGTTACAATTGATCAACCGGAAGTACCATTATTTGAAGATTTTAACAGTTTTTCTTGAAAAAACTATGTTAAATATAATTTTTTCACATTTGATGTTATTATAAATATTAAAGAATATTTTATTCTCTATACGACTTGACTGCATTTTATACTTAATATTAAATGGATATAGAGTTAAAAAATTATAAAGAAATTAAATTTCATAAAGTAGCCATAGCTGTGGAAACACCTACTATATTAAAAAAATTCTGATTGAAAGATGTCAGTGTCAAGTGAAATTGACATAGTGTGTCTGTCTTATAATTTTACTGGAAATATAGGATCTTTTGCTTTCTGTATGGAATTTGTATAAAATACATACAACTGCTTTAAGGTAGTACAAGAAATAATAATAATAATAAATCTTTTATTTCTGCAGATACATTACACTGTATATAGAAAACGTCACAAAATAATAATTTTCTGTATGAAATTTGCATAAAATACATGCAACTGCCGGAAGGTAATGTACAAGAAATAGAATATTTAATTTAGCAAGGAACTTTCTGTATGAAATTTGTACAAAATACATAGAACTGACGCACAACTGACGGAAGGTAATGTGCTGGCCACATCAGATTTTTTTAGATAGAATGGTATGAGTTCTTTAAAAATGCTTATTTTGATTTTTTCTTTGAGACTGTTATTGTCATTCTATGTATCGCTTTTATTCATTCAGGTTATTAACTTCCGTCGCCTTTAGGTAAGGAAGGTATTGTCTTTGGTCAAAAAATTCGGTGGTGAATTTTTGATGAATAAGCACATTTTAGGGTCCCTAGAATACGATTTTACTATTTTTGCCATAATGTCCCTCTCTCTCTCTCTCTGCCTCTGTATATATATATATATATATATATATATATATATATATATATATATATATATATATATTAGAGATGTGCCGATTATGACTTTGGCCGACTAGCCGACTAGCCGATTAGTCGGTTGTAAAGAGGCCGACTAGTCGGCCAAGCCGATCAGGGTTTCGGGGATTTCCGTGACGCTTTGATATGATTAGGTTATGTACAGTTATAATTCATATAAGTACGTTACTGTCTTTTTTTTGTTTTTATGAAGCAGTTAATGTTTAGAATTTTTTGATATATTTTATTACTGTACATCATGTACAGGGTGTAAATCGAAAAGTGAAACATAAGAGTTTAACATGGGAAATCAATTTTTGTTTGCGCAAACGTTACCTAATTATTTTATCCAAAAATACTTTAAATAAAAGTTATAGAGATTTAAATGCAGCATCTAAATCATGTGAAACGATTATTTTGTCTCTTCATATAAACGTAAAAATCAATTACAAAATTACAGTTTTTATGAACATTTTGTCTAAGCAGCCATGGATATATGACAAAAAAAAACAAATACGTTGTTTTTTGTCATAAATCCATGGCTGCTTAGACAAAAAACTCATAAAAACTGTAACTTTGTAATTAATATTTACGTTTATATAAAGAGATAAAATAATCGTTTCACATGATTAAGATGCTGCATTTAAATCTCTATAACTTTTATTTGAAGTAATTTTGCATAAAATAATTAGGTAACGTTTGCGCAAAGAAAAATTGATTTCCCATGTTAAACTCCTGTTTTACTTTTCGATTTACACCCTGTACATGCAATCTGGCTTTAATATTACTTAGATTGTTAATAAAAAAATTCCTACTCTTTTATTTAAATAAGAAGAAATAATTATAGGTAAATGTTAATTGAAGATAAGAAGACATTAATATTATGTTGTTTTGTTTATTAATTAAGATACTAATTTTGTTTGATAAATGTCAAAGATTTGTTGTCTTTACAAGCAAGTAATTTTAGAAACTGATTGATTACCAAAGGAAAGGTTGCTTTGCTTTACATTTCAAAATGTGTAAGACTGATTATAAAATAAAAATATTAATAAACAATCAAGGTAAGAAGAAGCCGGATAGTCGGCGCTCTTTGCCGAATAGTCGCCGAATAGTCGCCGACTACGATAGTGGCCGGATAGTCGGCTTTACCGACTAGTCGCCGACTAGTCGGCACATCTCTAAAATATATATATATATATATATATATATATATATATATATATATATATATGTGTGTGTGTGTGTGTGTGTGTGTGTGTGTGTGAGTGTGTGTGTGCGTGCATGCGTGTGAGAGACAAAATTCATAACATTCATAGGAAGAGCTGATTAGATTTTGGTTATAATTGGTCAACCAAAAGTACCCCCATTTGAAGATTTTAACAGTTTTTCTTAAAAAAAACGATGTTAAATATCATTTTCTCACATTTATACGATTTGACTGCATTTTATACTTCATAGTAAATGGATATTACAAAAAATTATAAAGAAATTAAATATCATAAATTAGCCAGCTATGCCTTAACTTTGGCTGCTGCTATATTAAGAAAATTCTGATTGAAAGGTGTCAGTGTCAAGTGCAATTGGCATAGTATGTTTGTGTTATAATTTTACTGGAAATATAGGATCTTTTGCTAAAAACCTTCTGTATGGAATTTGTATAAAATACATATAACTGCCAGAAGGTATTGTACAAGCAATAAAATCTTTTGCAAGGAACTTTTTGTATGAAATTTGTACAAAATACACAGAAATGACGGAAGGTAATGTGTTGGCCACATTACTTTTTTTTTAATTAGTTTATTTTTGTTTTTCAAGTTTGGCCGAAGAAAATGGAATAAATTATTATTGAAGTGAAATTATTATTTGTTCTAATTTTTTCCTTAGGATTTATGTTAGTGTAATCACTGAAAGACATAATAAATAACGATTTTCATTCCAATGTGCTGATTTCATTGTTTTGATTCATGAGTGTGCAAAGCAGTTCGTATGATAAGTAAAGTGCAGAAAGTCACGATCATTTAATTCACACAATGTGCTACTTGACCATAACAAAAACATTTTATTTTCTTGGAACATTCGTGCCCGTCCACATAACATTTAAGTTACATTCATAGAATCAGCGTTTCTCACAGAATTCTTGCTGGTTTCATCACTTCGGACATTTGCTATTCATCTTAAATATTTTTAAAGGATGTCTTATCTCTGAACTGTTTATGTTTATAATTCCGTCCGCATTAGAAGAATTTATTTTTTCTCTCAAATACTTTTTCAAATAATTAAATACATATGTTTGTATATCATCACGGGTTGTTATCTTTGTCCAAAAGAAAAATCAGTGTTCCACTGCAATACATTTATTAGATTTTTGTACCTATGACTACGTTTATCTCGATAATTCAAGCGGGTTCAAGTATATTATAACTTCAAAAATTCTACTGGTTTATCTCAGCGGATTGAAAATAGGATTAAGTTATTTTCAATCTTCTTTAAATTCGTGTAGACTAAAAAAAGATAGTTAAATACTCGATTATGCAGACAGACAGGGAGAGATATATGATCTAATTTCATCGTGGATATATAACCCCAAAATCTAAAAATTGTCATGTTAGTTGTCTTCTCTTTCAAAAATATTAAAAAAACATTTATTTCTTCATCACTCCAAATATTTCGCTTTTCGACAATTTTGCTAAGTTTTATGTCGCGACTTTTATAAAATGAGGTAAAATGCAAACAACCAACAAATGATATTAATTTAGTAACACTGCAACATATTGCGGATGTGCGCATGCGTAGTTACATTATTAAAGCTTCACTGTTTATTTGGACAGAAGTCAAGCCGCTTCGTAAGTCCAAGCCTGTTATTTGATAGGCCTGACTTGATATTTTCAAGCGGCTTCAAATATTAATCTCGATCGTTTATTTCGAAGATTGAAAAGGGATTTACTAAATTCAAGCGGCTTCAAACGTCGAGATAAACGTAGTCTATGTTGTGCAGGCGGCTCACGGCACGGCTATTGTAATAACAGATTTGTTTGTTTATGTATCGAACACTGTACCCCTTAATCGATGAAGGAAACCGCGACTGAGGAACTTTTGAGGGGGACCACACTCTCGACCGGCATTCAGTAGACACTAGACGTGGAATAAGTTGTTCAATTAATATATTATTATTATTAATTTCATTGAAAATTATATATTATTACAAATTGGAATTAGTGGTTGAATTTTTCCCTACAGTTGTGTTCTAATATTTACTGTCATCAGCCAGCATTATAAATTAGTTATTAATGTTATTATAGTAAAAAAGAATATACTAAAGGTTAACGCGGTACACAAACACACAAGGGTAGAACCAGGTATAATATATTTTACGTAGATAAGCCTTACAAAGGTGACCATGTAATAATAAAATCTGTAGCGAAAACAATACAAATTCTACGCAGTAAGTTTTTTCCTAAAAGAATCTAGTAAATTACTTCACGAATAAACTTTATACGAATGAGGGAAAAAAATATAGTTGAGTATTACCATAGAATTCTTTTCTCAGCATATTGTCCTAATCCGATTTGAAATTTATTCAGTTTTGTTTTTCCATGGTTTTTGACGTTTGTATGAGTAATCAGATATGTTATAACAATGATTTGTCAGCTGTTGATAAATTCTAAAAGAATAAAAATTCCGAAACAGAAAATTATTCAACACCATTTAAATACTATTCGATCTAAGAGGTCAGTGTAATACTCAACAATCTGTCTTTTTAGCTTGTTGTCTTTGTCTGAAGACTTTACTTCAAAAGATGGTAACCTTAAAATTCTAACATCATATGTCCCCATGTTTCAACGTCTACTGGAAACTAACATGTCTATTAGTAATATTTTGAATATTTTCACTATTTCCATGTTGTAGCTTGTAACAGCACAGGTTGCAAGGCTAATGAAACTTAATTTCTTTATAATTTTTTATCTAGGCACAAATACATGGAATATGAAGATAAATATGTAATCAAATCCTATAGATATAAATATAGTACCTATTGGAGTTATCGCAGAGGAAAGAATCGTTACATAAACTCACATATAGACATATCATCGTAAAAATAGTAAAATTGTATTCTACGAAACCCTAAAACGTGCGTGTTCAATTAAAATTCATCTTTGTATTCTTGACCAAAGACAATACCTTTCTTTTCTACGTAACAGAAGGTAAAAATATCTGAAATACAGAACAATTTTTAAAACACATCGTTCGATATTTGAGTCTCAATGCCGATACATATACAACAGGATGTTTCAGACCAACTGTATCTGGATTTTTTTCAGAACTACGACGTCTTAGAGGCTCAGGAAAGAAAACTAGCATTACATAATCGTATTTGATGAATTTAATGGTAGTAGTCTCAATTTTTGGAATTTATAGGAAAGAGGTGTAGCAACATTCAGGGTCAGAATTTCTAATGAAAACCTAGGTAAGGTCGTATCGTTGAATGTGTATTCTAAAAACAAAAAACTTTTATTGGATTTTTTTAAAAGTATTACTTACGAAATAAATATTTAATCTTTTTAATGTTTGAAGTGCCTTCCATCTTGTTTAGTGCATTTTTGGAGCCGAAGTCAGACATTGTTGACTATTTAAAATGCATCCTTAACACTTCATTTTTACTCAGCGAGTGACAGTCGTGTTGAATCCTGTCCTTTTTGTTATTCCTAGTGGCCAGCGTACTTTCCATTTTATATTACAAAAGTATCGTATTTAATATTTCTTGTACATACAAAAACACCATGTTGTCACATTCATAAACTACATGAGAGGGCGAGAGTGACTAAAACAACAATTCTCAAATTAAATAAAGTAAAAAAAGAATAAGCTGGCTATAAGGTGGAAAGTTTTTAAACGTTAAAAAAATGCATTTATTCGTGAATAATACCTAATTTTAAAAAAATACTCCCAATAACTGAGTATAGTTACGCCTACTCCCGGTAAATTCTGGAAATCGAGACTTCTACCATTAAATTCTCCAGATAGGATTATATTATTCTAAATTTTTTTCCTAAACCTCTAGGACGTCGTAGTTCTGAAAAAAGTCTGGTACGGGCGATCTGAAACTCCCTGTACGTCATGCGTACTTCTCTGCAAAACCAAATACCGACTGCTTGTCTATGGGCAGCGAACATGTTAAAATGATGTCATCTTTTAAGAAATCTTAAATTAAAAACATATTACTGAGCACTCAACAACGCCTTTGGATAAGTAATCTGCACTTGTGTAATATCATTACTCCTGCATGTAGTTGCAAATATTTTACATCAGAAATAAACTAGAATCCCTAAGAACAAAATTGCTGCAAGTAAATCTACGTTACATTAACGTGCATTAGAGCTGCATTTCAGTAATTACTAAGAAAATGAGTAAAGAATCAGAGTTGCCTGGGCGATGGTGTTTTATTTTTACCCGAGGACTGTTTCTCATTTCCTCTAATCCAGAGTAAGCCGCGTCTTCACATAAACCAGAGAGGACCATTCCAGAGATAAACAAAAGCCGAACCTGAGCCCACTGCTACAAATATTTTTGTAATTATTCCACTCTGGAGCACAAAGGAAACTATTCCAGGAAGAAAATAAAAAACGCACGCTAATGGGTGAATTACTAGATATAATTAAGACAAGAACAAATCTCTTTACACAAAAAAAGCATTTCCTAATCGCAGAGATTAATTAAACAAGTAATTTGTTAAGTTCAAAAGAACGATCTCATATATTCTCCATTCGTATGCCTTTTATTATAAAACAAGCGGTACTAGTCTGTATTAAATGATAATATAAAACAGAGAAATATAAGTAGAGAAGACAGAGAAGTATTTAATTGTGGCAAATATTTTAATTTCACATAGTTTTTTTTAATATATATCTATACCCTGTTAAAGTTAATAGGAAAATTTTATGTTACCGGTACATTACCTCCCATCAATTCAATCAATTTCACATAGCTACGTTTCAATTTTTGCAGATCTTATAATTCTGAGATTTTAAAAAGGCGCGACTTATCAAAAATGTGCCTTGAAATTTTTTTATCACTAATAATTATAACTTCACAGATAAAGATTCATTGTTGACTTATAGCAATTTGAGGATATATGTCATTCTATCATTCATCTGTCAGTTTTGAAAGCAGTCATACCACCTCTACAAAACAAAACACGCCATAAACGGTGCGTTTATAGATCTTACGACGTGTTTACAGTGCGTTTGTAGACTCATAAAGACACCGAAATAGAAAAACGTAATAAGTATATAAATTTCACTTGACGCTGACATATGTTAATTAGTAGTATAATAAATTTCAAAATTATGTACAAATTTCGTACAGAAAGTTCCTTGCAAAAGATTTTATTTCTTGTACATTACCTGCCTGCAGTTGTAATGTGTTTTATACAAATTCCATACAGAAAGTTTCTAGCAAAAGATCCTATATTTCTGGTAAAATTATAACACAAACATACTCTGTCAGTTGCACTTGACACTGACATCTTTCAATCAGAATTTTCTTAATATAGTAGCTGTTTCCATAGTTATGGCATAGCTGGCTAATTTATGAAATTTAATTTCTTTACAATTTTTAATTCTACATCAATTTAATATGAAGTATAAAATGCAGTCAACTCGTATAGAGAATAAAATATTTAATACTTATAATAACATTAAATGTGAAATAATGTTATTTATCATTGTTTTTCGAAGAAAAACTGTTAAAATCTTCAAATGTGGGTACTTCTGGTTGACCAATTATAACCAAAATCTTATCAGCTCTTCATATGGATGTAACGAAGAGAAATACGAAAGAATTATAATATTTGGAATTGTAGTATTAGAGTTATCGCAGAGCAAACTTTTGTCACACACACTCACACATACACATACACACACGCACACCCACACATACACATACACACACACATACACACACACACATACATACATACAGACATCATCGTAAAAATAGTAAAATCGTATTCTAGGGATCCTAAAACGTGCTTATTGATTAAAAACTAATCACCAATTTTTTTCACCAAAGACAATACCTTCCTTACCTAAAGGTGACAAAAGGTGAAAAAAACCATATTCAAATCGTAAAAAAAAGTCTATAATATATATAAAAACATAAATTGTCAAAAATTATATCTAACAACGTTTTTTCAAGATAATCTGTTAAGAGCTTTAAGTAAAGTGTCACTTTTGGTTGACCAATAATAACTCCAGTATAATCAGCGTCCCGTATCGACAAAAAATTAAAAAGTTCTATTCATTAAAATTTCACCGTCGAAATTTTGGCCAAAACCAATTAATACCTTCTTTACAAATAGGTAGAGACAGTTAAAATTATAATTTATTATATAACAAGTATCTACTTTATCTGCCACTGCGAGCTGTAGAAAAAAGTAGGTGAATCAATAAAAATTTTATATATTAACTGTAACATATTCTAAATGCTTATTGTAAATAGGGTAGTACACTAGGGGTGCGGTCCGAATCATGCTATCATAGCTTACAGCGCTCAAACCGCTCACAGCTGGTCCGATTTGAATGAACGTGCTGACGATTGTGAATGCGTAAACGATTCGGACCGTTCGTAAGCGCTCTTACTTCTTGCTTGTCATTTGTGAGTTTAAGTTTGATCAATTCATTAATTTCCTCTAAAAAAAATCCTTTACTACGTTAACATCGTCCATCTTAACAAACAATTTTATTGTTTCAGCAAGCAATGCGTAAAAAATATCAAACGTGCTTACAGCGCTTACGCTGCCCATCCTCCCGGGCGTGAGCACTGTTAGCATGAGATAATGACGTCACCTCTGACGTCATACACCTCACAGTGCAAACTTTGAGCGTTGTAAGCATGATTCGGACCAACTGTTGGCGCGCTGTCGGTACTAAAAGCGTGATTCGGACCGCACCGTAGATTGGTACGCTGTACCGCTCCCACTCCAGTAAAGTAAGGTATAAAAACAAAAAAAAATGTAATGTAAATAAGACTCTATTTTCATCCATGTATTACTTGTTGTGGTAAGCAAATAAAACTGTTGTGTATTTTATGACATCCAAAATGTTAATTGAATGTAGTTAAAAATTTCTGGGTTTGAACGAAAATAGTATATTTTAGGTGGATCTAAAGTGACTTTTGCGTTTTACCTATAGTTATCAAGCAAGCGCCTATAGATACGCCACAAAAATATTAGTGTCTTTATAAAATAAAATTATAAATCTACATTCGTTTCAAGCTTTTTATGATGTCAGTTTAGAGCAGATGGTAAATTTTTCTGCTAGAGTACAACACAAAAATACCTTGGAAACGATAAGCAGGGCTTATTGAAACTTAAATTATTTACGGCCAGTTGCATCAACAAGACTTAAACTTGAAGCTAGGCTTAGAATAAAAATGAAAATCGAAATTTTGACAGCAGTATAATATATTTGACATTTCATTTTGATGCAATATTGTTCATTTAAGCTAAGTTTAAGTAAGTTACGTTGATGCAACCGGCCATAAAAGTAACATTTGAAGCAGTTTTTTAAATCATTTTTTAATTTTCGGAAGCAATAAATTATTTAATATAATAATTATATCACTATTACTGAGTTTACATGCACTTTTGAAACCGTTTTTAAAACGTTTTTAGCCATGTATACAGTGTCAAAACGGTTTTGAATTATCTCAAACCAAAACTAAAATTCATGGGTTGGACTTGAAAACTAGTTTCAAAACTACTCTTGTAAACACTTCAAATTCAGTTTCGATACTGCGCATGCGTACAGAGCATAACGTTTCTGTCGCTTTGTGTTAGTAACCTTCAAATAAACTGACAGTTGTGTACACAGACCACACTATACTGTGTAGTTTTAGTGCGTAGTGGTACGAAGTATAAAAAATAATTGGAATAATAGCAAAACGAAGTATTTGGAGTGAAGAGGATCTGTCACTTACATCAGCTAAATGCGCATGCGCCGAAACTGATTTCAAATCAATTTTTACCTTCCGTCACCTTTAGGTAAGGAAGGTATTGTCTTTGGTCAAAAAATTCGGTGGTGAGTTCTTAATGAATAAGCACGTTTTAAGGTCCCTAGAATACGATTTTACTATTTTTACAATGATGTCTGTATGTGTGTGTGTGTGTGTGTGTGTGTGGATGTGTGTGTGTAACAAAATTTTCGTCTGCGATAACTCTAATACTACAACTCCAAAAATTATAATTCTTTCGTATTCCTCTTCGTTGCATCCATATGAAGAGCTGATTAGATTTTGGTTATAATTGGTCAACCGGAAGTACCCTAATTTGAAGATTTTAACAGTTTTTCTTGAAAAAACGATGTTAAATATCATTTTTTCATATTTAATGTTATTATAAATATTAAAGAATATTTTATTTTCTATACGATTTGATTGCATTTTATACCTAATATTAAATGGATATAGAGTTAAAAAATCTGATGTGGCCAGCACATTACCTTCCGTCAGTTCTATGTATTTTGTACAAATTTCATACGGAAAGTTCCTTGCTAAATTAAATATTCTATTTCTTGTACATTACTTTCCGGCAGCTGCAAGTATTTTATGCAAATTTCATACAGAAAATTTATGTCTTAAATTATTATTTTGTGACGTTTTCTATATACAGTGTAATGTATCTGCAGAAATAAAAGATTTATTATTATTATTTCTTGTACATTACCTTAAAGCAGTTGTATGTATTTTATACAAATTTCATACAGAAAGCAAGAGATCCTATATTTCCAATAAAATTATAAGACAAACACACTATGTCAATTTCACTTGACACTGACATCTTTCAATCAGAATTTTCTTAATATAGTAGCTGTTTTCATAGCTATAGCTACTTTATGAAATTTAATTTCTTTACATTTTTTTAACTCTATATCCATTTAATATTAAGTATAAAATGCAGTCAAATCGTATAGAGAATAAAATATCCTTTAATATTTATAATAACATTAAATGTGAATAAATGATATTTAACATAGTTTTTTCAAGAAAAACTGTTAAAATCTTCAAATGATGGTACTTCCGGTTGACCAATTATAACCAAAATCTAATCAGCTCTTCATATGGATGTAGCGAAGAAGTATACGAAAAAATTATAATTTTTGAAACTGTAGTATTAGAGTTATCGCAGACGAAAATTTTGTTACACACACACACACACACACACACATCCACACACACACACACACATACAGACATCATCGTAAAAATAGTAAATTCGTATTCTAGGGGCCCTAAAACGTGCTTATTGATTAAAAACTCATCATCGAATTTTTTGACCAAAGACAATACCTTCCTTACCTAAAGGTGACGGAAGGTAAAAATTATAAAGAAATTAAATTTCATAAAGTAGCCATAGCTGTGGAAACAGCTACTATATTAAGAAAATTTTGATTGAAAGATGTCAGTGTCAAGTGAAATTGACATAGTGTGTTTGTCTTATAATTACTGGAAATAGGTATTGGATCTTTTGCTTTCTGTATGGAATTTGTATGAAATACATACAACTGCTTTAAGGTAATGTACAAGAAATAATAATAATAATAATAAATCTTTTATTTCTGCAGATACATTACACTGTGTATAGACAACGTCACTAAATAATAATTTTCTGTATGAAATTTGCATAAAATACATGCAACTGCCGGAAGGTAATGTACAAGAAATAGAATATTTAATTTAGCAAGGAACTTTCCGCATGAAATTTGTACAAAATACATAGAACTGACGGAAGGTAATGTGCTGGCCACATCAGATTTTTAAACTTGTTTTGAAAACTGCATGTAAACAGTTTTGCATAATTTTGACTGAAAACTGAGACCATTTTCAAAACTGCATGTAAACGTAGTATATATTTAATTCAAATATAATAAGTAGTTGTAGATTCTAAGCCATTCGAAAAAAATGAGTAATATTAATCCTATCCCAAAAACATAGAAAATGAGATTCCTTTTCCTATATTTCAACTTTTTTTGTTTTTTGTTTCTCTATAATGGTAGAGATTAATTAGCATGGTAATTTGTAACAGAATAGAAAAGAATAATCTTAAATATTCTCCATTCAAATATTTGATGAGGTTAGATATGTATCACTCTGTATCAAATGTCACAAAAAATAATTATTGTAATAGCAAGATAACGCAAGTTATTTAAAAGAAACTAGATTTAGCTTGCTCAACTGACAACCAATAAATCAAATAATTCATTAAATAGAACTAGAAGCTCATCTGAATCTGAATCAATTATTTATGTATTTAAATTACCAAAGAAAAAACATTTAGTTTATTTACATCATAAAGCTTCAGCAGTAAAAACTATCTGATTTAGACAATAATTATAAATTTAGACAGGATTTCGACAGCGCAGTCATAGGCAAATTAGAAAATATTTTCATATTTAGAATATGTCATCTAGAGGATAGCATAATGGGACTTCAAAATTTACATTCTATCTCATTAAAAACTTGTTTTCAGGCGGCAAAAAATTGATATCGATGGGACTTTTTACTTTTATTTCCTTATTAATAAATTATGTTTGCAAATAAGCTTGGAGGAGGCATAAAAAATTGAGAGTAATTAAATATGTGAAAACTTCTGTACCCTATTTGCTTAAAACTACTGGCGAACTCGTTTATAACGAGAAAAAAGGGACAGTTTATTTATATTTTTTAATATAAATAAATGAACAAATATTACAAATAAATAACATACTTTTTAAGTTTTCTTGATGATTATATTTGAAAATTACATTAAAATTTTATAGCTTTAGAATGCAAATTTTATTTGTTGTTGCAATCAGGTATATATACACTTAAAGTCGCTAGAGCCTAAAGAAATCATTAGTGTTATTTTAGTATTGAGCCTTCGGTAGCAAAAATGAGACTTCATAAATAGAATATGAAAATAGTACATTAAAACACAAGTGTCTTAAAGCAATCTGTTAACGTACGAGTCCAAGTTTGGAAAACAAGCCGCTAAGCTCAAAATGTATTTTCTTCAAAAAATACCTTCAAATGTTATTTTTTCAAGATTTGTGTTATTATACAAATTAAAGATTATTAAATTTTCTACAGATATGTATAAATACTTTTTCTATATATTTTATGGATAAATTTATAAAATTATCTATAATTTTAATCCCGGAGCCTACGCTTTAAACAACAAAACTCCTTGGTTACACAGTTCATATATCTCAACTGTATGTAACTGGCAGATAAATGTCACTGTCAAAGAACTAATCATTTCAAATTAATAATAATAACGTGTTAAAAAGAAAATAATAAATAGAACCATAGTTACATGGAATGGATCTTAATACAGATTCCGCAATAACTAAATATGTAAGTACGTATATTTAAATTAATAAAAATTAAATAGCGGGAGGTTTGGTGTTGGCCACATCAGATTTTTTATACTATTTTTCTATTAAGGTTGATCCACTAAGGCTTTTTAAAAACGAAATAAATTTTATCAAAAAATAGGTAGTGTCTAATATAAAATAAATCAAATTTTACCCACTGCAAGGCGCCCAGTCGCGTTTTGACTTAAAATATAACATCAAAATTTGAAACCAGTAATGCCTTTTGAAAACGAAATAAATTAGACAAATAGTAAACAATTGAAATTTCACATTTTGACAGTATTGAGAATTTTGTCTGATTGTTTACATTAATACATTTTATCAAACCGTAGCTACCTATATAGGTGGCTAAGACCAAATAATGTGCTTATTGATCTTCTAACTAACGTGTTTGCAGTGCTTAACAGTGCTTTTATAGACTCATAAGAACACCGAAATAGAAAAAAAGAATTATACTCGTATTTCGCTCATCAAGGAATCCTTTTAATATAAAAAAATATTTATTTGCTATAGGTTAGAATCCTTGTAATAACCGTAAATGTCCTCGTTACGAACAAAAAATAAATGCACCGAGCTACATGTGGTATTTTGAAAATAAATTAACAGTATATAAACTAAGTTTTTTTATTTTATTTGTAATTCCTAGGAAATATAAAATATTTTATGTCTGAAGTAAATTTACCAGTCTTTTTTAAATTCTTCATTTAATGTTGAATTTTTCAAATAGTTGCTACATTTTCGTTGGACGCGTCATTAAAAGGTGAATTTAAAATAATTTTTGTACGATCAAGTGTTTTACTGTTTACCGATAGGATTTCCAAGGCAATAGGTTTTATTTACAAACTAATAGGTAACCGATCAGGAGGCGGAGGTATTAAGTAAAAGAACAAAGATCAAAACCTACTTTAAATGACAAACAAATTTTTTTAAATATCAAAATAATTTTCAAATGTTTTAAATTTTAATTTCTACTCTATCTGGTTTAAGATTGCAGTGATGCGAAGATAGGAGCAGTTTGTTCTTGTTTTCTGATTGGATAAAACCTCGATATTGTTCAATCAAACACAAGTTCAAACTGCTCCTAATTTCACGTCATTGCAATCTTAAACCATTATACAGTATAGTTATTGTAGTGATCATGCAAAAAAACGTAATAAATATTGTAGTCCTTAAGGCACTTCCTACCGGTATCGGATGTATTGGTATTGCAGATCTCGATTCCAAAATCATGCTCAACCGGTAGGAAGCAGTTGCTATTTAAATATATGTATAGAATAGAATAATAAGAGCAATAATATCCTAAAATTTAGAAGCTGGTTGACAAACTAACATTTTTACCTCCCGCTACCCTTGGTAAGGAAGGTACAGGGATCGTGATAAAAATCGCATAGCATATATATATATATATATATGTGTGTGTGTGTGTGTGTGTGTGTGTGTGTGTGTGTGTGTGTGTGTGTGTGTGTGTGTGTGTGTGTGTATTTATGTATGTGTGAATCCTTTACTCTAACTATCATTCAGAAAAAAAATTTAAACTTTGTATTTCTACCTTATTCTAATATGGGAAGAGACCGTTAGATTTTGGTGTATATCAGATAACCAGAAATGCCACTTTATTTGAAGCTCAAAATAGATTTTCTTCGAAAAATTCCTTCTCATTTTACTTTTTGAAGATTTGTGTTATTATAAAAATTAAAGATTATTAAATTTTCTACAGATTTGTATAAATACTTTTTTATATATTTCATGGATAAATTTATAAAATATTTATAATTATAATCCCGGAGCCTTACGCTTCAAACATGCAAAACTCCTTGGTTACACAGTTCATATCTCAAATGTATGTAACTGACAGATAAATGTTACTGTCAAAGAACTAATCATTTGAAATTAATCATAGTAACGTTTTAAAAAGAAAATAGTAAATACCATAGTTATATGGAATGGAACTTAATACAGTTTCCGCAATAACTAAATATGTAAGTATATAGGCATATTTAAATTAATAAAAATTAAATAGCTAGAGGTTTGGTGTTGGCCACATCAGATTTTTTTCATATATTTAGACATGAGTTTATTGAATACTGAACCATTTACTTTACTTTACTTTATATTGTTCAATACATATTTTAAGAATTAAAGGTACTTTACTTGAAAAAATAAATAAACAGATAAATTGAAGCATTGTAAGATGTAAAAGAAAAAAACTGATTAAAGAGTAAAGTAAGCATTTTAAACTTACAATTAACAAATTGTAAATCTAATTGAGCTAAACACTTCCTTACATAATTTTAGTAATTTTAAAGTGCTATAAGTTTGTTATACTGAAACAAAGTTGGTGGTATCTTTTCTTATTACATCTCAACAAGGATGATGACTGAAAATAGTAAGAAATAAATACATCTATTACCTATATAATACGTTTATTTTCCGGAAGCTACATCGTTAACAGTAAGGATGCTAGAAAATTCTTTCTTTGATTATCCCATATTTAAAAAAAATTGTTTTTGCAATTTAATATCGCTCATAACTCATCTAATTTTGAGATTCGAATATAAGTCTATATAGTATTTTCGATTTAAAATTACCTAAGGAACACACCCTTAAGTTATGGCAATCGAGTCGCGGGACAGCGTGTATAAATTTGGATTGGTTATAGACATTTGCCATATAGGAATATTTTTCTTTTGGAAGTCATTTGACGCGGCTTTCAGAGTAATATAAAATGGCTATCTCAGTTTGAAATGCCCAATATGTGGAATCTCTTCCTTGTACATCTCACCGCTTCAATTATAACTGTGAATTTTTAGTAGTAACATCCAAAAACTTTCCATATCCTGCCACCAAAATCAATCACACGTTATAAGGAATTTGAAAATATTTTGAAAATTTAAAATATAGGGTCATATTTTTACCTTCCGTCACCGTAAGGAAGGTATTGTCTTTGGTCAAAAAATTCGGTGGTGAGTTTTTTTGAATAAGCACGTTTTAAGGTCCCTAGAATACGATTTTACTATTTTTACGATGTCTGTATGTATGTGTGTGTGTGTGTGTGTGTGTGTGTGTGTGTGTGTGTGTGTGTGTGTCCGTGTGTGTGTGTATGTAATAAAATTTTCGTCTGCGATAACTCTAATACTACAATTCCAAAAATTATAATTCTTTCGTATTCCTCTTCGCTGCATCCATATGAAAAGCTGATTAGATTTTGGTTATAATTGGTCAACCGGAAGTGCTCTCATTTGAAGACTTTAACAGTTTTTCTTGAAAAAACAATGTTAAATATCATTTTTTCACATTTAATGTTATTATAAATATTAAAGAACATTGTATTCTCTATTCGATTTGACTGCATTTTATACTTCATATTAAATGGATATAGAGTTATAAAATTATAAAGAAATTAAACTTCATAAATTAGCCAGCTATGCTAGAAACAGATACTATATTAAGAAAATTCTGATTGAAAGATGGCATTGTTAAGTGCAATTGACATATTCGTAGTATATTTGTGTTAGGATCATTTTGCTCGAAATTATCTGTATGGAATTAGTATAAAATACATACAACTGTCGAAAGGTAATGTACATACAAGAAATTTAGAATCTTTTGCAAGGAACTTTCTGTATGGATTTTATAGAAAATACATACGCATTTACGAAAATTCTACCGGTACATACCGCATCTACCGACTGTGCTCGAAAGCATGAGTGGTAAAATGTTACCGTGTTCAAAAATTGTTCAATATCTACCAGATACATCTGCCGGATTCATGAAGAATCTAATCTCAAAAAAAGGTAGTGACGCAAAGCGAAGCGCGCGGTAAAAGTGGAAATGTGTTCAAAGTAGGGCTCTGCTCAGTTTGTTAACTACGTCAAATTTCTAACCTGTTTTAAATTTTCAGATTTTTTCATAGGTTATGGATCTACCCTGTTTACCAGTTGCGTTCTGAAAATATCGATTCCGGTAGCTATAACCTGATAAAAAGCTGTTTACTGGTAACAGTTCACCGGTAGAATTTTCGTAAATGCCTCATATAACTGACGGAAGGTAATGTGTTGGCCACATCAGATTTTTTATTGATTGCTACAGTTGTTTTATGTGGTGTGTATGAAAATAATTTAAATGAATATGAATTTCAATGGATATGTAGTCCTCATAAAATACCACACTGTATAAAAAATTTGAAAATATTATTTATATTTAAAGTAAGTACATATTTATTTTAATCGAGTAAATGTAGCCCTCATAAAGTGTAAGAAAATGACATCTTAGTTCGTTCCAAGTTTTGATTGCCTTCCAAGAACTTGTTTCCCAAAATATCCTGCTTTGCGTCTCAATAGTTGTTGAGTTCCTGATTTAAATTCACCTCCCGGTAAATGATTCCACATTGAGTGGAACAAATCTTAGTGGCACGTTTAATTTCATTGCATTTAAGTGTGCTTAATCCTCTCAGTGTTGGCAAGGGGTACTGCGGAGCTAGGGCGAAGGAAGGAAATATCAACGGGAGTGTTTTGTTTGTGTGTAGTCCGCGGTTGAACTTACATGCAAATGGCGCCTTGATTTGCATCGAATCCAAGATTATTTACGTAAAACGTCTCCGAACCATTAACATTTAGTCCGCTGTTATTGCTTAATTTCAAGTTTGCGGTCGAACTGAGTGCCAGTGTTCTCGGTTTAAGCAAAATCAGATATAAAGGATGTAATGACGTTCACGAACAGGGACGGATTAAATATAAACTCGGCTGGGATGTGGGATTCCCAATCCTACGGCAAAGTTGCTTAATTTAATTAAACTATACAATTTGGTCCCAAAGGACTTAAAATAGTTTCCGCAAAAAAGTTTCAACTAAACTGGATGATTTGTAACAAGGGTTGTATTATTTAAATTTTAGGATTAAATATTGATACATTGGCTAATGCAGTAGTAACAACAAATCAGTAACTATGTTAGCTATATAAATAAATGGATAATACAAATCCATTTCTCCTCTTCTTATTCTATATGTCCATGATACGCGGTATGGAATTTTGTTTTCTGAAGATTAATTTTTTATATAATCCTTCCACTTCTTCTGTTCTTTTGTCATATTTTATCTATTTTTATTTGCGACTTCTGCTATTCTTCTTTCATATGTTTTCATCAGAATTCCTCGTCTCCATTTGTTGTTCATACTTTCATTTTTTTTTTACTAAACTATCTAAATATTTATTTTTATTTGTAAAGATGCATAATAGTAATTCATATAAGAAGGTTTACAACAGTAACATGACGCATGATAGCATGTACAAGGAAACCTTCTTGTTGTTGATATCTAGAAATATTTTTTTTAGAAAAAATAAAATCGAATTAGGGCCAGTTGGAAAAACATTTTGAACGGTTAATCGGTTATTTCGATTAATTCGCTACCTAGTTATTGCTGATAACCGAATAGTTAGCTATTATAAGCTACAGGTAGTCTGCTGGTATTTCAATAATAATGATAATAATAATAATAATAATAATAATAATAATAATAATAAATTTAATGAAATTAAAAAGATCCAGTTAGCCGGATAACCGGTTGACAGCATTGGCCAGATGTCGCGATTAAAATCGCAAATCATGGTAAGCCGGTTAACCGCAGTTAGTATAATTACGATTAACCGACTAGTATTTTCTTCAATTTTTTATAGCACTAGTAACAAGTTATGCAAAATAGTTTCACAAGTACACATTAGAACCAAAACAAAAAGAATGCGACGATTATTGTTTTATTTAAAAACATATTAAATAGTGACTCTTTAATAGTAATTTATATTGCAAGACCGTTACTTAAAACTTTACGGGCGAGCACGCAAATTTCGGACAACGGTTGAGTATTGTTGTAAAATGTTTTATGATATACTGAATCGTAAATAACTTGAAAAAATTATTGAAACACACCACAATACATTAAACTATTTGATCGAAATAGTCTTTGAAAACATATGGCGAAATAACGAATAAATAGACCTGTATATATGTTGCTATGGTTTCAACAGCCTGTAACTTTTCTAACGGGCACGGCCCGTAAAAACCTTCCTAACCACTAGAGACAGCTCTGTTACAAGAGGTTTACGATTCAGTATAACGTAAACAATATTACTTTATATACTACTTCTGTAACAAATTCTACTAGAAAATTTGAGAAAAGAAGATCGATGGAAGAAAACAAAATCATAGTACGATTTTTAAAATTCTTCAAAAAATATGTTAGTCAGATAAATATATGTCTGCTGATATTGAAATGATAATTACAGTACGATTACTTTGAAGAAATAAGAATAGTATTTCCAGGATAAATACCAATACCGTTATATTTCATCTGGAGGAGAATTATTGAATGAATTATTATGAAAAATCAGAGTAATTTCTTTTCAAAAACACTTCCAATATTTTTCCTCGCCTAAAAATTTATGAAGTATCTGGCACATTTCTACTCTAATCTTCTGTCTGTAGTAAGGTGACCATTCGTTCCGTTTTTAACGAGACAGTCCCGTATTTGGATGCTGTGTCCTGTATATTTTGAATCAATAAAATTACCCCTTTTTAAACTAGTGTCACCTAAAAGTCCCGTTTTCCAGGAAATTCTTCGTTTTAAGATTCGCGCGATGTAGATAATAGTATGTTCAACATTCAGCAGCAAGACTAGGAACTAGAACTATAGATAACAACATCGCGTTTCTTAGAACTGTGTCAATAATTTTTTTACGTCAGTTAAAAAAATGATTTTCATTAAAATAGGTTCATAAATCATGTCTTTTTTACGCAATAAAAACATGAAAAATGTGCACTTTTTCTAACGCAAATGGGTGAAAAATGAAACGCTACGGCACTATTTTACACTTCTATTGGAAACTTGCAAAAAAATTGTATGCATCTAGGGTAAGTGTCTTATTTCTATATCTATTATACTTTTTACTCATGTTTCATATAGGTTTGTTCTTAAAAGGTAGATACATTTTTTAATTTCTTTAAAATGAATATTTTTACCTCCCGTCATACCGAAGGTAAGGGAGGTAATGTTATCGGTCCAAAATTCGATGGTGAGTTTTCAGTAAGTAGTCGATTAGATTTTGGATAAAATTGGACAACTGGAATTGATACTTTATTTGAAGCCCATAACAGTTTTTAATGAAAACTTATATTAAAATATAATCCAAAACTTTTTAATTTTAGTATTTAAGACTTTCATATCAAGGGGAATAATTTTGACTAAAATTAATAAACCGGAAGTGATAGTTTATTTGAAGCTCTGAACAGATTTTCGTGAAAAATATATTATGATATATTCAAAAACTTTTTAATTTCAATATTTAAGACTTTTATATGAAAGGGAACAACATATTAGATTTTGGCTAAAATTGATAAACCGGAAGTGATAATTTATTTGAAGCTCTGAACAGATTTTCGTGAAAAATAATTATGATATATTCAAAAACTTTTTAAATTCAGTATTTAAAACTTTTATATGAAAGGAAACAACATATTAGATTTTGGCTAAATTTGATAAACCGGAAGTAATACTTTACTTGAAGCTCTGAACAGATTTTCGTGAAAAATATATTATGATATATTCCAAAACTTGCCAAATTTGGTATTTAAAACCTTTATATGAAGGGGAGCAACATATTAGATTTTGGCTAAAATTGATAAACCGGAAGTGATACTTTTTTGAAGCTCTGAACATATTTTCGTGAAAAATACAATTCAAAACTTTTCAAATTTGGTTTTTAAGACTTTTATATTAATGTGAACGACATATTAGATTTTTTTCTAAGATTGATAAACCGGAAGTAGTACTTTACAGAAAGCGATAAACAGATTTTCTTGAAAAATATATTAATATATTTTGACTATACTCATATGATATACCGGAAGTGGTACTTAATTTGGAGCTCTTAACAGATATTCGAGGAAAAACAATAAAATTTAATCCAAAATTTCGTATTACAGACTTTTCTATTTATTGGAACTATAAATTAGATTTTGTTTACAAACGATCAATCGAAAGTGATACTTTACTTAAAGCTCATTGCTATTTTAAACATGGAATTGACGGGAGGTTATGTGTTGGTCACATCAGATTTTTTATTAAATTTTGAAAATGTTCTGGCTTAAAAAAAATATCATTAATTTTACCGAACCTAACCCACCACTACTTCATTACATGCGCCATATTTTACTTAAAGATAAATGGTCACCTTAGTCTGGAGTCCTGATCTGTTTGTGTATAACCGGGTGCGGTTTATCGCGTACGTCTTGTACAAACCAGACCACGCACGTCTGTTCTTGGCTCGGAAGACCAGTCAATCTGGATCATTAGTGCGGCTGAAGAAGTCGCTCGATCACAACAAGCAACCGCTAAAACAGCTAAGGTGAGACAACGTTCAGCGCTGACGACTTTAAAACAGACAAATGTGTACCGTTCATGGCCACCTATTCAACGCACAAAAAACTCGACACGCATCGCTCTACGCTTTCACTCTGACCATCCAGAAAAAAAGGAAGTAAGAATGAAAGTAAGGGACAGCTACAATTGCAAGATATCAAAATCAAATTGGAATTTTTGGCATGTTTTGACTCGTTTACACCAGATCTTAATTTTTTGTTGGTACAACATTTAAAGAAAGGTGCAATATTTTTTATACCGTACCATGATTTAGTGAAAGGAAAGAAAAAATAAAAATTAAAGGATGCAGAGAATTTGTGCAGGATATTATGTATGATTGGTCTCTCAATCTCTCTTTTGAATGTAGCTTTTTGTTTGTACAACCTAAATTTGAAGAGATGTGCAATAATTTTATTTATTAAGAGTATTATGTAAATTCAAATAAATTGTTCCTTTTAGATCTGATAACATTTTAAAAACTTCATCATTAGATAAAGGTACTTCTTATATGAACCTGAATTATTTAAATCTATTAGTATATAACTTTGGTTTTAATACATAGGAGAAAAAGAAATACTACTGAATTTTGTTTTCCCCTAAAATGAAAGTCCAGTATTAATAGATTTCAATTTGAATTTTTGCTGCACATTTTAAACAGTTGTTCATAATTATCTTAATGTTATATATATATATATATATATATATATATATATATATATATATATATATATATATATATATATATATATATAATCTTGTTGATGCAATTACAATATAAAAATAACTTTTCAATACACATTTTTCTATTTCTAATGAGTCAAATTAACTTTTCGGCTAATATTCAATAGGAAGTTTTCTAATCACATTTTTTCGTTCCATTGGCCTTATGTAAAATATTAAGTAGATTCAGGTATAAAATGTTGATATTTGTGTACATCCTGTAACATAAGTTAAGGCCTAAATAATTTTGGTATCAAATTTCAAACCTTTGAACGGTGGTCAAGTGATGAAGGCCCAAGGGTAACAACTTTTATATCTGACAAGTTTGATTTGATCCAGAACAAGGTCGACTTCCCTTTTATTATTAAAAGAACTGCCCTTTGATGTATTCAACCTTTATACTTTTATACCTTGGTCTTGTATTTAATAAACGCATAACACAAATAAGTAAATAATCACAGAAGCATAATTCGTCGCTCAATAATAGCGTTTTCAAATATAAATGCAAAATATATTAAGTCTTAGTACAAAAATCTATAAAATAATAATTTTTAAACTTCGATCTTTAAGACATACTACATGATTCTGTAAAAGAACTAAATTTACCACAATTTAAAGAAAGTTAATATTTTTTTTTTTTGCTAGATCATTGTTTTAATACAATTGATGAGTTCTTAAATTACAACAATAGGTACTGAAATATTGATTTTAAACATAGTTTTTACTTTATTATATCTTTCAGCTACTTATTTTTTATTTGCTATAAACATTATGATATGTATAATGTGATGTAATAAGCAAAATAAATCATACTAATAACAATAATAAATAATAATGACATCGGAATTATGATTGAAATAAAATTTATGTTGGTAATAACTAATCTATTTATGAGAAAATTAATATATCAATATTAATTATTTATAATAAAATCAATTTAAGTAGGTATATTTCTGTACATTATAATCAGGGATGTGGTTCTAATCTATGTCTACCAGTAGACAATGACGTAGTTTACGTTATCAGAATTTGTTTATTGGCTACGCCTAGCGTTTCATCAAGGCAAGAAATCTTGCGTTGGTTTAGATAGGGATATAAACTCTGCCCTTTGATTGGTCACAATACAAACCTAATACACTGTCATTAATATCGCTCTCTTTTAATTTAATAGGTCCATTTGCACTAAAATCTAATGGCTTCTTTCCTATTTTCATATTAGAATAAGGTAGAAATGCATGGTTTCGAAATTTTCTCAATAATAGTATTTAAGTTGAGCGTTAAGAAGATTTAGATAAATAAAACATACAAATGCAGATTTGCAATGATTTCTTGATAAGAAATCTTGATTCTTGATGATAATTTCTTGTCTTGTCTTGGGAAATAAAAAATACTTCTTGTTTTGGTCTTGTCTTGATTTCAAGACAAGATCAAAAGTATGTCTTGATTTTTGTGAAACACTATCTACGCCCATGTAGACTACATTTATTTTAATTATTTTTGCTTTAAAAATACTATATTGTTGTTTATATGCTTTAGAGTATCATTTAATTTTATTAGTATTCTCGCCTTAGTTTCTACTTCCTATTTTTACTTATTCACTCTCCGATTCTGACTGTCAAAATAAGTACAAAATCATCTTCATATCTTTAAATCCCCATTGCGCATGTGCCATTATAAAGTTTACCTTCTCTATGCATTGTCACATTGTCTACAGTTGACATCATTCTTTACATTGTTTACGCATTATTTACATAAATAAGTATACTGATTACAATCGATTTTCAAAATTTCATGTGATTAATAAATCTATGATGTAGATTCTTCGTGTATGACTAATTAGTCCGGGGAAATTTCATAGCAAAAAAATCATCATAGGAAAATTCATCGGTTACGTTAGATTATGTTACAGTATAGGGTAGGTTACGTTAGGGTAAGTTATGTTAGCTTAGGTTAGGGTAGGTCATGTTAGCTTAGGTTAGGGTAGGTTAGTTTAGTTTAGATTAGGATACGTTAAATTAATTTTTCTGTGATTAATTTTCTTTGCGATTAATTTTCTGGTGACTTTCCATAAACCATTTCTTCGCAAAGAGGCCAAAACGAGCATTTCATAGGTATGTCTCATGCATAGGCGCCGAATGCATGGGTGCTGTAGGTGTACAAGCACCCATGCCAAATTTAAAATGGGTGCTTAAACGCAATTTCCGAGTTACCGAGTTAAAGATGAAAAAACTCAAATACCAATTGTTATTTTTATACCTTACATTGACCATGTGCACTATTTGATACGAATTTGCAATAAACCCCTATTTAGTCGCTGCTTTGCCTATGCCTATCTATTTCCGCGAGATGCATCGCGTCAACGGAACTCAGTTTGCTATTAAAATGAATGATGTTTGGAGATGGCTATTTAGTTGCACCACTGAGTAAGTAATAACGTGGAGTAAGATGCGAGGAACAAAACGAACCAAAATTACCGAAATGCTCAATAAGAGTTGCCAATCGTCACTCTTGCAATTATTCTAAATATGAAGGCAAATCAAAAGTTTAAAGCATGGGTCAAGTTAGCGCTGTTGCGGGAAAGTGTAAAAAGTAGGAGTTGGTAGACCGTAGACGAGTTGTTAAGCGTTTTGGAGTTCGGGGATTCCCAAAGTTTGTTTATTGCCAGGGTTGCGATTGACGAAACTAAAATTGTACTAACATTATAAATCAAATTGTACTAAAATCATTTGAATTGTATTAAAAAAATTCTTTAAATTCTTTGTCTGTGGCACTTGGTCATTTGGCCTTAGACGGTTTTCTTCTAACCCCTACCCCACAGCATTATGGCATAATTATTTTTATATAATTACGCCCTTGGCTAGAGCACCCATCCATATTTTCAAAAACCGGCGCCAGGGTCTCATGGTATAACCGACACCGAATGCATAGATGTTAGTTATTTGTATGTTATGTACGCAAAATATGAGACAGAAATTAAACAGATTGAATATCAAATTTTATACATTTTCTAAAAATAAAAAGTAGAGACTCATTTAAATAATAATACTCGGTAAAATGTTTCGAAGTCGGATTCTAAAACATATTAGACCGGTACTACCAGTATATTGAAAATAAAGTTTCAAATTTCATAACAAAACATTTAAAATATTTAAATACATTCCAGCTGCCGATGCATGCTGCTGGTGAATGAAGATATAAAGTTAATAGGTACACAAACAAAACCAGTCTTTTATTTTCATCGAAAGTGTTAAAATAAATTCGGTTATTTAATTAACATAATGTGTTAATTATCCCAATCGCTTCATTTAGGTGATGATCTTGCAGAAATGCAAATCACAACTAATTTCCACTTGGATCGTTATCAATGCTCGAAGGCCTTTCCGTCCCGTAAAATATTCTATCGCAGATGAAAAAATAAAACCGCCGGTCGAAAATTTATATCGGATGCAGGATATAGAGCTGGCAACTTATCAAAATTTACGAGTGGGCTTGCTGGAGAATTTTGCAAAGTGCAAAAAGCTCATTCGTTTAATATGAGATGCGTGTGTGGAGTGCTATAATTCATGCGGGAAACGTCAGATATTACGGCCGGAGAAAAAAGGTCTGACAGATTGGCTGGACGCAAATAAACGTCGCCAACTTTGCCTTCCAACCATCAATAAAAAATATTGAAAATAAAATATCAATAAGCGACACACGGGGAATTTATTTCTTTCAAAGAAGGTAATATATGGATTGGGTTATTTTACCTGCTATAATACGTTCATATAAAAAGAATACATCGTATAAAATATTCGTAAGGATGTAATGGCGCTATCTTTCTCCAAACAGCGAAAAAGTCACAGAATTTTTAACACAAATTCTGATTTTATTTTACTCGTAGGTACTGGATACAAAATTCTCAGTAATTTCAACACTACTGTACACGTGATTTATAGATCCGTTCATTTTAAATAACTCGATTATTTTAAATATTAAGAAAAAAGTTTATTTTAAATTTAATTAAAATATTTAAAGTTTTTCTACAGTGTTTCATTTTTATGCAATGGTATGTAACTTTATATTTTCAAATGGAATACCCTATATATTTCTTTAAATTTGAAAACTATATCAAATTTACTATCCAATAGTATAAAAAATCTGATGTGGCCAACACATAACCTCTCGCCAGATATTTTACCTGGTTGTACGCATAAAACGAAAAATATTTTTAAATACAAATACATATATTCATGTCTCACTACAAAATAATTCTCACATATATTTGCAAAATCTATGGGATATTTTAAAATAAATTATGCACAATACATACATTTTCTTTATATTCAATATCCTGAAATTTTCTTTTTCTACTTTCCTTTTCTTTTTTTTTATATTGGTCATTTTTTCGCAAATTCCTTTTATATTCTTTTTTACGTATATTCTTTTGCGTTGTTGACTTTTTTTTATTTTCATAATCTTCATAATAATGTACAAATATTTTTGATAGAGGCATACAAATATTTTTAACAGTGACATTTATGTGTAAATTACAAACATTTGAATTTCTTGCCTTGTAGTAGTTTGATCTGAGATTTTTTACATCAAATTATTTTATATGCCTTTCTTTATATCTAAATCTATAGAAGATATAATAAAGAATTTATATTTATCGAATAAAGAATTTAACGTTCTTTAATAAAAGTATTAACATAAATTTTCGATAAATAATATTTAGACGATTTTTTTCTTGTAACTACTACTTCCGGTTGTTAGATTGAGGAACCCGTAGTTAAAAATGTCTTAAGTCTTATAGTATTTGAGATATAGTGAATCCAACATCCACACACACACACACACACACACACACACACACACATCCACACACACACACACACACACACATATACACACACACACACACACACACATACACATACACACACACACACACACACACACACACACACACACACACACACACACATCTACACACACATACGGACATCATCGTAAAAATGTTATAATCGGATTCTAGGGACCTTAAAACGAGCTTATTCATTAAAATCTGGATATGCGATTTTTAGCATGTATACAATACCTCTCTTAGCGAGAGGTAAAAAACACAGGCATAATGTTATATTATTAAAAAATACAATACATACCATTGCATAAAAATGGAACACGCTGTACAAAAACCTATAACGCAGATTTATAGATAATTAATTTAAAATAAACCTCGTTTGAAACTTTTTTCCATAATACTTAAAATAATAGAGTTATTAAAAAAGAACCGAACAATGAATCATCCTGTATGTAACGCGACATTAACAGAATTCCGGTAAATATTTTAAAAATAGGTGTGTTCGCACAACGAAGTAAGCAAATAATTGGTAATTTTTCAGTACGCGTGAGTAATTTGAAATTGGTTGCAAACTGATTGGAAAATTTTTGTGTTCTGCAAACAGAATGAAAGGCTATTGTTCTTACTACCATCAGGAAAGGATTTTATCTTACGTTGAGTGTTGTTGCCGTCATTTGTCATTGCCACGGAATGAATTTATAAACTTTAAAATTTATTCCTGCGTTTATTTCTAGTTTTCTTAAATTTATACTCGATAATTTACACGACAATATGGCAAATATTTAGTGATTTGGAAGAATTTATAATAAATGATAATATTTGGTCTCTCGTTTAGGTTAGTACTAGCCACCGTACTAGTGCAACAATGCGCACTAATAGCCAGAAGTTCCACTGCACATGTCACAAACTAAAAATTTCTTTAATATCCGCGGGCTGTTCTGACCATTGGAAACTGATAAGGGATTGAAATATTTTGCTGAACGAACAGATTATTTTTAATCGTAGATTTAAAATTTCTCTTGTGCGAACACTTTTAAACAGATGCACATGCTCAGAATGGTTTCTGACATTGTGACTATTGTGCGAACAAACCTTTCCTGGTTTAGGAATTATAAATAAAACACACTGAAAAATGAGCGTCGTACGACAAAATATAATGACTTTGGACAAAATTTATGTTAACACTGTAAAAAGAAAATACTTAAAATTAATAAGATATGAACTATTAAAGCTATGTTAACAAATTCAGTATCAAATTTTTTAATTATATTTATAATATAATACGAAAAATATTGAAAAAATGTAATATATTCAAGCAAAATATATAAATGTGAATTTTATACAAAAAATAAATTATAATTTACTTTGTAGTTGATTGAGAAGTCGACATTGAATTCGACTTATGTTTACGAAGTTTGCTCTTTCCATAATTTTATATTGAGCCGGTTTAATTCTTTTTAAAAAGTATTAATTTTAAATTAATTTTTATTTAATATTTTTTTATTGTTATTTTCGTAAATAATTAAATAAAAAGTTTGGCGCCAGAAATAGTCATGAAACAAAAACCCCCCAGTTCTGTGAAGTCGGAGTATATATATAGCACGTCATTCATAGCCAATAAGAAAACAGTTTGTTCAATCACCTATGCAATTTAAATAAATAAAAGTAGACGTTAGTTTGTCACATGTTAGACTGTAGATACTCTGACGTCACATTCTGTTTCAGATCACGTGACTTTTTCAAAATATTAAACAAATTTTAATAATTAATTATGAGGTCTCGTGGGCGAGTGCTTGAGTGTCTGGTCACGAATCTGGGGAACCGGGTTCGATCCCGACCGATGCTAAATATTTCGAATTACTAAATTGACCCCTGTGGTGCACTCTCCACGCCAGCAATGAATACCGGTGAGGTGACGCCTGGTAAAAGCCCGCACGGAACGAATATGTCATCATCATTACCGATATCTGCGTACAAAGCAGATTGGCACACCCAGCAATGGGTAATATGCCGTGATGATATATTAATTTATTTAATTGTAAAATATCTAATGAATTTTCCGTGATATTTTCAAATTTGATACAATTTAAAAAACTATGGTCCGTATTCTCACCTCTTTGAAGTAGCGCTACTTCCGCAAAATCGTTACTTATACTGTCAAATGTCAACTTTAATGTTAAAAATTAAAGAAATAAAAATAAATTAAATTGTAAATAGCACTTATTTCAAATATTATAGGCTTTATTTACAAAAATATAAAACCTATTCTTATCTATAAATAAAATTTTAAAAAATCGAACTAGCGCTACTTCGGAAGTAGCGATTCTCCAAGAGGTGAGAATACGGGCAAATATCTTTTAAAAACTTTCTTAGAAGTCATATAAAAAATCTTGAAACAATCCTATTATCTGATTTTTAACTATTAATATAAATTTAACTACAGTGCTCACTGTTCATTTTAATACGTGTATTTTTTTATTATTAGATACATCTGATAGTCAAATTTTTATTATTTTGTTTCTTCATGAATATATTTTATATATTTTATGTGATTCATAAAAATAATAAAATAATGAATAAAACAATATTTTACACCTCAAATATTTTTTATAATTGAAATTATTATTAGTTTCAGTTCTGGTTTGTTGTTATTTAAAGTATTCATGTATATATTTTCACATTTTCAGTGTCATTGATTTTGTATAAATAAAAATGAAATATTGAGGACAACATAAGCAAGGAAAACAGTAACGCTACTCTACTAGTCATGAAATGGAATGACTAAGTAATAATGTTATTATTTATTATTGACATTTGACGTCATTAACAATCATACATAAATAGCGTACGCCAGTCATTTTCTCGCAAATTACACTATGGATTTTTACATAAACCAGGTTAGGTTAGTATGTGATAGCCAGTTCAATGGATATTGAAAATATAATAACATTAATACAACGAGAAAAAGAAACGACAAAATGTTATACATTATAAGTAAATGCATGTATGTATTTTCTTAGATTACTACCTTTGCATATATGAAACGTATATTATTACTGAAGTACTATATGAATACCTACTTACCATAGAATAATGATATAAATAAATAATACCTAATAATAATTAAAATTAGCTAAATAAAAAATGTTACTACAGGAAGTATAAGAAGAATATTTGATGTCAAACTCACGACAGATGTAAAACATTTTACGTTATACTGAATCGTAGACCTCTTATAACAGAGCTCTGTCTTTGGTGGTTAGGGAGGTTTTTTTTTTTTAGAAAATTTACAGTCTGTTGAAACCATAGCAACATATATACAGTTATATTTATTCGTTATTTCGCCATATGTTTTCAAAGACTATTTCGATCAAATAGTTTAATGTATTGTGGTGTGTTTCAATAATTTTTTCAAGTTATTTACGATTTAGTATATCGTAAAACATTGTACAATGCTCAACCGTTACCCGAAAATTACGTGCTCGCCCGTAAAGTTCTAAGTAACGGTCTTGCAATGTATGTAAATTACTATTTCCTCTAGAGGAAGAAAATGTCAAAAACCTAACTAAGTTTACCTATACCTATTATTTTGAGAGTTCAGTTGTCTAATATAGGTTTTAGACTGCATCATACATCTTTCTAGATTTCGTTAGTAATAGGTTCATAATAGCTGTGGAAGCACCATTAACTTCTGCCGATGGTTCTTTTCCGTATATTAGTAAAAAATTTACTAGAACTCAAAAATCTCGAAATGTAATTTCAAAATATTCAAATTTGTCTGTGTAGTCCAGGTGTAATTCTCAAAGACTATTAATATCTTACATTAATTGAGCTGTCAAACTTACATACATACCATACATAAAAAAATCGCACATATCTCACTTAGGGCCACTTTTACAATTATTAGATAAATCTCTTATAACGCTATATCAAGTATGAAATTGAAAATTGTATTTTACAAACCGCGGATAAACCTCAGATAAAATAATGTAAGGAATAAACACCAGTATTTCTTATCCCATAGAAATCGGTCGTATAAACCTGGGATAACTTTATCCCTGGTTCTTATGGTTATTACATAAAAACAAGCCATGTGTGTTATATTATTCATAAGTTTGACAGATGTCAATAAAGTATTTCATCGAAACTGTCCGGATTAGTCCGAATCAAAAATATCATTTATAAAATCTAACATCGTAAAAATGCAAATTAGAAGGCAGATATAAATAATATTAAACAAAAATAGTCTGAAAAGAAGAAAATTTTATTGTCTGTAATACCAACCTAAAGTGCTTTAACGTTATTCCTGGTATAACTATAGCTAATAGATAAAAATGCATTGTAAAGTTTGTAAAAGACAGTGTTGTTTATCGAAGGTTTAGTTACTAGAATAAATTTACACCTCCGATAGCTATACAATAGTTCATCCATCAATTGTAAAAGTGGGCCTTAGTGGGTTAACATAAACCCGAAAATAACAATAATAATATTAATAATAATAATAATAATAATAATAATAATAATAATAATAGCAATAATAATAATAGTAATAATAATAATAATAATAATAATAATAATAATAATAATAATAATAATAATAATAATAATAATAATAATAATAGGCGTAATAACCAGACTAGTTGTACACGCCCTTATATAAAAATCTGATGTGGCCAACACAATACCTCCCTCTTTTTAATTTTTATTAATTTAAATATAGGTACATACAGTTATGCTGGAAACTGTATTAAAATCCAATCCTTATAACTATGGTTCTATTTATTAATTTCCCTTTAAAACGTTACTATTATTAATTTAAATGATTAGTTCTTTGACAGTGACATTTATCTGTCAGTTACATACATTTGTGATATGAACTGTGTAACCAAGGAGTTGCTCTTGTTTAAGGCGTAGGCTCCGGGATTTAAATTATAGATAATTTTATAAATTTATCCATAAAATTTAATAATCTTTAAGTTTTATAATAACACAAGCTTCAAGTAAAGTGCCATTTCCTGTTATCTGAGTTACACCAAAATCTAATGGCTTCTTTGCATATTAGAATAAGGTGGAAATACAAGGTTTCAAAATTTTCTAAAAGATAGTATTTGAGTTAAAGTAGAGGATACACACACACACACACACACACACACACACACACACGCACACGCACGCACACATACATACACACACTAATCTAATTTCCGCAGTTTCAAAAAATACGAAATGTGTTTAGGTAGGTATGTAGAATATAATGATCTTCAAAGTTTCGTATTTTTATCTATTCAGTAGCCCAGGAAAATGATTTTATCGAAGCTTAAACTTTCGTACTTTAATGTTAAAAAGTATTATAATTTTGTATTTGACAGTGTAATTTTATCGATACATGATTTACTGAGTGCTTTAATATAGGTGAGGTCATAGAAAGTGTGAAGAAGATAGTGAGTGAGTGTATGTTTAATCTCATCCATTAGTTGGTAGTAGTGCTGTAACAAGTCTATTTAGTTGAAGGCACAGCACAACAAAGGGAAAACAAGAAGAGAAAATACAATATCCGCCGCGCTGTGCCGTAAGTTTAGCACCATTAATATTTAAACTCATATATCAAACAAGTTCATAATTCAAACTTGCAAAATATTGATCGAGTAGGCAAGGGAGCAGATAAGAAGTTGAATCCGCGAACCTATCTCACTTATATCTGTACAGTTTTACAAGATATCTAAATGAGAATTCCCTGTAATGGTGATTTATATTCACCCATAGTGATTTACTCCCAAAATGAGAAATAAATCATAAGCGAAATTAATTGGATCTCACTTAACAATCATTATAATATATTCATTCCGTTTGCAGACAGGAATTAGCTTCAGCCATTTATAATTCCTACTAATCATAATTCGTTATCCTAGCATTACACTAATACGCGTTAATATATAGCTGTTTTATTCAGAACCACCGCTAAGTTTCTATCTACAAATACCAGACGAGATTTAGCAACAGTCAAAGTTGGTCTGCTTTACAATGAATTAATTCTCTTAGCTTGCGTTACTAATATAAAAAAAATATTGTCGCAATAAGAGTGTCGGATTTAAAATTGCCACCATTTTTACACCTATTTAATTGGTATATCTGAAACTTTGACATTCATAATCTGTCATTGTTCTTATTAGTAATGATAGCACACGACGAAAGAATAACTCTTTATTACTGAGGATAACGCATTTTTACATTTTTGAAAATGAGATTGGACCGCTGTAATATTCAATTATACACATAAACGTAAAATGATTACGGGGTTTTTCTGGCATCAACTTGGTATGAATCTCAACGACATATGGTTCCAGCAGGATGGCGTGACCTATTATACTTCGCGAGAAACAATTGATTTATTGCATCAACAGTTTCCAAGCCGTAACATCTCTAGAAATGTAGGCATCAATTGACCACCAAAATCTTGAAACCAATAACCCGCAAGCAATTCACGAGTTGAAGACCAAAATCCAACGTTATTATTAAAATTGCGCCACATCTCTGCCAATGAGTTACCCAAAATTTCATGAATAGGAGTGGGTATACATAGGGGGTGCTGTTTTTTTTTTTAATAATAACGTTTTCAATAATTAATCGGAACATGTGTATTCAATTAAAATCACATCAATTAGACAACAAACGATTTATTATATATAAAAAGTTTATTTGGCGCTTTTACAGGGACACCTTTTCCATTAAGATGGTTGTTAAAAAACATCTTTGTAAAAGTCTAGTAAATAACAGTTCAACATTGGGGTATGTGACCGTAATCGAATTTCAATATAAATAAAATAAATATATCATCACGGCATATTACCCATTGCTGGATGTGCCAGTCTCCTTTTAAACACAGATTTCAGCAATGATGACATATTTGTACCGTGCGGCTGTTTACCAGGGGTCACCTCACGGGCATTCATTGCTGGCAATAAATGTCATAAATGTAAAAGCTAACCACTACTGCTTCTCCTTCCTTCTTCTCATTATAATGATAAAAACTAAACATTATTTTATAAAAATATTTTTATTTAATTTTTTATTTAATTTAATGTTTTACCGAGGGGATATGTGACGTCATCATGGTAAATACAGCCACTAAATAATATATAGCTGACCTGTCCGCCATATTGGAGCCAAAATGAATGCAGTAAATTATGAAATAAAAGTGCAAGTTTATGTGGTAACTATTTTTCATAATTAAATATAACTGCCATATTTGCTATATTATATTTACTTATAATAATAAAACAAGAACTGTAGTACTGATATTGAATGTCTCCAAAATGGCGGATGAATCAGCTATAATTTATCTAGTAGCTATAATGGTATAGATGGTAGGATCGTGAAAAAAGACAAATAGACTATAAGGGAAAGAGATAATAATTATAGATCAGCGTCGCGATTATGTTGTAGTAGGCATAACAGTCTATTATGTCTTCTTCCAAGAACCTACAATGGTGACGTCACATATCCCATCTTCAAATTTTTAATGATTATTTTCTCATAAGCTACGAATAATTATTCGATTTAAAAAATACAGGTATTTAATTTTTTTGTCTAGTGAAAATCAAAATTTGGTCACAAGAAGATTCTTGTTTTTCATAACTTACTACCGTTAAAGGGGATAATATGGAATTTTCTTTTAAGAAACACCATAATATATACGAGTATGAAACGTAGACATACAAATTGTTGTCATTTGTAAGCAGTTTTAATTTACGAGATATGGTACTGAAACGTTTTTATTTATTTGGGTGAAGTGTAAATATTAGACAATTATTATTAATTAATATAAGTGTTTACTAAATTATAATGAAAATTACTGTTACTAATATTAAACAATTATTAAAAAAACTAATTAAGACTAAAACTATAATTAACTAGATAACACTAACACTATTTATTTATTTAACAATTAGCACGACTATTTATTTATACGATTTTACTAATTATTTATTTCGACTACTTATGTCACTGTTTATTTATATCACGTTCAACTGTCCGCCTGCCGACCTCCACAGCGTCTATATACTCAACTGATTCAACAGCGTCTGTATATTCAACTGCTCGGACAGCAGTCCCACTTTTCACCTCACTATCTGTCTATTTATATAACTAACAGTCTAACTTCCACAGCTTCAGTATCACCGACTGTCCGCATGCCATAATTCTTCACCACTACTGCCGAGTATACACTTCCACTTGCCGTTGCTGTCTTCGTATACCTAGCTTCCCAATACTCTTCAATATTACAGAGTATTTATTTCCACAGTTATCCCGGCATACCAGTAATTTCCCGACTCGCCGTTACTCTCCTTGTACACTATAGCTTCCCAATACTCGTCAACACTACCGAGTATTCACATCCACAGCTACCGCAGTTAACCAGTCCTCCACTCGACACTATACTGCATACGTTCACCACGATACTGCTGCGCTTCACTAACACTCTATGTGAATGTCTCTATATGTCTCTCCATGTAACTAATTAACTCCCGAGCATAGCTGCATCCCTTTTATACAGTTGCCATTAAATTCCAGAGAGCTCTAGAATGTTCGACCGCATAATAACAATGAACACAAAAGGTTCAGGCGACCGGAAGTATTTAAACACGTCGCGGCTTGTTTGTTCACGTAGCCCAGATGCTAGCGCGATTGCGTCATCGCTAAAAATAGACACTCGCTCGCGCGGCGGCGACGGAGGCGCTGCGGTGACGGCGGTGCGGAGGCGACGGCGGGCGTTCCACGTTACAGTACAATATATGGACTGACAATTTATTAGTTAGCTTTTGATAATTAATTTTAAATTTTTAGATGCTCCTAGTATAATAATTATTCTCACGTTCTATAGATTGCTTCACTGACAATTAAATACAAAACAACTTTCTATTGTTTATTACGAAATTTGTACCAAAATTTGTTAATTAAAATCATATTAACCAAATCATGATTTTTAAAAATTATAATTAATTATTAAATGTCATGGAAAAACTAATTTACTGAAATAAATGTTAAGTTTAAACTATAATTTCCACGAATTTAATATTTTGAATATAGAATTTGCAATTCTCATAAAGCTAGTTTTAAGGCGACATTAAATCCAAGTTATGATTCATATTTGTGAAATGTTGCCAGTAGAAAATCGTAAATAGTAAAAACACAGCAATTATTCATATCTTAACCACTGCAGCAAACGCGTGAAGTCGTATAATTATACCTAATTACATATTCATTTTCAGATTGCAGATCAGGCGCTAAAATCGCACAAACAAACTTCTAAGAATCGCTGAAATGAACCAGGCGCACTTATCATAATTCCACCCATTGCTTTTAACTACTGTTTATAAACAAAGAAAGAATTGAACTTTTAATTATCAATAACTACTTACACAGGGAATGGAAATTATATCTACAGGCGACACGCCTCATTAACAAGAAGGCTAATATACATTCTTACTCAATGCAGGTTAAAAATAAATACATGTGTCGAATAATGTCCGATCGCATTAAATTCAACCGAACCATCCCGCCCGGTCGAATTCCACGCGGTCTAAATCCCACGCGGTCGAAATGTACCTCCACTACTTTGTCCGTTATACAGAAATTCATATATTTCCAAGCCGTCGAATCCCACCCAGTCGAAATGTTACACGATACAAATCTCTCGCTCCCGTGCCGCTCTCTTTATTGATCGTATTGCATTCTAACAATCTATGCTTCGTGATAGTTCCGCGTCAAAGATAATATATTAAAAAAAAATAAAACATTATATTATTATACAACAAACTATTTAATGAATGAAGCAGGAAAAGAATTTACTTATACATTTTAAGTAAAATTATTGATATTGTTGGTCCGCCATTTTAGATTAGCTGTCATATTATGTGAATAAGCAGTTCATTCCTTAATTCAGATGTAAAATTATGTATAACTGTTTCTATTATAAATCTTATGTTGCTTTTATTTCCAAATATATTTTCTTCCACTCTGCATATTTTGACAATAGCGGTAACTTGATGTATCTACACATACTTGTCTACTTGAAAATAAATTTAATTATTTTATAATATTAAATAACTAGTAAACTATCATGTTTACTTAAAATGTATAGGTAAATTCTTTTCCTGCTTCATTCATTAAATAGTTCGTTGTAGAATAATATAATATGTTTTAAAATTTCTTTTTAATATGTTATCTTTGACCCGGAACTACCACGAAGCATAAATTGTTAGAATGCAATACGATCGATAAAGAGAGCTGTACGGGAGCGAGGGATTTGTATCGTGTAACATTTCGACCGGGTGGGATTCGACGGCGTGAAAATATTTGTATTTCTAGAGAACGAACAAAGTGGTGGGGGTACATTTCGAAAGTCTGGGATTTCGACCCCGTGGGATTTCGACCGCGTGGAATTCGACCGCGCGGAACGTACTCAATTCAACTACGTAAAGTAAAGACAAAATTAAATTTAATATTTTAGGTATATTTGTCTATACAGGGTGCAAATGAAATAAGTGAATCAAATTTGACCCGTATTGTAACTAGTCGAGAGCAACAATATTTCTTTAAAGATTAGTTAGATATTTAATTACCCACCTATGTTCTGATCGCTACTGCCCTCTGCTGTCTGAATTTAAGTTCGATTCACACGGCTCAAAAATTGTCGGGTGTTGATTGCATTCTTACAGACACAGTAATTAATAAACGATCAACGGAAAACATATTTATTATTAATAAATTCGTAATAGTACAATTTTTAAAACAAAGAAATTTTAATTTTGGATAACAAAATTATAAAATTGTGTTTTAAAACAGACTTCTAAACATCTGTGAATAGAGGAAAAGCATAAGCATAGTTATGAGAGTTATCGTTTATTGCCGAAAAATCATAATAGTTTTAATACGTTATTCAAAAAATGAAAGTACAAACTCTTATCCAGTTAACCAAGAAATATGACTACCCATTAGTCGTCCATTCATTGTTACCGCCCAAACATTTTTTAATGAAAATTTTTACAGTATGGGGATTTTCGTCTGACGTGTGCACCAAAGACACCTTCATTAGTAAACCCAGCCTCGTCAGTTAATAATACTAGCTATTCGCAAAATTTGAAGTTTGCGAAATGCAAACAGGATACATATTTATTTATCAGATTAAAGTTTTGCAATATATTTAAATGTATTTTCTATTGATCAATTTTATTTTCTTTGCCAAAAATTATGGAATATGTCTTCAATTTTTGTTGTATTCGTATACCTTTCAACCCAGCAAATTTGGATATATCTTATGTTTATTTTCGTTAATTCGCTTATTTTTCACATATTTTCAAATGAAATTATAAAATCATAGCGTGAATCTTTTTATGTTAAACGAAACGATGATTTTTGACATTTACATGTTTGACGTGTCTTAGTGGTCGCCATTAATTTAGCTCTCTAAAATTCCGCTCATGTCGCATGTTATTCTGCGGTCCCAATAAATGTGTCAAAGTAACGCCACATAGCTTATGTTATGTCAATGTCAGTACTATGTCAAAAATTGATTTTTAATGCGTTTTTTATTTAGAGCGGTTACCTCCGGTTACATGATAACCCCAGTTAGAGCGGCTTTATAATTGCCCTGGAACGGAAACGAGACCGGTAACAGAGACGTAACGAAAACAAAAACGATAGCAAAAAACGCTATCAGTTGCCCAATTGCACGGGAACGAAAACGGGAATTAATACAAATTCTTGACAGGCAACCTTAATTTTTGTTTTACTCGTAGTTTTTTTTTTTTTGTTGTGTAATATTTGCACTAGGATATCAGATATTATTTTATGATATTTTGCAAGGAATTAATCGGTTATGACATAATACTTTCTTTGTATTGTTGTTGCAACGTAACAGGAACGAGAAAGTTGAATCTTGGCGAACTTCACCGTTTTCGTTCACGGGAGACGTTTAGCTTCCCGTTCCCGAAATCTAGTTGTGTATATGTACATTTAAAAACGTACTATTAATTTTCCTTACAGTTGTAGGACGGTTACATGTCAGGTTACTACAGTTATTCTATTCTAGCTTTCAAAACGCTAACACTTTGACAGTTAGGCAAAAGACTTTTTCAATTTAACGGCTATCTCTTTCTATCGCCACAAATAGTAAGTAAAATGGCAAACAAAACGTCAAAAATATAGTAGTCATTAAAATACCTGTATTCTCGGTGAAAATTTGCATCGTTAGACATTTTAACTTCAGTAAAAGCTTTTGTAACTTCTTTCGATAAGTTATTTTTATAGTTGTCTGAGACTTTTCTCACATTTTACGTCTAATTTTTTAGAAACAAACGCTATGGACCTCAGTTTTTCTTACTATGCACAGATCCCCATTGCTCATATCTTCTATCTCTTTAAATTGAAAAGGTCTATTTTTAGTAAATGTAAAAATGGAATCTGTGGCACCAATACGCTTTAAATTAAATGTATCGCACACAAATGTCAAATATTTAATTTGACAGGATCGACTGTAGTAACCGGGCATATATTATTTACACCGGTTACGTGCGGCTAACCGTACGTAAGTCGGTTAACTGAATAAAAGAAGCCTTTAATTATAGCCGATCACATTGCACATGTCAATTGTCCATGCTATTTTGATATGACATAAAAATATAATGAATCTCTACATATGCTTTACATTCATGCTATGTTAAAATTTTGGTACTAATTTATGACTTAAATTATGGACATAGCACTGGCATTGACATAACATAAACATGGAGGCGTTACCTTTATACTTACAATGATATTTACTAAGTACATCAAAAATTGAAACAAATATAATGGATATTCTCGTTATAATAGAATTTTAAAATAATCCATTTCATATTAATGCATTTAAAATTAATAAATACGCTGCGGATGATTTATTTCATACATTTAAATATATTTATCATAATTTTCTATTTTACACTATACAATATATAATATTTATAATTATATTCCATATATTTCATTGTATTAAACAAACTTAGGTCAACAATACACTATGTATTTCAGTGTTATTGATATATGTATTTATGGTACATGTTTCATGTTTGCAAAATTAACCAGAATCAATATGAACGTGTGTAATTTAAACAGAAATTGACCTTGTACTATATATTTTTGAAAATAAATACAATTGCAGGATAAACATGAACTCCAATGTTATACATACTGAGTGGTTATTATAAAAACGAATCCTGTTTGAAACTCTATAACTCCGGAAACTCCATAACTCCGGATTGTGATATTCATTTTAAATTTTTATCTCTTGCAGACATAGGGTTGAAAAGTGTTTCTAGCAAATTTTAAACTTTTATATAGAAAAACAAATAAATAGCGATTTTCTAAATTTGCCGTTCAAATATAGTATTACACGTTGATAATTTTATAATCAGTCTAAAACGAATTAGGCTACTATTGAAACAAATTTAACTGTCAGTGACATTTCGAGTTAGTCTCAATTTGCTAAGTTTTTTGCCAATGGGGGCATTTATCATAAACGACTTTAGTATTTGTAATAGTAAAATTTATTAGTTCACATCTAAATAACGTAAAAAATACTTAAAATTTAATCAAATAAATTTCTTAATATATTTTATTAATTTCCGAAAACTGTTATTTTTGCCTTCTATAGAATGTCCTTGAAAGCTGTGACGTCACAATCACAGACATCAGAAAGAGACGGAAAAAAGAGAGATATGATTAGTTTTGACGTTTGGAAGACACATGTTTAGCAATTCAGCTGTGGCAGAGAGGTTAGTTTATTTATTGTGACGAAAAAGATTTGTGCTCTTCTCGCCAGTGTTTTGCAATGTATGCAAAACGTAATTGTTTTGTACCTGGTTGTTTTAATAATTCTGAGGATACGCCTACGAAAATATTTTTTCACGTTCCAAGTAAACATACAATTAGAAAAATATGGTTTGAAGCACTGTACGGTCCATGTGATGACAATGAAATGACCAAAACAAGAACATTGTATTTTTGTGAAGATCATTTTGATGTAAATATATTTATAAAATAACAATTATAAACATTTACAGCAAACTTTCTGTACATTCTCCAGTTGGAATCCGATGTTGAAAATTGGACACACTATATATGAAGTTGAACTTTAAAAAAAAAATATGGTAAATGTCCCCATTATCTCGAGATTTCTTCTAATAATGACAACTCAATTTAAATTAGTAATTGTTCACTGAAGCAAAAATTATAAATAATACCTAATAAAAATAAACTAACCTAACATGACAGATAAACCGTTAGACAATTTTTGTTAATTATTTTGTCTCAATTCCTATCGCTATTTTTGAGGTAATTTTCAACATTTTCATACCTAATTCCAGTGGTTACAAAGTTTGAAACATTTTTGTCTAAAATAATTTAGAAATTGGAGAGCAATACGCGCTGAAATATTGATTTTACATGTATGCTTTACCACCCGCCGATATACCGTGTGTCTATCTTAAAGGTGTACATAGGAGATTAACATGGGAAATTAGTTTTTTGCAATTTCCTGCTCGTCTTATTTTAAGCAAAAACGCGTCGAATAAAAGTTTTAGGGCATAAAATTCTGCATCTAAATCAATAAACAGAATTAGATTTACATGCTTTGTAACGACAGAAATTAAATATGAAAATGTCGAAAATTACGTTGAAAATATCGACAGCCATGGAATTGAACAATAAATAAATAAATGCTTGACGTTTTATCAAATTGTCAGAAACGTCAAATAAGCTAACTTATGTTGTGACAGATAAAACGTCAAGCATTTATTTTTTTTTTGTTCAATTCCATGGCTCTCGATATTTTCAACGTAATTTTCGACATTTTCACAATTAATTTCTATCGTTACAAAGCATGTAAAGGTAATTCTGCTTATTGATTTAGATGCAGAATTGTATGCCCTAATAGTTTTATTTGATGTGTTTTTGCTTAAAATAATTAGGCTAGAAGAAAATTGCAAAAAACTGATTTCCCATGTTAATCTCCTATGTACACCTTTAAGACAGACACACGGTATAGTTATACAAGTATATAATAATTCTTTATGTGACAAGTGTGTATACTCGTAATTCGGTTTTATGATAAAATTCGAATGAATATCATAAAATCAAATTTGCTCACAAGTTACACACAAAATTTTATCTATAACCATAATTTACAATAAAAAAACCTAATTTCATAATTTTTCCGGGAGTAAATCCAGACTTTCTTTTACAGCTTGTTCTGCAATATTCGGTGGCGTTCCCCTTTCCTGTTCAACATCACTAAATTCCATTTTCAATGTATTGTTACATTCACTAATTTATGATTAAATATTACACTTTTCTTTTTCCAATCTTGTATGTCAAACTATGATTAGAGGTTAGAATGAAGCGAGGAAAGTTAGAACGAATGTAGGCGTGTATCATGAAATTCTTTATGTCATCAATACAACGGTATCAATGTTGTAAAGGAAAAATTTGATAAACGTCACTTTTATAACTTTGTTTACGATGTGTAACGTGTAAACTTTTGAGATGGTCATAGATAAATAAATATATCATCTCGACTTATTATCTATATCTGGGTGTGCCAATTTGCTTCTGTTCGCAGATTTCGATAATGACGTCACATCTGTACCGTAAAGGGAGTTTACCTCACGGACTGTCAAAACTGTCGTGAAGAGAGCACCACTTTTGTGCTATTAGAAAATTAGAAATAATTTTCGAGTTTTAAGTTAGTCAAATCGAACCCGAGACATCCAAATCAGAACCGGTCATTTAAGCCACGATTTTGACAGAATTCGACCTCGGGTCTTTATAAATATAATCAGTCACGTAATGCTTAATGCATATGAATCCGTATTATATACCTAACTGAATAAATGCAGATAGATTCATAATGTAAAGAGTATTTAAACAAATATTCGTGCTCTGAATGTAACAACAAAAAATAAATAATTATAAGCTGACTACAGATTCAATTTGATAGATAAACAAGATAGCAATCAAGATTCAAAAATAAAATTATTAAACACTGTTGGTACCAGCAATTTTAGATTGACCGTTGAGATAGCCGATATTTATGACTACCTTCTACTACGTTTCCGTATTATATAATGGCATTTCAACTACAGGGTTTTAGGCTACAGAGGGACTTCTAATAAGACTTCTCTTTTTCGTTTTCAACAAATTATTGCAGCAAATACTCTAAAAATTTCCTTCCTGATAGAGATATTGAGGAAATTAAACTTGAATTTCACAGGAAACATAAATATACTGCTCAATAAACAGCAGACTTAATTGGTAGGTTATAATTTCTATTAATTAATTAGCCAATTTAAAAGGTCACATTTCAAAATAGAATTAGTCCGAAATTACGTAACATATTTGTATCTTAATTATTTTCACAAGATAAATATTTAGATGAAAGAAATAACAAGAATAACAGTTTACGAAATTCCAAAGATTGTTATTATTTTCTTCTTAATTAATTTTGCATATTGAAAAAGCTAACGAGAATAATTAATTTCAGGTTAGAGTTAATAATGTTTTATCTCAATTACAGACAATATTCGTTTCTCCAAAGAAAATGAAAATTAAGAACATAGTTATCAAGTAAGAGTTATATTGTTTATGGAGCTCCAATTTCCATATTTTTACTTTGATACTACTCATACGAGGTCTATTAGAAAAGTATCCGATTTTTGGCTGGGGGAAAAACTGGCGTACCTGGTAGCGTTGGAAACCTAATCACCTTCAAAGTAGTCTCTTTGGGACTCCACACACTTCTCCCAGCAATGCCGCCATTGTTGGATGCATTCCGAGAAAGCCTCTCACGAAATAGAGTTTAGCTCAGCTGTCATTGGAGCCATAATGTCCTCTCTTGTCTAAAATCGCGTTCCTTTCAATGGCGTCTTGAGTTTAAGGAACAGCCAGAACTCGCAGGGGCCATATCAGGAGAGTAAGAAGTCTGTTGAACCACAGGAGTCTTGATCTTCACAAAAAATATCTAAATCAAGTGCGAGCAATGTGCTGAAGCATTGTCGTGATAAAGCATCGTCACTAGAAGCCGTCTGAATCTTCCGAATGGTTTCAACTTAGCAGTCTCCCAGTTTCAGGCAAAATTTGATGCAATAGCGCTGCTCCAGTCGTTTCGTCATTTTCCTTGCAATGAAAAACCGCCGGGAGCACTACATACTACTCACTCAAATGCTGCTTGTACAGTATTATTGAGACAAGAAAATTGGCAATTTTGACGTAGCCACATTGTCAAATTTATTAACATACGTTTTTCATTCTGGCCAAAACTTCAGTTTAATTCGTAACTAATGATTAATAAACAGTAACTGTAACTAGAGGTGGTCTCCTTGTAAAACTACTAGGTGTTTTAGAAAAATACGGATTTTTACTCTGGGTGTAGGCGAAAACATAAATTTTGCTGTATTTACCTTCCGTCACCTTTAGGTAAGAAAGATATTGTCTTTGGTCAAAAAATTCGATGGTGAGTTTTTACTAAAAAGCACGTTTTAGAATCCCTAGAATATGATTTTACTACTTGTACGATGATGTCTGTGTGCGTGTGTGTGTGCGTGTTTGTGTGTGTGTGTGTGTGTGTGTGTGTGTGTGTGTGTGTGTGTGTGTGTGTGTGTGTGTTTGTGTGTGTGTGTGTGCGTGTGTGGGTGTGGGTGCGCGTGCCTGTGCGTGTGCGTGTGCGTGTGTGTGTGCGTGCGTGCGTGCGTGCGTGCGTGTATGTGTGTGTGACAAATATTTCTCCGTCTATAACTCCAACTCTACAATTCTAAAAACTATAATTTCATATGAGGAGCTTATTATATATTAGTTATAATTGGCCGACCGGAAGTACCCTCATTTGCAAATTTTAACAATTTATCTTGAAAAAACACTGTTAAATATCAATTTTCCATATTTAATGTTAGTATGAATATTATAGCATATTATATTATCTATACGATTTGATTACATTTTATACTTCATATTCAATGGATATTGAGTTAAAAAATTATGAAGAAACTAAATTTATTTATTAAATAATTAAGAAAATTCTGATAGACAGATGTCAAGGTCAAGTGCAATTAACATAGTATCTATGTTTGTATTTACAATTTTACTGAAAATATAGAATCATTTTCAAGAAACTTTATGTATGGTATATGTACAAAATACATAGAACTGACGGAAATGTGCTGGCCACATCAGATTTTTTATTTTTGTAAAAAGTAAGTATGATATAATAATGAATTATAGTTTGAACTTCTTTAGAGCACTTTTAAGGTCTTTTGAATGGCTATGCTCACCATTGTATTATGATGTCAAAGTTGCTGTTATACTGCTTTTATATGGACGTCATTATATATCGGAAACTTCCACTAATTGAAAAGACAATATCTATTAAAGCAGAAATCCAAGTTCTTGTAGTTCTTGAGTACTACAGTACCCTTATGATTCTAAATATGGCCCAGGGCCAGATCGAGCTATAGGCGGACTAGATAATCACCCAGGGCGCCAAAGAGAAATATTTATAAATGGCTATTTATTTAAACGGTCAGCATAATATTGAAGTTTTGGTCAGCTCTGTAAAGTTTTCTGCCTGCGAATTTAACCTAACCAAATCAAACCTAAACCACATATTTGGCCAGATATTTTTTAACTGTGGAAAACAACATAGTTCTTGCTGACCCAATATTTAAAAGGCAAATCAATGAATTATTTCTCTTTATGAATAATTTTAATTTTAAATTACGAGAGATGTTCATAACCGGAAATTTGATTTTATTAAGAAAAATAAAACAATAACGTTACAAATTTAACACATATTTCTCGATATAATTCTCTTCTTTGGCGATACACTTTTGCCATCTTTTCGCTAGCTTCCTGATTCCCTTTTCATAGAAGGCTTTTAATTGTTGTTGCAACCACTGAGACAATGGTTATTTTAAATTAAATATTGCGGCATTCAAAGTAATTTCCTTGAATACTGCTGGCAATTCTATCATCGTATCAAACAAAAAATGATCATGTCTGCAATTTTACTTTCTTCATAAATTCCTGGTGTTAATCTTCATGAACCTGCTACACCATCGCATTCCATCACTTGCTGAGCATCACATCCACATCTCATACACAGATCACATGTGTATGTGAGTACGCGGTACAAGCAAACGACACCCATGATTGCTGCGGTGCTCCGGGCCAAATACCTCGAGACCACGGGGCGGCGACGGACGCCTCTGTACGCGAACCTGTTCAGCCCACGTCACGAACGCTTATGACATGGAAATAGGAATGTATTAAACGGATATCATGGGAGATCTGTTATGGTAGCATTTTATAGAAACTGAAATATATCGGTATCTACTTTTTTTAATGACATAGATAATACAATGGTAAAATTTGCATATGGCTGTAATTTCTGCCCTATTAATTTTAGAACAATAGTGTAAATACATGAAATGTTCAGAAATAAAAACTGCTTCTTGCAAATACAAAATTATTGTTTCCCTGCGTTTCGTTTGTAAAGAAAGGCAAAATAAAAGTTTTTATTTTAAACTATTTGCCATGAGCAATAGAACGAAATGTTAAATAATTGTAACATAGAGTTGTAATAATTATTGATTTCATTCTAGCATATTCAGTCTTAAGATCGGTAATTCTTTAACATGATGCTTAGAACATTTTTTGTACGATTGATGAACAAAATTTAAAAAAAAAAGATTTGAAAATTATTTTGACAAAAAAAAATTAGTTGTAATTTTTTAAATAAGCTTTGATCTTTATTTATTTACTTACCATCTCGCCTCCTGAACGGTAAGTGAATCATACCAATGTAATTATGCCCAGTTGTACCGCTGACCCTTAAATTTTAAGCCAGGTTTAAAAAAAAAACTACAGATCAAAATTTTGACAGCAATATTTAATTACTCATTTGACGTTTCGTTTCGATTCGATTTTATCAATTTAAGGAACACTGAAAATTTAAGTGTCAGCGGTGCAACCGGGCATTACCGTTCAGTAATTCGTATGTCTTGGAAACACTAATGGTAAACATTTAAAAAAATCCGATTGTGCAAAAATTTATTTATCAGTAATTATTGATACATTTACCATCGCAAAAAAAGCCCAATGAAATAATATTAACAATGGACGTTTTCAATTTAAAGAGAGAAGATATGCGCAATGGGGATCTGCGCATAGTAAGAACAACTGAGATCTACGGAGTTTGTTTCTAAAAAATTTAGACATAAAATGTGACAATATCTCAGATTACTTTAAAAAATTTTATCGAAGTAAGTTACAAAAGCTTTTATTCAAATTAAAATGTCTAACGATGCAAATTTTCACTGAGAATACAGATATTTTAATGACTGCAATATTTTTGACTTTTTGTTTGACAGCTTAACTGGCAGTTGTTCGCACCATTTTCTTACTATTTACAGCGATAGAAAGAGATAGCCGTTAAATTGAAAAGGTCCATTAAATATGAATTAATAAACTTTTATATGTCCAAATAAAACAATACGATTATTTGAATTGTATTTTTTGTCTTGGAACGTACTCTATAAAAAGCTTATAATGGCTATTTTATTTTATATTTATCTCATGACAAGAACCTATTATATCAATAAATTTAAGCTCATTTGATGCAGTTTTTAATTTAATAGCTATTAGTGCGCAAAGTGAGAGATTGTCGATTGAGAGGTTGTCAGGAGTGCGGAATTTTCTCGAAATCGACAATGTCCATTTGTGCTCGAATCACACACAAGATTTTTTCTACAGTCCTCCACCATAACAAAAAAAAAAAAAAAATGTACACTTTGTACTTAGAGTACTATTCAATAGTTTTGCAGTGAAGATAGGAACATATTCAAATATATGACTTCAAGATATTGTTTTGGCTTTCGTTTTTACAAAAAATTAATGCCAATTTTGTAATGAATATTATAAGTTTTTGTATAATTTATTTGTTTCAAGTACATGAAACTAGTGCAGTGGATAAGTGGATGTCCATTGGCAGCGTTCACGCCAAACTTTTGCAGGTGGCAGCACAACTGTTCACACAATTTATTTTATCTTCAATTTTAATTTATCGTTATTTTCCATTCTTCTTGAGCTATTGCTTCAATCTAATCTAAGCATTTTATACTTCCGTTTTTATAAATAAATGCCCTATTTTATTTTCGCAGCAGTGCGGCATTTTGTTTGGTTATGTAATATACCGACAGAGCAGTTATATGTCAGATTGACTTGTGAAGGTGGTAAATGTGTAACTACAATACCATTAGTTCCTCACTAAACGTTTCCATGAAGAAGTGACATTTCTCAACGTTGTATAGTTAGAAATTTGGACAGCGATCGTTTTTTCTTTGTCGCGCATGAGCAAGGACACATTTTGCGTTGACAAAAGAGAGCGACTGTAGAAAAAATATTTTACGTATGTATATGTATACTTTTGGTCTAAATTGAATAGGGAAGATATTACAATCATACGTTAATTTTACCATTGTATTTCCTATGGTCCATAAAAAAGTAGTCACCCGGTATGCATGTTCACATGCAGTAAGATAATGTGGAAAACAGTACGAGGGTCACGCTAGAACCATTAAGAATAAGAAAATCAGGTAGGCCGTGGAAAACAAAATTTGCAGTATCATTTTAAATAGTTATCTGTCATTTAAAAGAAAGATGCGAAAGTTAACCATTAGTGGTTTTATCTGTAGAAAACTGTTTTATAAACTTGTAGAGTGTAGACAATATCAACAACGTAAGTATTAACACATTTGCTGATCTGGAGACTCCAAGGTCTTCGTTGTTTGTTGATTTCAGCTTTGGAAAAATCACTTGTATTGATTTTTTTGTTGTTGCGTAAAAATTTGAGCTTTGATGTGTATTTAATTGCCTGGGAGAGCAATTAATTTCTATAAAAATATTAAGTGGAAAATTCAAATTAAATAATGAATTTTGTCAAAAACACGCACTCGAGATATGCAAAAGTTTAAAGTTTGGTGGCGTCACGAATGGTACCACGTCACCAGTATAGGGTTCATAATAATTGCCTACTCTACTGCGATAACAGGCCGTAAGAAATATACTATTTTTTCTATAGAGATAATTTTTAAATTCTAGTTTTTTTTAACAATTCGACTTGATGTTCGCGATAAATTCTTTAACTTCAGAGATGAAAATTCATTATTGACTGACAACAATTTGAGGTTATACGTCATGCATATCAGTTTTGAAAACAGTCTAAAACACGAAAAGCTCCAATAACAGTGCATTTGTAGATCTTAACGACGCGTTTACACTGCTTTTATAGACCCGTAAAGACACCGATATAAAAAAAATTAATGTTAAATATAGGTACATACCGGGTGGCGCTCTAAATCCGTTAAATAGACATTTAACATCCGTTTTTTCTAGCGCGTTGCGCCCTAAATTATTTTAGAAAATAAAAATCTTCAAATAAAAGTTGTAGAATATAAAAATTCTGCATGTAAATCAGTAAACAAAATTCTATTCGTAAGTTTAGTAACTCCAGAAATTGAATATAATAATTTTAAAATTTTCAGTTTAATAGTACTAGCCATGGAATTAAAACAAAAAAGACAAATAAATGTGATGATTTAAATGTCAAATATTGCGATTTTTTGTCAAGAAAAATGAGTATTTGAACAGTATAGAAGAATTAAATTATTATTCTGCTTAAGAATTTTGCGTTGTGATAATTTTATTAAATAATAAAAAGTAAATTAAATTTTATGACAGATAAACACACGTATGTTTGTTAAGCTTTTTCATAATTCCATGGCTACCACTACTTTTGAATAGATTTTCGACATTTTCATACCTAACTTTATGTTCTACAACTTTTATTTGAAGATTTTTTTCCTAAAATAATTAGGGAAGCAATGCGCTACGAAAAACGGTTTTCCCATGTTAAATGCCTGTGTTACGGATTTCGAGCGCCACCCGGTATACAAATGTAAGCAGTGAACAAACCAATTCGCCTTATATCAACACCGTGGGCGTCTCAAATAAATACGCATTCATAGGAAATGCTGAACAGGATTTTTCGGGATTTTACCACAAGAGACGAAGTGGGTGTTCCATAATCGCAACGGAGATTTGGGATACTCGAGCTTGCGACACGGAAGCGAGAGCAATTCAAATGTCTATAGTTAATTAATGATTAATTGTATTGAACTAATCATAATTTTGGAAATAAATAAATCTGTTAGTAGAAATTGCATCGCTTTTATTTTTTATTAAGAAGTTCTTTTAACAAATATTTTTAAAAGTAAATTTATTGACATTACTTGACTGTTAGTATGATTGTAGGGATGATGAGAAATAATTGGAGATGCATTCGTATATATTAGGATAGTTAAAGTGTAGTTGGAAAATAAGATCATTACATTACAAAATCATCCTTATATTTTTGATTTTATAATGTAATGATATTATTTTCCAACTATAATTTACTATCCCCGATGATGATTTATTTGAAATCGAAACGTAGGAATAGTTATATATTATATGAGTATGGAATGTATTATATTAGTCACGAAAGAATTTTTTTTAGTGACTAATATACATTTCAACCGACCGATGTAGTGTAGTGGATAGCGTCTCCGCTTTATATGCTGAAGGTAACGAATTCGTATCCCGGGTAAGGTATTATCGCTTTATATACTGAATATGTAATGAAAAACCGTAATAAATATTATATTATTATTAATATCCATTTCACACGAGTGTAATTCAACGTTTTATCCAACACTTTTTTAAAAACTTCTTAAATCATTTTTATATTTTCATTCAACGTTTGACACTGACAAATCAATTGATGTAGTATTTTAAATTACAAAGTAGCCATTGAATGGTTGTTATGGTTTTATTATATTATTATTGAAAAAGGTTTGTTGTAATAATTATTGTCTGTCATTGGAATTTATTTGAAAGAAAAATACAATAAAATGGGTGAAAATGTGTATCTTCCTTTAAAAAGTATTCACTTAAAAGCGCAAGCAGCATCTTTGAATTTAATTCCAAAGCAAGTAATTACTAACTCGTTTCTCGTTTTCGTTTCATCAGCCGTACATGACAGCTGTCATTTTGTAAAGATAAGTATCCTATTTTAGCATAAATGTTAATATTAATTTAAATAAATAAGTTTCATAATGTTAAATTATTTCAATAATAAAATAATTTTGTAAAATTCCTTTTTATTTATATTTTAAAAAAAAAAAAAAAGTTAGTAACAGTTCCTCCGTGACTTCTAAAATATTCTCTCACGGAGTGACTAATGTTGTACATTAGTGATTTCAAATAACTATAGTAACAAGTATAATATGAGTGGGTGTTGGATAAAGGTAATTAAGTTACTATTTAATAAACAATGTTTACTACGACTGCATCTCCAATTATTTCTCATCATCCCTACATTTTTCACAGTATGTGTAAACTGCCTCATTCTTTACTTACAGATGTTAACATATCTTGCGAAAATTTCTGCATAAATTGCACCCGCTGCAAATAGCAGCTGCGCAGTTAAATTTTGTGCTGATAGCTTTATTTGTTATATTAAATTTGGCATGTGCTTTTATTATTCTTCAATGATGCATCTGCATATTTAAACTCATTCAAAGATAAGATAATATGCGGAAATGACAGATGCAAATTCATAGTCCAGTAACATACATATGTCACTTTAGAAGTTTTATATTATATTTTATACTGTACCAATATACAATTTCGTATCACATGTATCGCTACAATAAACTTATTTCTCATGTCATATAAATGTCACCATTTCGGAAAATATACATACGTATAAATATTTGCTCGTATGATAAATAAGATAGATGTGTACCTATTTATTTATAGTTCAACTTTTCTCATAAAGATATTTGCAAATAAATAAACAAAAATATGATACTAGTTTGTAAATAATTTTTTAAATAAAAGTTTCTTGTGAGAATATTAAACAGAATACTGATTTCAATATATTTATATATTTTTTTTTTCATTTGGAATATACCGGGTGATTGAAATACAGAAACAAAAGGCTATTTTCTTTATTATTAAATTTAAACTTAAATGTCACTTTTTGATGTGAAAAGAAACTGAATTTTATTTTCGGTTACACCAGAAGCGATATAATCGTTGATTTTTTTATTTCGAATGGTTGGACAATTTTTTTATGTAGGTGTTAATTTTAGGAAAAATACATAATTTACAGCATATTTCAGAGTGCCATGGAGTTAACAGTTAATAACCTCAATATTGTTTCATGGTACTCTGCAAATTTTGATTTTCGTCAGTTTTTAATTCTGAACAATTTTCCTGTAAAATTATAGATAAGTAATAAGTACAGCAAATTTTAAAAAAAATGAACATTAAGAACAGATTTTAAGTTTAAATATACCCAATATATTTTGATATTTTCTGAAAGTATTTTAAATTAGGTTTACAATGGATGTCAATTATTAAAATTTTTATAAAAAAGTAATCTTGTTATTAATTTTTTTAAATTATGAAACTTTATTGCATTATCAGCTTGCTATGACATTTGTATATATGTTAATATTTTCACGTTTATTTGATATATCAATGTTTTTGATTATTTCCAACAATTGTTTCAGATTGAATAAAGAGTAAATTAATGGCTCGATTCTGTTCACATCTGTAAATCTTACAGATCTGTCAATTTGTAAATTATGAACAAAATTGAATTGAATTCTGTATACAAAGCAGATTGACACACCCAGCAATGGGTAATAAGCCGTGATGATATATTTTTTTTTTTTATGAACAAAATCGCAACGAAAGCTGTCTCTCTTACGCATAATTTTATATTCGTCAACAAAAATAGATGCCTTTTTGTCAGGTTTTTACAGATTTACACATTTGTAAAACTTATGGCTGGTTTATAATGGATTTAATTTATAAATTTAGATTTACACATTTAGATTTAAAATTTACGATTTACCTTGTTGGTTTATAGTGAATTTAAAGATATGAAATGTGCCCAATCAACTTGTATTGGGTCACGTTGTTTGACACAAATGGGATATGATATTTATCACTTTTATCATATTTCAGTCTGTATTGTTCTACAGATAATACTAATAATATATCTATATTTTAAGAATCCATTTGTCAAATCAAAATTAAAATGTTTCAACTGTCACTTGAAACTGTCATTTTCCCCACCAAAATCATTGTTTGAAATACTGTGAAATGATTGAACGCATTTACAAATTTACATTTAGAATATAAAATATGGTGATATTTTAAATGTAAATTATAAATTTCTTAAATTCATCATGAACCAGTAAAAGCAGATATATACAATTTATATTTGTAAATGTAAATTCGTAAATCTAAATTTATAAAATCCATCATAAACGAGCCATTACAGATGTGAACAGAATCGACCCATAAAATTAAAAACAAATAGTTTTTTTTCTTAATGAGATATAGGTATTCCATTCATTATAGTAAAATTTACAACTAAAACTATTTTAATATAATAGATCACGCTATAAAAATTAGAAAAATTAAAAAATATAATTATTTTATTTAATGTTTTTTTGTTATATTTTTTTTAAATATACGTGAAAATAATACTATAAACAATTAAGATATATCAAACATCAATAAAATAAGGTATAAATAAGTTTTTTATTATTTGTACTGTCACAAGCGATGACGTTTCTACATTTCAGTTGTAGGCGCTGTTATCACTCTGATTTGTCATTAGGAAAATGCACGTCATTCCGGTAATATTCAAATATTTTAATAAATTTTAAAAAATTATATTTCGCTCAAATTTACTGAAAAACACCTTAGAAATACACATCTGCATTGAAAAAAAGCAGTGCTTTCATTTCTTACCATTGAGCCACCGGAGCTATAATAAAATGGAGATTAGCTTAAACATTTTTGTGAATCGTTAATTTTTATTAATTTAAAAACATACCTACATTTTTACTTATGCTGGAATCTATATTTAATTCCTTTTCCATTGTTCTATTTACTTTTTCTTTTTAAAACGTTACTATTATTATTTTGAAATGATTAGTTCTTAGATAGTGACATTTATCTGTCAGTTACATACATTTGAATAACTGCGTTTTGTTTGCTTAAAGTGTTGGCTCTGGGATTTAAATTATAGATAACTTTACAAATTTATTCATAAAATATATAGAAAAAGTATTAATGCAAATCAATAGAAAATTTAATAATCTTTAATTTTTATAATAACATTAATCTCGAAAAAATAACTTTTAAAGGTATTTTTCGAAGAAAAACTATTTTGAGCTTCTGTAAAGCGCCATTTCCGGTTATTCGATTTTCACCAAAATCTAATGGGCTCTTTCCATTACAGAAAATTTCGAAATACAAGGTTTCAAAATTTTCTGAATGATAGTATTTGAGTTAGAGTGCAGGATACACATACACACATACACACAGAGATCATCGTGAAAATATTAAAATTGGATTCTAGAGACCTTAAAACGTGGTCATTTATCAAAATCTCGATATGCGATTTTTAACACGATCCCTATACCTCCGTTACCAAGTGTAGCGGGAGGTAAAAAATGCAATGGAATAACCCATTCTTTGACAGTTCAATGTTCAAATTTAGTCTTTTTAGATTATCTTTTAATCTATTAATAATTTTGGGCACAGTATTCGTGTAGTTGTTTTTGGCTAGAATATGTTTGAAGAACCAATATTAATTATTCAAATATTAGTTACATGAAATGTATAACATCCATATAATATACAAATATATGTTTAAGTATAGGTTTTAGAGGCGATAACATAAACATTATTAATATCATAATGTACCGTGTGGAAACTATAATTTATCATAATGGACAATTTATTAACAAATCTTTACAAATGTCTTAAATTGAATATCAATAAAACTAATACACTCCATTACCATAAAATTATGAAAACAATAAGTATTTTTTGGTTCGTGGGCGTATGTATGAGCCACATAAAACAAAATACATAGAGCTAATATCTATTATTACATTGAAATAAACATCCATAAATCAAGTTGGCTGATGTAGTTCCAGCGATCATTAACTCCTCCCACTCGTGTGCTGTAGTCATCCAATGACTCCGTAATATAGACACACGAGGTGTAAATCGCAACAAGACAAAGAGAGCCGCGGCGGCTATCAATGCATAACAGTTAAAAAAAGTTGGGTTATATGGATCGTAAAGCCAGAGAGAGTTAGTTTTTAATCTAAATATTAGAAATTGGAATAATAACTAATAATTAATGTTCACGCTAAACAAAGGAAAATATGATAATTATTATGAAGGATACAGTCATATCAGTGAAACATTTTTTTAAATAAAATTAATCAAATAAAACCGCTTCGTTTGCAAAAAATAAATAATTGTACGGATTTTATCTTATCGATTTCGATCTCCACACCAAATAAATCTTTGTGAAACTGCACTAAAAGAAATAAAATAAATATATCATCACGGCATATTACTCATTGCTAGGTGTGTCAATCTGCTTTGTACCTAGATATTGGTAATGATGGTACCCTAAGTGCGCTTACAAGGCGTCACCAAGAGTTTTGATTTTATTTAAAGGAAAGGCTGACTCATGAATTTACGAAAAATCTGTATTAAGGCTTTTTAGAAAGAACGTTCCATTTCTAAACTGTTTCTATTTTCACTCGCTCATTCTCCAACACAAGCTAAAGTATTTATGGTATGTGATTAGGGTGACCACATAAGGTATGTTTACGTTTAGATATTTGTGTGAGCATTTGTTTGAGATAGAAGTGTGATGAAACAAAATTTGTATGAGCCTAAAAGTTTATGCTGTTTCTTGCTAACTCAAAATGTATCAGGAAATTGTAGAGTTTGAACAAAATGTGTGAGCTCTTGTATGAGGTGCTGTTTCACGATTTGTTTATTTGAGACGTATCTCACACAAATTCTCATTCAGGTATCTGTATGTAAAGATACCTTTACCAACTGCGGTAATAAGAAAAGTTCATAGTTCATACATAGATCTTTGTCTGTTTTTATTAGATTATAAATTTAGTACAAGTTTCAAGAAGATTTGTCTTAATTATTAATAATTTAGCGATGGTGGTAGTGTTCATTCTACTTTTTTCCGAAGATTACTGTATTTTCACATGGCAAACAAAGTAAACTGAATAAGTAAATAGAATTGTTTTAAGGCCTGTGTCCCCGATGTTAGAAATCGTTCCGAGTTTTCGATTACATTTTTTGAATATAAACATTGAACTTGTATGACTACAGATGTCAGCTTGGTCGAATTTATGAAGTTAGTTTCAGCCATTTCTACCAATACTAAAATCTAATAAAAAATAAAAATTGTCCCGGCAGTAAGTAAATTAAATTTTTACAACGAATATATTAATTTATTTATAAGTAACTATTTATAATCAATATCAAAAATAAGTAGAATTATTTTATTTTTATATTATATTTTCATTTTCAAGCTTATCAAACATCAAACGTCAAGATTTTAAATTGGGAACAGTTAAATGAAATTAGCAACTTGTATGAAAAAATGGGACAGAACGCATTTTTCCATTCTAGTTTTCTATTCGATTTTTGCGTCCGAGTTGGTAGCGTCCACGATCCAAAATATCGAATTGCGAATGCGAACTATATCCGAGAACTCGGATCGATTTCTAGGATCATAAACACAGGCCTTTAGTGACGTTTTATTGTTTTGAAAATGTACAAATTTATTATTTTTAATTTTTCTTATATTTTTTTCCAAATATGATTATAATATTGCATATTCACATTTTACAGTCACCAAACATTAAAAAATATATTTGTATACAGTTAAATGAAATTAGCAACTTGTATGAAAAAATTGGACAGAACGCGTTTTTCCATTCTAGTTTTCTATTCGATTTTTGCGTCCGAGTTGGTAGCGTCCACGATCCAAAATATCGAATTGCGAACTATATCCGAGAACTCGGATCGATTTCTAGGATCATAAACACAGGCCTTTAGAGAAGTTTTATTGTTTTGAAAATGTACAAATTTATTATTTTTAATTTTCTTATATTTTTTTCTAAATATGATTATAATATTGCATATTCACATTTTACAATCACCAAACATTAAAAAATATATTTGTATACTACTTTCCTGTATTGTTATTCTATTTTTATCTTCATTTCATACAATTTAATTAGTTTTGTACCTAAAATTAATTATAAACCATGGTTTACACCTGAAGTATTATCAGAAATCAAAGTCAGAGATGACAAGTATAAAAAATTTTCGATAACGAAAAATAATGTTAAGTGAATTAAGATGGTGTAATGTAAAATAATTATTAGAATTACAAGTAATTGTACTGATACATAAAATTAAAATAGGACTGCAACCAGAATATTTTAGAAATAAATTAATTAAAATTGAAGATATTCACAATTACAATACTCGTAACAAAAATCAGTACAGATATATAATAAACTACCTGATAATCTTAAGAATTTAAATTTAAGAAACTTAAATTAAAAGCTAAGGATATTTATTTAAATAAAACTCAGAATTTAACAGAGGTAAATTACTAAGTTAATGAAATGTTTTGATAAGTATTTATATTATTATTGTTATTGTTATTGTATAGCACAATGCTAAATAAAGTTTATTATTATTATTTCTTCTTCTAATGTTCTTCCAATATTATTGTATTATTTCTAAGTATTTCTTTTATTATTTCTCCATATACACCGGATGTCAAAATCCCGGTGTAGTAAACTGGGTAATTTTCAAGAATAACTGGTTTAATCGGGGTTTTAATAATTTTAACAATAATATTTTTTTATATATAAGGTGGTATTTTCACGATTTTCATTAATCAGAACTAACAAAACAACTAATAATTGCCAATATTTGCGGGCGCCAATGCCAACTGTTTTAAACTAACAAAATAAAACTAAATCTCAAATACAACTTATCTACCCAAATTTACAATTAACTCGATAATAGTTATTTACGTACCAAGTGCGTGAACGCTTGGTTCCCGGCCCGGATGAGTGTTTGGCGGCGTGAGATTGCGAGCGTTTCCATAGAACGATTCCGGGAACCAAGTTCACGCACGTGGTTTGTACAATATTTTTCGTACGAGTAGTATAAAACTAATAATTAGTAATTTGTGTACAAATAATTTTATTTATTAAAACTTTATTATATAACACTGCTTTGTAGCTAATTTCAGAGTGATGTGTCAAATTTAAAATCCAATTATTTTAATGTTTTTTTTATGTAATGTAATGTAGTATCTAAATAACTATTTATTACGTACTATGTATTTTACTTGCAGTATATTGCAAATTTAAACTTATTAAATGTCTTATTGTTTTGTTACAATTTACATTACGTTTGTTGGTTATGATTTACCGACTTTCCGAGTGCTCTATCTTGCCGACTCCCGCCAAGCAGAAATTGTTGCCAATATTGTGAACCAAATGCACCAACTTCATTATTTTAAAATTAAATTTCATTCAATATTCCACCATTTTCTTTTATTATTATTATTATTATTATTATTATTATTATTATTATTATTATTAAGCGAAAGAATGTTTGTCAAAGTATACTTTTTTGTTATAAATATATTTCTTTAAGAAATGCTTCAGAAATAGGAGAGATTTTTTCCAAAATTTTCCTGTCGCTTATCTAGTGGAGACCTTGGTGGAGACCTGAGAAATAGGGGATTCCACCATTATTTTTTTTATAATTTCATTAGAAATTATAAGAAAACTAAGAGTATTGGTGAAAATCCGGTGAAAAAATTTCTATTAATAAGCGAGTTATGGTCCCCCGAAGTTTGAAAATATAGATGTGACCTCACGAATATAAGTTTTTATATAAAACTGTTTTCTTCGTGGATCTAAAATGTTCTTGAAATGTATGCTATTTTAAAATTATATTTATAAAAAACAAATTAATATTGTAAATACTGTACAAGTCTACATGCTTTATAATTGCAAGTGTATCAAAATTATTAAGTTTAATGCAAGAAATTTATATTCAAATAAAAACTGTTTGAGAATTGCAATACTGGACTGGTAGTCACGTGTTCGCTATTTGAATTTATCTACTTCCATTGGTAGTAGACTCCACCCCCCTAACTCGGTATTCGTTATATATTTATAGGTGGTCTTTGAGTCGCCAATCAAAATAATATATATATGGATTTCATATGTGTGACGAGCTGCTAAAACAAAAACCCCCTTATATCCGAAATATTTCAATTATATCATTTTATTTCTTTATTAATATTAATTATTAGGCATCTACTTTCTCTATTTTTTACTAATGTCTCTTAATTCGATTGAGCTGTAATCCCCTATTGACGTTTCGGACGCTGCTTAGGCGACGCGAAACAACACATTTCAAAGCATGAGTACGAATAAATATTATAAATTGTACAATCATCTTGCGAGAAGACGTCTTCCCAGCATTCGTTCAATTAAAGCACTTGCTTTTCTCGTGCTTTATAATTCCGTTCATTTGGGATGAATGTCCTATACTTAGTTTGAAAGCCAGTAGGGTACATAGTTCATTTACTTGCCTTAAAAATATATTAATATTTATAGTGCACTATCCATATTTCAAACGAGAATGTCATTGAAATGTCAACTTGTATCTGTACCAAGGCATAAATAATAATCTTATAATATATTGTTGTACAGACCTTTCAAATTCAAATCATGGATAAAAAGTGCTATATGTTAACATAGTTATACGCAGAAAAAAAAGTAATAACATTTTAAATGTATCACAACAGTATACATAAGCAATAATTATACAGCAGCAACACTTAATTAAAAGTATATACGCTAAAATAAATTATGTTTGACTTTAACTGAATTCGTACTTAAATAATTACAATCATAAATTTTTAATTAATGTGCATTTTATATTACTAGTTTTATTTAATTTCATTTTATAGTCATAAATAAATAAAATCTAGAACGGATGGAATGCAACCCCGTCGTTTTATTACATACCTTTAAGATGAGAAAAATAAAGAATATGTACATAGGTATTCCTACTTACTTTCTAACAAATTATTTAAAAGTTAGATTGCTTTTCAAATATTCACTACATAAATAACTTTATGTAAATAAAAATATTACCGTTTGTGCTTTGAAATTAGGCGCCTATAATAATTGTTTTAGCATCTTGTACAACAAGAAACTATGTTTTTCTCATTATTTTATAGATTTCTTTTCTCAAAATGTTATCTTTGAGATTAGTTCATCTACTCTCTTTTTTCATCAAGAACAACATCAAATTATTATAGAATCACGAATGTTTTTATAGAGGGTGTAAACATACTTCGGGAAAAAAATAAAAGGGGGTATAGTACTTACCAAAATGAGTAAAATAGGCTTAATCAACATGGGTCCGATCTTCAACTGTTCAACATTTACTATTACAATCGAAGAAAACTGACGAAGAAGTCAGTAAATAGACTAAAAAAACAAAATTTTATATCAAACATTTTTCTCAATTTGTAATAGTAACGAAGTTATTTGAAAATCAAATATTGGCCAAGGTTGCCACAACATTTAACTTAGTACATTTGATTTTTTTAAAAAACAAAAGCATATCTAAATTGACCTCTGAAAGGTAAACAAAAAGTCTTATTTAATCGTATTAATTATGTCGTAACTCTTACAGTTTTGGAGATAGCAGAGGTAAACCCCGTGAAAACTCATTTTTCACTGCCTTATAGCTCGGAAACTATTGAAGATAGGACCCATGTTAATTAAGCCTATTTTACTCATTTTGGTCAGTACTATATGCCCTTTCATTTTTTTCCGAAGTATGATTACGCCCTGTATATAGGACGAGTCTAGAGAGATGTCACTCTCTCCCTAAACATTTTTTATTATAAGTAATAGAAAAAAATAGCTCACACAAATGTTTTATTTTTTTTAATTATTTGAAGGGAGATGTAGATATTTTTTGTGAAGCCAAATTTACGAGATTTGACAATCAATCAAATTTTAATATTTAAATAGCAACCTATAATTATTTTACTAAAATATAACCGCCATTTTTTCTTTTTTTCAATGATGTATTACTTTTTATTAATGTATTTGAGGAAATTCGAAAATAAACAAACTGTAACCTGTAACATTGTTAAATAGTTAGGTATATTAATGTTTGCAAAATGCTTTAAACAATAGCGTTTTCCATTTATATATTTAATTTTACACTCAGTGTAGGTAATCGCGTTATGCCCGGCGCTAGTTGTTACAACTCGTGCGATTGCAGTGGCAAGCAGTGACGATCATAGTAAGCGTAAGAAAGTGCGCACTGAGAATGCTCATTCACAGCACTAAAACTAAGCAAAATTATAAATAGTAATTATAATTATACTTATAAATATAAATTTATGTCAATGCATTCAAACGTCAGCGTTCGAAAGCTTTAAATTAATATTGTAATTAATTTAAAATAACTTAAAATAAGAATTTTTTGCAAACTTCATATATTTTACTTACAATTATAAATTATAATTATAAATATAATGACAAAATATATCACAGATGTCACGTCATGTCAAATTTGTCATAATTTGCTCAATATGAATGAAAATAACTTAAATTTATTAAAAAGAATTGTATTAAAACAACAATTAATTGCATTACTTGTTTATCAGGCGACAGTAAGTATGTACTTTTAAGTATGACACAATACATTAATTATAAATTGTATTTTTAAATGAACATCTATCTAACATATTTTAAGACGGTCATTTTTAAGTTTCATTATATGAGGTCTCGTGGCTGCGTGCCTAAGTATCTGGTCGTGAATCTGAGGAACCTGGTTCGATCCTGACCGACGCCAAATATTTCAAATTTTAAATGGCACAAAATTGACCCCTGTGGTGCACTCTCCACGCCAGCAATGAGTGCCTGTGAGGTGACGCCTGGTAAATGCCCGCACGGTACAAATATGTCATCATCATTATCGAATTCTGTGTACAAAGCAGATTGGCACACCCAGCAATGGGTAATATGCCGTGATGATATATTTATTTATTTATTTTTAATTATATTTTTTAAATATAATTATAATTTCTAATTATAATTTCAGTACTGTGAATGAGCCTTAAGGTTCAGTTCACTTAAAAAGAATAAATGGAAAACGTAAAAAACTCAGAGCGCACTGATAATATAAATGGAAAACAATTTATGCACTCAGTGCAAACAAGTGCGCACTAAATATACAAATGAAAAACGCTATAAGTAACATGTGTATACTTTCAAAACCAAACAATGAACCATCTCTTCATTTGCCCAAGTTTTCCAAATAGATGCACCTTACAGGACCTGGAATAAGAAAATTCTACTGCAATTGATGTGCTCGATTCTGGATGCTTTGTATATAATTTGTGTCTTATTGTTGTTATGTTCTCTGTTATATTTTTTATATTTTGTATCATGTTGTTCATTCTTGTATTTTATTTATAGTTAATATTTTGTGTAAACTATTATTCACGCAAGATGACTATTCAAGGTCATTTGTGAGCCGCCTGATATAATATTACTTGCAGATAACTTCATTGCATTTCGTATGCATAGGCGTGCAACATGAAATATATATGGACACATTTTAACTGGAAAATAAGAGTAATTTATTTGAAAATTATGTTTCTTTCTAAATATTGCCTTATTTATGTTCTTCACTTATGTTTTTGCAAAATACACTGGGTACATATTAACACAGAGGGCAGTCTAGTAGATAATTTGGTGTCTGTAATTCTACGACATACGTCATTATTATTTATAGTGTGTTAGAAAGTAATGCCACTACTTACATATATCTGCCACACCACATAAATTAAATAGACATAGGTCAAATAATCTTTCTCCTTCTAATACAAAATGTTGCTAAGCTACTGCTATAAAGTGATGTGTATTCTTTCTTGGCACAAATGACCTTGAATCTTCGTGAATAATAGTATATTGCGTGTATACTAAGTTGGACACGAGTAATAGTAATAATAATAGTATTAATAATAATAATAATAATAATCTTATTTTTCCCAATTTTTTTCAAATACTACATAACTAAACAGTTGAAGATCAGACCTATGGTTTACGCCCGAAACACCCTGTATTTAATAAATACTGTAGGTACCCGATTTTTTAAATAAAACCATATTTAACAATATACTCTTATAGTCGCCACATTATCTTGGTTACGACATCATAACAATAAACTACAGTATTAATTGGCATATCTCAAAATATTTCGATCACATCTGTTTCAATGATTTACATATAACCATCATCAGTGTCGAAACCGAACCTCTAGTATAAAATATGTATGTATTCTCGTATGATGCCCCCTGTATTAGAAATACATGTCTCGGGGACTATTAATTCCGTGGTAGATCGACAAGCACTGATAAATTCATTGGGACAGCAGTAGAATTTCAGTTTGGACAAAATAATTTATGTCGGGAGTAAAACCTGCTAAAACTCTAAAGTATTTGACGTGAACAGTAGTGCGTCGGCCCAAACGTGAGATGGTTATCTTAATCAGACAATCCGGGATCCTCCGGCCACCCACGACCAGAGGTGGAAAGACCTCGTCGTTCGGCCCTTGTCATTTCGCGGAAAACTAAATTGTTCTAGCTCAAGAAAGATGAAGTAGCTCCACATTAAACTACTAATTTGTTAATAGGTACATATGTAATAAATACAGAAATAATGGGTAATTAAAAATAAAAATACAGATGTCACTTTCTTTTCGAAACGAGATAAATATAACAATAGAACCAACCTTCAGTTTAAGTTCTGTTTATTTTAAATTATTTGTATTTTTTTCTCTTACAACAAACTTTCGAAAAATTTTATTTTCCGTATTTAAGCTTTCTACATTCATATAAAGAGTTGATTAGATTTTGGGTAAAATTGAACAACCAGTAGTGATATTTTACTTGAAGCCCATAACAGTTTATAATAAAAAAATATAATCCAAAACTTTTCAATTTTAGTAGGGGTATTTAATATAAATTATTAGTTTCAGTATCAAAATCTTAAATTATGTATCTATTATTCGTAACCGAAAGTAATATTGATCTAAAATTTATAGCCCAAATTATTCAGTATTGATATCCTAATATACTGTACGACCTAATGCACAAAACATTTGTTTACAAAATTCGGGCCGTTGTACTCAAGTTTAGGTAATTGTAAAAAGCTGATATATCAATTATTTTCCGAAATCGACATTAAGTACACGATATCACTCCGCGAAGTTAGCCAAAATAGTAGCTAATGTAAAACTTTATAGACTCTTATATCAAAATTTAACTTTACATACCCATCTGTCAAATTTGAATTAACCTAAATTTCTATTTTTTAGTCATTTGTTAAAGTATTTGACAAATATTAAAACATTCAATAGTACTTTTGTTACCACAGCCATCTCCATCGTAACAGCTAGCATTTAATAGGGGAGTATTAAAATTTTTGAAAATTTTATATGTTAACCTACATGAAAAATCTGATGTGGCCAGCACATAACCTCTCGCCAGATAGTTTACCTGGTTGTACGCATAAAACGAAAAATATTTTTAAATACAAATAAACATATATTCATGTCTCACTACAAAATAATTCTCACACATATTTGCAAATTCTATGGGATATTTTAATATAAATTATGTACAATACATATATTTTCTTTATATTCAATATTCTAAAATTTTCTTTTTCTACTTTCCTTTTCTTTTTCTTTATATTCGTCATTTTTTCGCACATGCCTTTTATATTCTTTTTTACGTATATTCTTTTGCGTTGTTGACTTTTTTGTACAAATATTTTTGACAGTGGCATACAAATATTTATGTGTCAATTACAAACATTTGAATTTCTTGCCTTGAAGTAGTTTGATCTGAGATTTTTTACATCAAATTATTTTATATGCATTTCTTTATCTCTAAATCTATAGAAGATATAATAATGAATTTGTATTTATCGAATAAAGAATTTAACGTTCTTTAATATAAGTACTTACATAAATTTTCGATAAATAATATTTAAATGATTTTTTTCTTGGAACTACTATTTCCGGTTGTCCAATTTTTACCAAAACTTAATCAACTCTTCCCATTATTGTTAGATTGAGGAATCCGTAGTTAAAAATGTCTTAAGTCTTATAGTATTTGGGAAATCGTGGATCCAACATCCACACACACATACGGACATCATCGTAAAAATGTTATAATCGGATTCTAGGGACCTTAAAACGTGCTTATTCACTAAAATTTGGATATGCGATTTTTAGCATGAATTCAATACCTCTCTTAGCGAGAGGTAAAAAATAAGATACGTACTTTTTATTTTTTCTATAAAGTATCAATTACTGCGAAAAAAAAAATTAAATATTAAACAGCACCGGAAGTACGTATGCGGTCCTAGAGTATGTTTCCATGGCGCAGAGACAAAATATAATTGAAGTAAAATATCATATTGGCATCTATCATATGTCATTCAAACTGTCAGTTTACTGTATTTAATATTTTAGTTTATTGTGAATCATTAAACGTGTATTCCAAGATTCTATTTTCGACATTTTTGTTTTGTCACTTTGCTGGTGTGTAAATTTTACGTATGTATAAAATTGGAGTTTATTTATGGTAAGTTTTCTTACGTTAAAATATAATATTCCCCGGGCCGGATACGTCATAACCGGATTTTTATGTGGCGACGGCTTTGAACATGTACTTTTAATTTCGATTTTTAATTACAAGATAATATAAATTTGCCTGTTATATTTACTATTAGGCTACTTACATGATATGCTTTTAGTATACATTATCAAAAATTTTAAATTTCACTTAGTGATACTCCCCTATTGATCTAACATCTTACAAATACATAACATAATACCATTTATTAATGTTTTTAATTAATAATTTAACGATTTAAAAAAATATATAATGCATACCTCAGCACTAAAGTATATTTTTTTATTACCCATATGGTTTATTCTGTCGCCTCGTAGAATAAATTCCATATTCGTAAAAAAAATATACTTTAGTGCCTAAGTATACTATTATTCACGAAAGAAGACTGTTGAAGGTCATTTGCTTGAAGAAATAATACACATCACTTTATAGCAGTAGCTTAGCAACATTTTGTATTAGAAAGAAAAAGATTATTAGACTGTTTAGTTGTGTAGTATTTGAAAAAAATTGGGAAAAATAAAATTATTATTATTATTAATTCTATTATTATTACTATTACTCGTGTCCAACTTAGTATACACGTAATATACTATTATTCACGAAAGATGACTATTCAAGGTCATTTGTTCCAAGAAAGAATACACATCACTTTATAGCAGTAGCTTAGCAACATTTTGTTTTAGAAGGAGAAAGATTATTTGACCTATGTCTATTTAATTTATGTGGTGTGACAGATAAACGTAAATTGTGGCATTACTTTCTAACACACTATAAATAATAATGACATATGTCGTAGAATTACAGATACCTAATTATCTACAACACTGCCCTCTGTGCTAATATTTACCCAGTGGCGTTGACGTTTAACTCACATTATTATTCCTTGGTTTACAAGTTAAGTCTATGTTTTTGTATTTTGCAAAAACATAAGTGAAGAACATAAATCTTTCAGAAAGGCATTATTTAGAAAGAAACAATTTTCAAATGAATTACTCTTATTTTTTCAGTTAGAATGTGTCCATAAATATTTCATGTTGCACGCCTATGTATACGAAATGCAATGAAGTTATCTGCAAGTAATATTACATCAGACGGCTCACAAATGACCTTGAATAGTCATATTTCGTGAATAATAGTTTATACAAATAACTATTAACTAAAATTAAAAAAATTGTGAAAATGGAAGGAATATTTTATTTTCAGGTTGTGTTTACAAACCTTCCCAATACTCTTCAATGCTACAGAGTATTAATTTCCACAGTTATCCCGGTATACCAGTAACTTCCCGACTCGCCGTTACTGTCCTTGTGCACTATAGCTTCCCAATTCTCGTCAACACTACCGAGAATTCACATCCACACCTATCCCAGTTTACCAGTAGCTTCCTGAGTACCTACTCGATACAAACTGCATACGCTCACCACGATACTGCTGTGCTTCTCCTAACACTTTACTTTCTAACACTCCATGTGAATGTCTCTATATGACTCTCCCTATGTAACTATCTAACTAACTCCCGAGCACAGCTGCGTCCCTTTTATACAGCTGCCATTACCTTCCAGAGAGCTCTACAATGTTCGACCGCATATTAACAATGAACACAAAAGGTTCAGGCGACTCGAAGTAATTAAACACGTCGCGGCTTGTTTATTTACAAAGCCCGGCTGCTAGCGCGAATACGTCATCGCTATACTTAGACGCTTGTTCAGCGCAGCATCGGGGCTCACACGTTACATTATCATTATTTACAGTCATGTTTATTTATCAGATTAGAGATTTTCGATTTATTTAAATATCTTTTCCATACGATCATTTGATTAACTTTTTCTTTTTTACCAAAAATTATGGAATGTCTTGAATTTTTGTTGTTCTTGTATAACTTAAAACACAGCATTTTTTGGTGTACAATTATGTTCATTTTCTTTACTTCTCTTATTTTTCATATATTTTCAAATGAAGTTATAAAATCAGAGCGTGAGAACTTCTTTTTCTATTAAATGAAGCGATAGTTTTTGACGTTTACATATTTGAAATGTCTTGCTGGCCGCCATTAATTTAGATCCCTAGAATTCCCCGGATGTCGCATGTTATTCTGCAGTTCCCAATATTATAACAGTTGTAGATAAAATTATATTAACTTGATATTTTATAATCAAATATATGACGATGACGCATCATCTAATAATTTTTGAACGTCATTTGACGAATACAAATTGAAACCTTCCGTTTGCATATCAAGAAATTTAATCCTCCTATCATTTGAGTTCAAAGAAAAAATAAAAAAGAAACATTTTATACTTGAGAGGATTTAAATAACAAAATGTTCCATGTCACTTTTTGCTGGCGGAGGTGTGACAGTTATTAGATAGCTCTGTCATGTAATAGTAGCAGCTAGGTGATATTTTTTGCCTAGGACACGTACCTATCAGCTGAAGAGATCAGACACCCTGTGATGTTCCTAGAACAATAGCTGCCGCTAGTTTAAAACGAATGATTTTTAATTTTGACACATTACAGATGGAATATTTACATATTACAAACACTAATAACAAACATTATTTTATTATAGGTAACTGTAAATAAATAATATAGAAAATAAAATAAAATAGTCATCTCACAAAAATATTATTTAGTTTGTAACTGAAAACTCGTTATTAAAGTAACTTTTAACGACGGATCTGGATAAAATTTCTTTAATCACGTTTTTTATAATTACGATCTTTAGTATTCCATAAATTAGGTTGTAAACGATACTGCTCTATTAAAATTATTATATAGCGAACTTCATCCGAACACACGAACCGAACCCAAGCTGTTTGCTATCTCTAGCATAGATCAAACATACAAACAACAATACATACGATAGTATATATAATCTAGGTCTCGAGTATAGTATACACCGAGCTCGTCACTTGTTCGCTAGTTCGCGAACAATTTGCAAACTTGGCGTAAACGCGGTTTTAGTGTCTGGTCGTGAATCTAGAGAACCGGTTTCGATCCCGACCGACGCCAAATATTTCGAATTTTAAATGGCACAAAATTGACCCCTGTGGTGCACCCTCCACACCAGCAATGAGTGGCTTCACATTCACACACATCCATGCCTTAGTGGGTTTCGAACCCAGAGCCCCGACGGCACTCATGACATGAGGCGTTGCTCTCACCATTATGTCACCGGAGTCATAATAAAATGAAGATTATATTTTAAATACCGGGATAGAATAGAATTCACTAATCCAAAAAGAGGATTAGGTTAAACATTGAAATCTATGGACCATAAAACGTGGTCATTTACCAAAATCTCGATGTGCGATTTTTACCACGATCCCTATACCTCCCTTACCAAGGGTAGCGGGAGGTAAAAATGGCGATAAAACAAAATAGTGCCCTGATATTATATGTAATAATAATAAACATCATGTATTAATCATTATTATATTAGGTTAACGTAGATTAGTATTTCTTTACTATATGTTTCAAAAGTTTCTTACGTTTAAAATTGACAGGTCAATTTCTTTGAGCCATATCTGAAATTAAGGTATTTCGCGAAATAGGCTTCAAGCTTAACCGTATCATTTATAATATGTGACCAGTATTTTATAATTACTTGTTTAACTGCTACGGCCTTATGATACCAATTAGTAGATGAAGATGAGATAATTAATTAGATGAAAAGTCTGTGTTTTGCATAATCTCTCTCTAATATAAAACCCCTGAGCTGCGAAGTGGAATCATGACCTTACCATACCCTGGCCGACTTTATAATTATTGTTAATTAAAATGCAGTCTTTAAAAAAGTATATACACATTCTCGATTACGTAAATGATATATTTCTTTATACACCTCATTTTATTTAACTCACCATCGAGTTTTTGACCAAATTAACCTAAAGGAAGGTAAAAATGATAAAATTCATAATTACCAAGGTTTCATCAATTTTGCAAAAAAAAATTATAAAAGTAGAACCCCAATTCTAGAAAAATAGAGACAATTATTTATTAAAAAAGTCTAAATCCAGATATTTTGCTACTTATTGTTACTTTTTCAGGGCGCAATTGGTATTAAAAATCACCAAAGTATAGTCCAACATAAAATACGTTATCTCTATAATGGTGCAAATATCCTTCACTTCACTGTCCATTGTCCAATCATAATCTTTTATTATATTGTCTACATTGTTTACGTATAAATTTATTGTCTACCCATTGTCGACACGTAGACGTAGACAATTAAACGCGTAGACGCTTATCTCTGATCAAAACCAACGGTCACTAAATTCATGCCACATTATTATTGTAATTCAAGCATTTTGGAACATAAGTGAATCGAAATTTCTTGGTTTCTTCAAAAAATCTAATGTGAATTATGAAATATATATATATACTATTATTCACGAAAGATGACTATTCAGGGTCATTTATTCGAAGAAAGAATACACATCACTTTACAGCAGTAGCTTAGCAACATTTTGTATTAGAAAGAGAAAAATTATTTGACCTATGTCTATTAAATTTATGTAGTGTGACAGATATACGTAAATAGTGGCATTATTTTCTAACACACTATAAATAATAATGACGTATGTCGTAGAATTACAGATACCTAATTATCTACTACACTGCCCTCTGTGCTCATATTTACCCAGTGGCGTTGACGTTTAAATCAAATTATTAGTCCTTGGTTTATAAGTTAAGTCTCGGTTTTTGTATTTTACAAAAACATAAGTGAAGAACAAAAATCATTCAGAAACGCATTATTTAGAAGAAACATAATTTTCAAATGAATTACTCTTAGTTTTTCAATTAAAATGTGTCCATAAATATTTCATGTTGCACGCCTATGCATATGAAATGCAATGAAGTTATGTGCAAGTAATATTATATCAGGCGGCTCACAAATGACCTTGAATAGTCATCTTTCATGAATAATAGTTTATATATATATATATATATATATATATATATATATATATATATATATATATATATATATATATTATCGCAGTATTCCACGGACATACATATGACATGTGAATAATAATATATTGTACTCGAATGCTTATCGAATTTCTTGCAATGTACACAAAAGAAATCTAATCCATTGTATTTTTTGTGGCTTATATGATTGGATGAGGAGAAAAAGTTTGTCTGAGTAAAAAGCAGAGCTACTAAAGAAACAAGTGACTTGACAAGTGTCACAGAACGTGGATAATTCTATTTACATGTAATATTACACATCTTCACAGACGGGTCGCTCCTGAATTATTTAGAACTATCTGCGAGAAGAAAACAGCGATTTTGTTGACTTACACGGACGTGCGGCGGTTATATATTTGGCGTTGCGTTGAATCAGTGGCGGAACAACAACATACAGATAGGGTTTGTTTTACTATAAACCAAATAAAACTATGGATACTATGGATCCAGACAATCAAACGGGTTAAATATAACTAAAACTATTATAACTACACCTTAACCTTAAAATTAATTTTAATAAAAATTAAATACGTATTTCGAGAACTAAGTTTTCATCATCAGCAGTACAACAAGGGAAAGTTAAACAAAGTAGTCAAGATTACTCAACATGTCAACCATGCCAGAGGTCCTAACAACTCTGTAGCGCAGAATGTCAATTGTCACAGAAAATTATTCTCGGTATTATGAACACCGAAATTTTTATTTATCTTAAACAGTGTTGTGATAGATCAATTTATAAAGGATCTAGACCAAGATCAAGATCTTTACAATTAATATGTTTTAGATCAGATCATAGGTCAATTTCTGCGATCAGATCAGGAATTTGGGATCTGTTTTTCTTAGATCATAAAAAAGATCAGTAACGATTTTCAAATGCTTTTTATTTCTTACTAATTAAATAGGAATAGAAGAAGTAAGTTAATTACAAAGAATATACCTAACATTATGCCTTAGACGTGTGAAGAAAAATTAGATAGATACATAACTACTTAGTTTTATTAGTAGGTACTAATTTAAGGAATAAAGTGGAAACAGAAACAAAAATAATAATTTTAAACATTAGAATTGTTGAAATGTAATTAAGACAGGCCATATTAAATTGGCAGACAATCATTATGCCATTGAATTTTTTAAGTGAGTTAATTAAATTACAACCTACTTGTATTTAATTTCTTCTTGGATTTTCTCGTATATTTGATCTTTTTTTAAGATTATAGATCCTAGTTTTTAGATCTAAATCCAGATCAAGATCTGAATACATAAAAGGATCTAGATCAGATCAAAAACCATACTAAATGAACTAGATCAGTTATTTAGATCAAATGATCTAGATCAGTCACAACAACTGATCTTAAATACTTTATTCCCAACAAAAATAAATAAGTAAAAATATACAATGTCAAAATTATTATTAAGTGTGAAAAATGAAAGAATATTTATGTTTAAATATCGTAAATTTATTGTATAGAAGTTACAAAAGAAGCATTAAAATGATCAATTTTTTGAAGAAAACTATGAAAATTTTACAAATCTTTGTCATATCATATGGAGTGACGTGTCATAACTTCCTGATGGGACATGGAAAGAGCCCCTCGGAATGTTTATACATTTTGGCGTCCCCTGGGCAACAGTACTTGACTGAACTGGCTAATATGTCCACTACTGCATCTACATTTACGAAGAACTCTTGACAACTCAATGACAGTGTCTTTATGTCAATCTCCCAGTAAATTCATTATAATATATAAAATGTAGTACAGATACGCATAAATAAATTCCCAACAACGAAATATTGCCATTGGTTTTTCTTCCATTGAACCAGAGGCCAAGAAACTTAACCCTAGCCTGAACCGAAAACCCGAATTAACCCCAATTTTTGATAAACATGAATCGAACCTCTTTTTGTCAAGGTTAATAAACCTGAACCCTCGCCTGAATCGAATTTAAACCGTTTTAAATTCAGATTCGGTTGCTGAAATACAGGTTGTCTCACAACTCGCGCCCCAGACGAAATTGACACTTGCCGACAACAATAGGTTGCCAACAAATAGAAGAAAATAATTTGCGGCTGCTTGTATAACGGAGTTACAAGACTTTTTAATCCACCAATCCCGGAAGGATATCTTGAGGTGTGATGATATTATTGCAAAATAAAATTGGTTGCTAGCTTTTAAAAATACTACTAGTGAGTTACAAAATTTGTTTGACTTACTGTAATTTTGACACTTTAGAGTTGACTTTTCATTGTCAACAAATTTAGGTTGGCGAAGGTGTCGTCCGAGATCATTATTTATATCGTACAGTGCAACGTGTTGTAGCAGCTGTGTAAAATGTGTTAAATGAAAATACTATTGTCATTTGAATTCTTTGAGATTAAAACAACAAATGGTGGTAAGAATTTGCCTTTTATATTCACTTTGTCAAATTTAATTTGACACTGACATTTTTCGAAAACTACAGTCGCCCACACATTTTAAAGAAGATTTGATTTGTATAAAACCCTAGTAACGTAAAATTACGGCACACACACGTTAAAGGTGTAGGTCTCTCATTGATCAATTTTAAGACGTCTTTTCTTGTATATCTTTTAAGCTAGATTTTTTTCTTCTAAATTACATATTCGAGTCAGTCTCGTGTTTCCTCATTCGCTCTAGGCGCGAGTTGTGAGACAGCCTGTATATAGGTAATTAAAATTGTAAATTTTAATTAAATTATTAATATGATTTTCTATCTATTTTAGGGCTTGAATACAACTGTCGCCGTTTACCCTTCCAACCGGGGTCACCGAGCCGCAGTGTTTTACCATTGCCGTACTGCCGGTTAGATTTCAGCCATTTCTACATTTATTTAAGATTTATAAGTGGCCAGCTTGTAGCATCCGATTGTGATAAATACCGAGATAAATACAAGTAGCTATATTTATTTTTTTACAACAAATCACACATTGTCGGTCGACGGGAATCGAACGCACGGACCATGGTTCGAGTGACGTCACTGCGAGTTAAGAGATGTGCGCTAACCCACTCAGCCTCCAAGCCAATATGATTTTAAAGTTAATAAATACCACCTTCCTTTGCACTTGTCTAATTTACTGCTCTGAACTGAAATTCGAACTCGAACCCAAAATCGATGAACCGTTATAATTCGCTTGAGCCATACATACATTTCAGTTCAAGTTCCTGCATTAAACTAAAAAAATATTTATAATCCACTATGCGCTTTGAAAATTTAAAAGTAGGTACTCACTTGATATCATAATATCATCAGGCAATTTATATTTCTATTCTTTACAATTTTTATTGGGATCCTTTGAACAAAGTTTCGTACGCCACTGCGTTGAATACCTGATTGGTTGCAAACTTTGTCTTTGTGTTATAAACGTTGATTTATATTTGAAACGTTTGACAACATAATTATAGAATACATTTACATTCGTTTCAACACCACCGGACTGCGGCGAAGCTTTTAAAAGTTTCGTTTCGTCCGCGTTCATTAAAAACGGATTTGGTTTTGCTTTTGCATGTGACTCTACACGTGAATTAGTTGCAAACACTAAATATAAATTATTGCAATCATATAAATTAGTCCAGAATTTATGTCCTAACTCCAGCAAGATCAACATGAAATATTGTCCGTAAATATGTCTCTCCCGAATACTTTTTTCTCCTTTTTAGGATCTACTTTACGATGAAGTGCTCTTCAAAATTAGTTAACCGTCGTAAACTGTATTTAACTTGTAAATAAAAAATGAGGAATGTACTTGTACAGCAACATTCGTACTAAATAATAAAGTAGATCTAAACTCACCGACAGAGAAGAGTAAGGTTTCCCAAATTGCTTACCTGTAACAAAAATTAATTATTAGTACATCGAAATACAAAATACAACATGCTTCATTCTTATACATTAGCAGAAAAAGTAATTGAATTTTCTCCAATGAAAAATTAATAATTTTTTATCTATCTAGCGATCTAGTCCTCAACTATGGATGCTCAAACTTTTACTATCGAAGATCAGCTATAAAACTTTTTGGCGGTAAGCGATCGACTAGGTAGGAAAAAAATACAAAATTAATATACAGGGTGTCCCAGGACGAGCTTACGCTATCGTTATTTTAAATACCATTCAATAGTATTTTACAAAATTTGGTATTTAGGGGTTCGCCGACATGCCCGTTTCAGCTAAAATATTTTCAAAAGAGTAGCACACAAACTACCTCTATTTTTTAACGAAGAATTTATTTAAATTATTAAAAATGGGGTGTTCGATTTAAAAAAATTGAGTTTATTGAATTTTGTGAACTTCAACTTTACGTTCACGTAGAAATTACAATTTACAAAAATTGTCTATTACTAATTTATATTATTGTAAACAAAACTTTCTTCATAAACTGTTTTTACAGATTATAGATATTCGTTTTCATTCTTGAGATACATAGTGATAAAAATTGACCGTTATTAGTGAAAAAATTTAAAAAGTTTAATTATACGCCGGAAGTGGTGGACAATAAGTATTTTTTTTATGATTTCTTATGTAAAAATTTCTGCTTCAATGGTAAAATAAAAAAATATAGCATTACATTTAAAATAAAAAAGTCCGGTTAAACCGGAAGTGCCACTGTTTTGAAAATATTTTAGTTGAAACGGGCATGTGGACAAACCCCGAGATACCAAATTTCGTAAAATAATATTGAATAATTTTTAAAATAACGACAGCGTAAGCTCGTCCTGGGACAACCTGTATAGATACGAAGTCGGTTAAACGAAACAAAAGTTGCCCCTTGCCCTAATAGGGGGCAATTTTAATGGTGTATCGTTATTTGAGAAAAAATGCATGGGCAAATGTTTACGGTAAAAATGTTTCATGACGGTTGAATTTCGACTTATAATGTCACAGTTTTATTTTTTATGGAAGCCATATTCAAAAGTTAAATAAATAAAAAGAGATTTTGTTAGCTTTCCAACGATGTATAAATTGTCTGACAGTTAAACTGAAACAATTATCAAATTTATAGGCTAGGCATTTGAGACCATGCAAACGATAGCAATCTAAATGTAGCGAGTGTACGCGACCACTTTAAAGGTGCATTCACAAATGAAAATTAGGTTTATGGTTTTTGTTTAAGTTTAAGTAAGTCATTCACAAATATAAGTTTAAATTACCTGAAAATTAGTTTTGATATGTACAGACATGTGTGTAAATGCTTCAAGATTGAAGTATCGGTAGAGCAGTACTCAACAAGACACCTGTGCGCCGTGAAACTGTCATTCGCTTGGCATTATTGGTTACATTTCAGTAAGTAGATACTAAACAAAGATGTGTGTATATATCTATATCATTTCAGACTCGTTCTCATTGGTGAAGTTTGTGACGTCAAACTAAATCATAAAGCTAAAGTTTGGACCTTGCTATGTTTAGCTTTATGGTTTGGATTTAGAGTTCCTAAATTCTGGAGTGTGAATGAAGTCATTACATAATATGAGGCCAAAGTCTTTAAATCTGAAAGTATAAACCATAAATCTAAACCTAATTTTCATTTGTGAATGCACCTTATCTCGCGATCGTCTGTTTGAGGACATTTACGAATCTATAATATTGATCATAAAAAAGGTTTTGCTGTTTCTACGCAATAATTAATTAATTACCATATCTAATTCTATATTGTTATCTTCCCAATGCTCATTAAGATACTACCAAACCACCAGTGAGAATAAAAAGATAAATATATTATGAAAATTTAGGCAAACAAAAAAAAATTCTTACGGCTTGTAAAGTTTTGACGATTCTAAGTCAGAAATGGTCAGAACGTAGATAAAAGTAAACATTTGAATTTACTCCTCCTTAAGTCAAATGTAAACCAAAGAAACCAAAAAATACAACAAATGTAAATAACGCAATTTTTTATAATATACAATTAACACAAGAACTGTTTCTTTTTCTACTTTAAAAAACCAAAAATATTGATACATTTATATATTTGGTAACAGATCATCGAGAAAGTATCATGGATCAACGGCAGATTTTATAAATGCCACTCCTTCTTCATTGATTTGGTTAGAAGACCTAGATATACAATTATACACTATGTTTTTTGGTATTTTTAAATTTTATTGTTTATGAAGGTTGAAAAATTATTCGGAACTGCAGTCTATTATTTCTTTATTTTCAACTACGCCGACGTTACGATAGTACAACTATCTTCTTCAGGGCTCTATAAATATATTTCACATATACAGAGTACTATTTTTAACTAACAGAAACAAAATACTTACAGTTGAAGTCTTGTATAAATATTAATAAAATGGAGATCTCACAAAATATAATCAAATGTAAAGGAAATAAATATAACATGAGATTAATAAAATAATTACAATCAGTCACAAATTTATAAATAGTCTAGCTGGAGCTATGGTCCCGTATGATTTGACGTTGATGAACTATTGAACTGCAAATTTCAGTAATATTCTGAAAAAAGCAGATTTTATTCGACGAAAAAAATTTTTTTTGTTGAAAATAAAGAAATAATAGACTGCAGTTCCGAATAATTTTTCAACCTTCATATCCCATCAGTCGACTATCAACAACCTTTTTATTGTTTATATTTATACATTTTGACGTAATGCTATAGGCAATATTAATAATAATAATAATAATAATAATAGTAAAAATAACTACTTAATCTTTATTAATATTAATTTGTGTTTAGGTATTTAGGGAAAAACAATTGCTTAATACCCATTTCTGGGTGTGTCAATTTACTTCTCTTCGCAGATTTTGGCAATGATGATACACCATTGAGATAGGTTACCTCATAGACTCTCAAAGATATTTATCTAACACTGGATATAATTTTTAAATTTTAAGGTTGACGTCGATCGAAATTGACTCCAGGCCGCAAATAAACATTATTTTTCTTCATTAAATTTCAATATTAAACTAAAATCGAAAGTGCATGTTTAGAAAAATTAGTTTATCCAACAATGACTCTTAATATACTTATTACTATGATTATTTGAAATAACTAATGTACAACATTAGTCACTCCGTGAGAGAATATTTTAGAAGTCACGGAGAAATTATCACTAATTTTTGTGTTTTTTTAATATAAATAAAAAGCAATTTTACAAAATTATTTTATTTTTGAAATAATTTAACATTATGAAACTTATTTTTTAAAATTAATATTAACATTTATACTAAAATAGGTCACTTATCTTTACACAATGACAGCTGTCATGTACGGCTGATGAAACGAAAACGGGAAACGAGTTAGTGGTTACTTGCTTCGGAATTAAAATCAAAGCTGCTGCTTGTGCTTCTAAGTGAATACGTTGCAAAGGAAGGTCCCCATTTTCACTCATTTTAATGTATTATTCTTTCAAATAATTCCCAATGACACAATAATTATTACAACAAATTTTTTTCAATAACAATATAACAAAACCATTCAATGGCTACTTTGTAATTTAAAATACTACATCAATTGACTTGTCAGTGTCACACGATGATGAAACAAAAATGATTTAAGAAGTTTTTAAAAAAGTGTTGGATAAAACGTTGTATTACACTCGTGTGGAATGTATATTAGTCACCAAAGAAAATTAGCCACTCGCCCTGCGGACTACGTGGATAAACTTTTCCTTTCGTGACTAATATTATACATTCCACACTCATATAATAAATAACTATTATTTCGTTTTATTTAGTTTAAATTTTAATAAAATAATATTGTAATAAATTATTTTGTTTCCTGCAGTATAAATTTTCAATTTGTGCCAATTTACAACTATGATCTAGCAGTACTTATTTTTTCTCCTGCAGACAATTTTGAATCGGGCGTATTCAACAAGAAACTGGTTAATTTTTAACAATTATTTAAATTTTTATACAACCAGGGGGGCAATTCTTGAAAAGTGAGATGTCAGTGAGATTTGACAGAAGTGAGAAAAAACGTCACGTGACTTAAATGTCACGTGGTGAGAATTTTTTTTAATTCTTGAAATAATTTTGTCGTCTCATTACTTCATATTTCATCTCAGTACGTGAAACTTATCTCCCCACCTTTTTGGTTGTGAGAATCAATGTCACTCGCTAATGTTAAATAGAAATTTGCTTAATAATAAATTACATTAACTAATATCACAAAAAAAATATTACAACTATCATGGTTAACGAAAGAGAAGTAGCTGCTGCTTTAAAGCATTTAGAAAATACAGAAAGTACTTTTCGAACCAAATTTTTGAAATATTATTTCGGCTGAATAAAAATTTAGTGGATCGCTTGGCTGACAATTTAAACCAACCAACCAAGTCATAGATCAGCATTAGGGATTCCAACAAAAAATGTAACTACTTTATGTTTTTTGATTTGTGGGTATTCAGCTTGGTGTGGGAAATAACATATATTTAGCTTTGTAACTACAGCCCGATTTAAATATTTTGCATATAGTTATACAATACAAATACGTTTATACGTAGTAAGACACATTTTATTTGTTGTTGTTCGATTACGGCAATAATAATAAATAGTTAATATAGAAAATTTAGCTATACGTTAGTCACTCGTAAGCACAGAGCATAGGGGCAGAGAAAATTTGGCCTAAACACAGACCACTACACTACGAACACGGACTACGGAGACCTATACGGACTCAAAACTCAATAAATCTAGAAAAAGTAGTTGCGTATGGCAACAATATCAATACCAGCTAAAATGAAAATAAGAATAGCATGGTAAATATGTAAACGTAATCAAAGAAGAGTGCAATGTAGTACTGTCAATGTCAAAAATCACACTTTTATGTCAAATTTTTCACTTGCTAAATCATGGCCATTTAGATAGGTGAAATATAATATCTCACTTTGTTTCGGGAATTTAAAAACGTGAGAAAATATGAAATGAGATGAGAGTGAGATGAAATTTAATGTCATCTTGTGAGAAAATTCTTATATCAAGAATCGGTATCCAGGTTGTATAAAATATAGGCACAAATTATTTATTTTTAAATGAATGCTAAAATTTGCGTTGAAACTTGGCCTAGATGTAATAAAAAGTAAATACATAATATATGTATTTTTCTTATCAAATAACGGCATACTTATCTACAAGTATTTTTAGCTTTGCAATGAATCTATATTTGCCCAGACAAAAACGTTAAGTTCACACCTTTTCACACTGTAAAAAATCTTTGTCCGCATGCAAATTTCCAGAATTGATATCACATTTAAATATTTGCAGAGCCTGCCCCAATTCTGTAGAAATATAAAAATTCCCAGCTGTGGGAATATATGTAAACTAGGTAGGCACGTTTGACGATAACGCGGTAAAATAATACATGATACATGGCGTACAATCTGTGCTGATTAAAGGCATATGTAAATTGTAATAGAACATATTTTGTGATGCTGAGTACATCTTGGTGACATATGCATGTCAAGGAAGGGATTACAAATATTAGTACAAGGTATTATTTGCATTTAGATCGATAATATATTCTAGGAACATAAATATTATTTGTTTCTCATCTACGCTACATGCCACACAACTTCATCAAAATGGTTTATTTTTAAAGGAATATAACATGAGTAACTATTAGGATCTTTAAAATTAATGCCTCTGTATAAGACAAATATCATTAGAACAAAATAACGTTATACAAATATATTGTACATCTGGAATATTACTATTAAAAGAGAATAATTAAAGGCTATGTAGGAATTCTAAATATAAATTTCTATTTGCAATATAGAAAAATAAACGGTGCTATGATAAATAGAAGAATAGCCGCTACATAGAATGGATGAACGCTATATATAATGAATAAATATTAGGTATATGGAATGGATATACGCTATGTAAAAAAATGCTATAAAAAGTCTAGTGTCAATTATTCAAAAACAGAGTACTTATAATGTCTCGATTTTGGTGAATTGGAGATCGAAAATCTTAAGGTTTGTTTTGAAAAGTCGCGAATCGCATTAAAAATGACTATAACCAGTGCTTTACTTGTAGAAAAAAAGGTGCCGGTACTAAGAAAGAAGGTGACGGAACGCACATTTTGTTAAAAATTTTATTGAAAAAATAGAACAATATACAACACATGTAATGTGTGAATGTAAATCAATATATTGTTGGAGCAATTTATATTTCCATAATTTTATAATTTCATCAAAATAAATAAAAGACTAATAATTTTTTTAAAAATACGTCTTAAATAGGTGCCGGAACGCCGTACCGGCGCGTTACATTATAAAAAAGCCGTGACTATAACTGCCAGAGTTTTGTGCGTTGGCTTATACAGGGGCCTATTCTGTAACTCAGTGGTTAATTTTTAACCATTGGTTAAATTTTTTAACCAATCAAATATGTTGACATATAACAAAAAGAGGGATGTTTAGTTGTCAAATCAATATCTATTGGATAAAAATTTTAACCAGTAGTTAAAAATTAACCACCGAGTTACAGAATAGGGCCCACAGGCAGTTATATAAGTAACGTGCCATACGTTATCATTTAATAAACAATGTTGCAATGTATTGTCATCTGAAATAATTTCGTTTTTAATGTGCTTCTGCAGTTGTAAAAGCTCGTTAAGATAGACCAATAACAATTATTTATTTAAAAATCTGATATGGCCAACACAATCCCTCTCGCTATTTATTAATTTAAATATACATACATACATATTTAGTTATACTGAAAACTGTATTCAGATCAATTCCATATATCTATGGTTCTATTTACTATTTTATTTTTAGAATGTTACTATTATTAATTTGAAATGATTAGTTCTTTGACAGTGACATTTATCTGTCTGTTACATACATATGTGATATGAATTGTGTCACCAAGGAGTTATGCTTACTTAAAGCGTAGGCTCCGGGATTGAAATTATAGATTTTATAAATTTATCCATAAGATATATATATATATATATATATATATATATATATATATATATATATATATATATATATATATATATAGAAAAAGTATGTATGCAAATCTGTAGTAAATTGAATAGTCTCGACAAAATAACATATGAAGGTATTTTTCTAAGAGAGCTTCAAGTAAAGTACCATTTCCGGTTATTTGATTTACACCAAAAACTAATGGCTTCTTTTCATATTAGAATAAGGTAGAAATACAAGGTTTCAATATTTTCTGAATGATAGTATTTGAGATAGAGTGGTGGATCCACACATACACACGCACACATGCACACACACACACACACACACACACACACACACGCACACACACACACACACACACACACACACACACACACACACACAAATACACACAGACATCATTTTTAGCATGATCCGTATACCTTCCTTACCAGGGGTAGAAAGAAGTAAAAAAGAATTACCTATATCAAAATGATAGCAATTTGAATGAAAACAACAACACTTGTCATTTTTGAAAGTTTGAAGTCGGATGCGGACCATGGATAAGACACTTTTTATTAATGGTGACTGTTTTGGCGTACTTTTCTGTAAACCAAATGCATGTCGGTGTATTCTTGAATAGTAAAAGCAACCGGCATTTCGAAATATGTAAGTATCTACTACACCACTTACTGTAAATTCAACGTCATTTATGACAACCAACAGAAATATCGTTTTTTAGAACAACTTGATTTTTAGGTTTTAATTTATTAAGAAGCTATACTCTATCCGTTTTAACTATAGACTAGATGGCGTTTCGAGCGCGGCCGTTTTTACATGTATTAAATAAAAAATTCAAATTTTGGCGCCATTCCTGGAGTTAAAAAAATTCTTTCTAATTGAAATTTTTTCAGTAATTTTTTCTTGTACGTACATGTATCCATATACTTACTTATAATCTCCGTACCTTTCTCTACATTTCGACGAAAGGGGTATGCATAAATGAAAACCACATTATTCAAATAAATTTTAAAGAAAACAACGTAAAATAAAAATATAATTCACCTTTGAAATATAAATATTTACACTCTAAAATATATACATTATATGTATAAACTATGTACACCGTTAAATATGAACAAAATAATGTTCTAAACTAATTTCTTTGTTCCTGGGGTGATCCGAATGATCCGTTTGCCTCATGTTCTTTTATAGCTTTCCAAATATTACATCGTCATATGCCCAGTTCTGATGCCACAATTTGGACACTTTCTAATTTGGAATATACATTCGTGGCACGATATGTGCAGTATAAATTATATGCCACTTTTTTTGCCCGCTTCGGAGGGCCTTTCCTTTTGGATATTTTAAAATATTATCAGAGCCAGCTTCAGGATTTTTATCCATAATATTAACGAAGAGAACAATAACAAAACTAACGAACTACTAACTAAAAACTAAGAAAACGCGCACAATAAAAACTATGTAATATGAAATATAACGACAAAACACTATGAAAATTATATAAACGAAAATAACAAACAAACAGAACTGAACAGAAATTGATAATATTTAATAAATCGTGTACTATTAACTATGTTGACATTTATATATTTTATGTCAGACGGCAAAATAATTGATACAGTTGTCAAGCAAATTTAAATTTCACGTCAATTATTTTACTGTGTAAACTCGGTTCACGTTTGAACCAATCAGAGAGCTAGAATCTTAAGCCCTATCTCACCCAACGCTCTATAGTTAAAACGGATAGAGTATAGTTTGTAATTGGTCGTCTTTACAGTCCCACGACTTTTACAGTTTGATATATTCTGCAGAATATATTCCTGATTATAACTTTTTTCAGTTCTCTTTATCATACCACGAATTGTGGCAGATTATTTACATAACACCGTAAATAGAAAATTCAAATTTCTATATAGCAAAACTCTATTAATTTTATACAGTATGGCAAATTAAATTATTTAATATACTATAGTATTATTATTTTTATATGGCATTTGTTAATTTTTCCTATAGTGTTTTATTCGGATCGATATTAAAATAGAGCAAAAGATTAGGCATATGCTCGAAATCATACATAGGTACATATAGAGAATTTTTTAACTAGACAACTATAGATATCTCAAAACCTGTAAGTGTTACGATTTCGGAAATATTTGGTGAAGAAGAAAAAGAAAAAAATATTACAAGATTATATTGTCTATGTAGTGGTGTGCAAAACGAATTATTGTCATAAAACCATTTTTCATTTGACACAATTTTGTCATTATTAGTTATTTATAGTACAAGTGTGTTATACTGCGAATAAGTCACGCAAGAAAAGTGACTTATGTAATTAACACATGCGCATATGCCATACAAAATTTTATCCAACATCTATTCAAATAGTATAAAATGTATTTAAAAAATTTTCTAATTTGACATTTCGAAATGATATTATCCAAAAAAAAGTGCCAAGAAGGCCAGGGCAGTATGAATGTTTATCTCATGTTGCTAATAAACAGCGTGACTTTATGATTTTTAGCTCACACCGACTTATGAACAGTTTTGTTTGTTTCAAATCATCATATTTATAGCGTTATTATTAGAACTTTAATTATTTTTTAAGCCGGGTTTATGCAGTAATAACACAGTCACTATCATAATCATTGTCTTAAACTATAGTCGTAATATAGTTGGCCGTTTATGCAGCATTTTTGATGTCACTATTAATTTGTCACTTTCCAAACTCAATTACTAAAATATTATATTTGCCGAATAACTAAATATAGATATGTATGTTAACAAATTCTATAGAAAAATTAGTTGCTATTTTGTTCATAATAAACATCACAATTAAAATAGAGGTTATTTTCTGATTCTGACAGTTCTCGGGCATGCGCAGATTGTAAGTCGTCTTAGTCATAGTCTTAAAATTAAAATTAATCCAATTCTGTGATTATGCTTATGTTTATGATACCGACTATGACTATGACAATGTTGCATAAACAGATCTATTATATAAATATATTCTAATTCTTAAGACTATGACAATGACTATGATATTGCTGCATAAACCCGGTTTTAGACAAACTTTTACATTAATAATGAATATTCGTAATATTTTTAAGTTGCTCTTTAGTAAATTAGTTCGTTCCAGTGTTGTTACCCTCAGACCTTAGACTAATTATTATTTATAATTTCCAGTTGACGGCCCTTATGCTATCCCTCCCCTCTTATCACTCATCGCCATCTTGATCTATATTCTTATGATGAAACGTATCTGTCCGTACGTCATCGGTCACTTCCGGCGGAAAGAGCCCCCTTAACAAATTTATTTGAAACTTGTTGTGTGACTCAATTTGTACCGTAGGGTATCTTTTGTTCCTGCTTATCAGAGGTGCATCGCTAGGACTTTTTCATTGTCATTGTGGTCATTGCGAATAGAAAGTGCATAAAATTGTTATGGATTGTAGTCATAAAACACAGGAAATTTTTATGAGGTGAGTTAAAATGCATGTTGGTAAAATTGTCACGTTTTGCGGAGAAGTTAATGGTTTGCATTATGTGCAAATATTTTGTTGTCTGGGAAAAAGATAAGAGTGAAATCCTGTGATTCACAGGAATTAACTATAGTCTCTGCTCTGTTACTGTCATACGTGACGTGAAATAAAAATATTATTTATATATATATATATATATATATATATATATATATATATATATATATATATATATATATATATATATATATATATATATATACAGGTTGATTTTTTTTTTGAGGTGTCCAAAGGAGATTAACATGGGGAAACAGTTTTTTCCAAACCGTTGACCCCCGTTTTAACTTACGGCAATGTTTGTCAATACACAGATAAAAAATTCCCTCATCCGAAAATACTAAATACATAAAAATTATTTAATATTTTAGGCTCATAAATTGATTTTTAAATTTTTTCATTTTCGTATTAATATTAATAGCCATGCCAAATTTGAACAAAAAGATAAACAAGTGCTTATCATTTTATCTGTCAGAATAGGTTAATGTCTCTTGACAATGTCAATTAGCAAATAATAAATAATTTTTAAAATTAATTTATGTGCCTAAAATATTGGATAATTCCCATGTATTTGGTATTTTCGTATAAGAATTTCTTTTATCTTTGTACTGACAACTGACACCACTACCATTGCCGTAAGTTAAAACGGGGGGCAACGGTTTATATATACCGTGTGTCTATCTTAAAGGTGTACATAGAAGATTAACATGGGAAATCAGTTTTTTGCAATTTCCTGCTCGCCTAATTATTTTAAGCAAAAACGCGTCAAATAAAAGTTTTAGGGCCTAAAATTCTGCATCTAAATCAATAAACAGAATTACCTTTATATGCTTTGTAACGACAGAAATTAAATATGAACATGTCGAAAATTACGTTGAAAATATCGACAGCCATGGAATTGAACAATAAATGAATAAATGCTTGACGTTTTATCTGTCACAACGTAAGTTAACTTATTTGACGTTTCTGACAATTTAATAAAACGTCAAGCATTTATTTATTTTTTGTTCAATTCCATGGCTGTCGATATTTTCAACGTAATTTTCGACATTTTCATATTTAATTTCTGTCGTTATAACGCATGTAAAGATAATTCTGTTTATTGATTTAAATGCAGAATTTTAGGCTCTAAAACTTTTATTTGATACGTTTTTGCTTAAAATATTTAGGCGAGCAGGAAATTGCAAAAAACTGATTTCCCATGTTAATCTCCTATGTACACCTTTAAGACAGACACACGGTATACTCTATACTTCCCAGTTAATCCCCATTTCATCAATTTCTGATGCAAGAATTACAAAACTTTTATCTAGCATCTTTGTCGTACACAAATGGCATATATGAGACTTTTATTCGCTACCTCATTGTCGTCGGTGTTTCAGAAGGGTATAAGCGATCTCCGTCTAACGGCAAAAATAAAATAGAAACTGTACTGTAACCGCGGTAACGAGTGTCATTTTCAAATATTTGAATTATTTGAATATTCATGTCATTCATGTGATTCAGGTGATTTTGGCGTCGATAATAACTTGTGCTTCGTTGCGTGTTAGTAATTTTGTTAATTCTTGGGATTATATTGTGCATTTTGCTATTGCAAAAACGGTGTTTCCCACAATTATTGCAACATATTGCTTTTGGACAATAAAAAGAGGTATATTTCATCCACTATACTTATACCGTATTTATTCAATTGGTTTATTATTTCTAATTAACTATTTATACTTCGAATAACGAAATTGACACAATGTAGGTCATACTGTCAGTTTATACCAGTTTTGACATTACATCATAATTATTCAATTGCGAAATATGTAAGTGTCACTTCGAATTTTGATGAATAATAATATTCGTACAGTAGGTATATGTTATATTAGCGAACAATAAAATTATTGCAAATAAAATATTGAAAATGTCAAACATGAAAAAGATCGGCCATACTCCACCTTATATCATACTAGAAAATGAAATTCCTATAATAAAACCATGGTAACAATATGACGTCATCAATTCCCTCCCACCCCTGGCGATTTGAACCATATATTTACTATTGGTGAAGTGGGGATCAAGTCGTGGAAACGAACTTTATATATATATATATATATATATATATATATATATATATATATATATATATATATATATATATATTCTTTTTTATTCGTACTTTTGTTATTTTTAATCATACATTTCTTAACCCTACACGGTTAGTGTTGTGGGGTAAGTCAAACCCTATAATAAAGTTCACTGAGGCTCTTTAAAATTTTAAAAATTGGTGATTTTAATGATAATTTTTAAATCTGTAATTCAACGTAAAACTAAATAAAATGTAAAGGAAAAGGATCGAATAAAGAAAACAAAAAAGGATATCACACATTAAAAGTTATGTTATCTCAAGTTGGCATACCTTTTGCAACTCAAAAATGCATACTCCAAGCATACTAATCGCATAGAGACATAAAATGTCTTTCCGTGTTTCTAGAACAAAAAGAGTATTTACTACGTCACTTAGAGCCAGGTGACGTTTTTCTGGCTGGCTCTCACGCAGTCCGTAGCGTATGTGGAGCTTATGTCTTCGTTGTTCTTGAAATTCAAATACTGCAAGGTCTTTCAAAAAAGTATTTGGTTTCAAAATTAAATTTTGTGTATTTACTTCGTATGAAACTTGAAAATTTACCCATCCATTGTTCTCGTATTTAAAAATGAGAAACATGTAGTAAAAACCTTCGATAGTTGTTTTGAAGAAGAAAAAATGAAGTCTTAAAGTAATTTTAATTAGTGTCATTTGTAATCAACATTAAATAGTGTACAATGTCAAATTTTGCAGAGAGTTCTTTTGGTATTAATGTTTATGTTTATTTACTCATTTCCAAAATTGTAATTGGCATATCTTTTGATTAAGCGGCAGATATAATTATAGTTAAAGTTATCGTATAAACTATATCTTGTCTAATCTTACAATGCTTGTCGATTTATATACGTGGCTTTACTATTTCATTATACATAATACGTAATGCGGTCCATCATAAGTATAATCCAGCTGTCAAACGAAAATAGCTACGGCTGATAAAATCAAGCATGGATTAGGGGCAACTGAAAACCGGAGGATATTTGCGTATTTGTATCATGTGGGGAGTTACATAGTATTGTTTCAGATTTCAATTTTCCGCTACACTCACTTTAATTTGTTTTCTTTATCTTACATACAAACGGATGGGAGTATAGGAATCAGATATCTTGGAAATTCTTATAATACAATTTCAATATGAATAGGATGATGTATTGTTTCCTATTATCTATTTGTTTATTGTTGTAGAATGCTATTTTCTTATGATGAATTGTTAACAGTTTTTATATTCTAATAAGGAATATAATGAAGCTGTCATTTTATTCTACTTTTTTTCTATGTGAAATATGGGACAAGAATTACATCGAGATCTAAATGATAGGCAAGCTTTTTGCATTTATTGTAGTAGGCCTTAAGTCTGTAACATTTTCAAAAGAGCTGCAACTAACATTAAATAATGAATTCATTGAAGGAGTGGTAAATTTTTGGTTTAAAATTTTGGAATGCGATATGAGAATTTATAGAGGTACGAGTATATATTTAACAAATAGTTATATTTTAATGATTCAAATATGGTATATAAACAAAGGAGCTAATATATTCAGTCCAAATAAAGAACGAACAAGTTATTGATAAAAATACTAATAAACGACGAGAGTTAATAAACATTTGAGCCGGATTATTAAATAATAATGTAATTAGTCCATACGTTTTACATAACCAACTTAATTTGGCCTTGTATGTTCAATTTTGTATTAGCAGCTAAATGGTACGAATGTTTAGCTTCAAGAAATAGGCAAGCTCTGTATTTAAACACATTCTGTTATTAGAGATGTAGAAAATAACATATTTTGTAATATTATTCGTTTTTAATAAAGTTTAAAGCTTCATTCACAGCTACTTTTTTAATGCATAACGTTAATACATAATGCTAATAGATAATGTGTAACGAAGTTTGTTATATGGCAACGCACAGGACCATTCACAGCTAGATTTAATGTTAACGTATAATGCATAAACACAATACATAGCAACAAATGTTTGCAAATTCCAAACTTTAATGCATTACGCATTAACCATTAATACTATGTTCCGTAAGTCAACCAAAAAACCTGTATCTTGATTGGTGGTAGACCATGGTTCCTGAATATTTTCATCTATTTCGGAACAGATTGACATTAATTCATATGACATTTAAAACCTAACAAAAATACAAATTAACTAAATGAATGATAACCTTGAATAATGCCAATAAAAATAACGCAATCACCAATATCTCAAATATAAATAATGTTATCATACTTACATCTATAATAATTATTAGTAATACCACTAAAAATGCGGTTTAGAAATTTGACACTGACGGATATCGTTTGATTTTGTTATGAACCAGGATTATTTCGTCGTTGCCGTGGTCCGACTTCTTACCAACTTTTTTCAGGAACCGCGTTCCAAATAGATACCGGTAAATAATTTCAGGACTTACGGAACACAAAACCGTAAGTCTGATCGAACCGGTTGCATTACGGAACATACTATAAGTAAATTTGTGACAGCTGTCAAAATAAGATTGCGAGAAATATTAATATCTTCAATTTCGAAGAAAAAAATAGCTGCATCTAGTGCTACATTTGTAATACCATGTGCTCAAATAAAATTAAACAAGGAAATACGCTTCAGCAATCTTTTCCTGCCATGATAAACTTCAATTTTGACAGGTAATTTGGAATAAATACGCATTAGCACTATGTATTAAAGTTATGTCATATGCATTATCATTACGCATTAAAAAAGTAGCTGTGAATGTAGCTTTAATTTTATAATGTTAATATATATATATATATATATATATATATATATATATATATATATATATATATATATATATATATATATATATATATATATATATATATTATCAATTACTTAATAATGAAACACAATCAGAAAACTTTCCACTTTTAATTATCATTGTTTTAGTATCTTCTGTCTCAAATCCCAATAGTGCAGGTATCACTATTGAGACAAGTTATTTTATTTGTCAAAAGACCAAAATTTTGAAGCCGGACCAATAGAATGACTTGTTTCTTTTCAACAATTACTTAGTTACATAATTCTTTCGTTGCAGTGAGCGGAGTATAGGTATTCCATTGGCAAAAAGTCGCTTTACACAATCAATTAAATTGAATTTTATTGGGCAAGTCAAATATTTACAACATAATTTTAGTCAAACTAAAATTTCAATTTATTTGATTGTCTAAAGTTTATTTTGAAATTAAAATCTACGTAATCCTAGTTGCTACTGAATTGAACCTTGACGATTACGTGGGAATTAGAGATATTTGCGATAAATTAGAGATATATGCTTCAAAAAGTCAAAAATTGTTTACATAATCTCAGTGTCAAATTAATGGGGCACAGAAAGAGCGTCCCGGTGAGTATAAATACATTCAGGCGTCCCCCGGGAAACGGTACCTGAGCACCACCCAATCTTTTATCAACTGCGCTATATGTACCAGGAATGAAGAAAAGACTTTTGCCATGTTTGACAATTTGGCATCGGCATATCAAACCCAGTGCCTGCTCAACATGAATTAATTTTATTGTAATGTAGTGCAGATACGATTAAATAAAACTGAAAACTATATCGATTAGCATGACTACATTTATTCACAGGAACATCCATTCGAAGAAACATTTAATTTTATTGCTATTTTTTTCCTAAACTCATAAATAATTTATGAATTTCTTCCAACAAATTGATGATTAATAAAGTTTGCGCGTAGGCGCATTCAATTACAATCGAAAAGAAATAGTTCGTTGAATTTTGTCATCGCTTAAAATAGTTGTGGTAGAGTCTATTTTGCCACTAGACAGAAGCTACGGACAAGTAAAGATGACAAGATAAAATAATAAGCGACAAATGAATACTTCTACACATATTTTTTGTATGTGACAGCTTTGTTCTTAGACAGATCGCTGGAGATAGTATAATTTATTTAGCCTTGGAGAATAATAATTCCAGGGCATTCACATAGGGAAATATTTTATATTAAATAATAATGTTACATTTGAAATTGGATTGTAAAATTTATTAGATAATATATGTCGGTAATTATCTCGACTAGTAGAATAGGTGTTAAAAAATTCTGTTATGAAGCAATTTATTCGTAAAATCCGACATGTCAGTTTACACTTATACCTTCCTCAGGGTCCACAAGTATTCAAAAAACGTTAACATGAGCATTATTATTATTCTTACAAATTAGGTTTTACAGATTCTTAAACATAAATTCACGTACCTAGGTTTGTTGTAATTAATATATTTTCCGTCTTTCGAAAAGAATGAGGGGCAGATTTCTACACCGGCGCAGGAAGCGCGCCTACGACCTTCAAATTTCAGGCCTCAAAAAAAAAAAATCTGGTGTGGCCGACACAATACCTCCCGCCATTACCTGGCAGTTGATTTCTTTTAATACAGTCTAATCTAATCTAATCCAAGTAACTACCTTTTTTAAACCCCTCAACAGGATTAAATCCCAATTACAGAGTGGGTTCACATTCACACACATCCATGCCTTAGTGGGATTCGAAGTGGGAGCCCCGAGGGCCCTCATGACATGAGACATTGCTCTAACCACTGAGCCAGCGGAGCTATAATAAAATGAAGATGAAATTTTAAATACTGGAATAAAATAGAATTCACTAATCCAAAAATGAGGATTAGCTTAAACATTTTTGTGAATCGTTAATTTTTATTAATCTAAATACATACCTACATATTTACTTATGCTGGATACTGTATTGAATTCCTTTTCTATTGTTCTATTTACTTGTTTCGTTCTAAAACGTTACTAATATTATTTTGAAATGATTAGTTCTTACATACATTTGAATAACTGCGTTTTGTTTGTTTAAAGCGAAGGCTCTGGGATTTAAATTATAGATAAATTTATAAAGTTATCCATAAAATATATAGAAAAAGTATTAATGCAAATCTATAGAAAATTTAATAATCTTATATTTTTATAATAACATTAATCTCGAAAAAATAACATTTACAAGTATTTTTCGAAGAAAAACTATTTTGAGCTTCTAGTAAAGTGCCATTTCCGGTTATCCGATTTTTACCAAAATCTAATGGGCTCTTTCCATTACAGAAAAAGTTAGAAATATAAGGTTTCAAAATTTTCTGATTGATAGTATTTGAGTTAGAGTGGAGGAACCACACACACATACACACATACACGCATAGACATAATCGTGAAAATGTTAAAATTGGATTCTAGGGACTTTAAAACGTGGTCATTTACCAAAATCTCGATATGCGATTTTTAGCACGATCCCTATACCTCCCTTACCAAGGGTAGCGGGAGGTAAAAATTATTTCATTTTATTTTTATTATTTTCCTAAAAAATAATTAATCATTTAATAGTATTCTCTAAATTAAATTGTCAAATGTATAACGCCATCTAAAACATATGTTTTGTGGCGATCCTATAACGGTCATATTTCAAACCATACGCAAATTCGCTCACTACTGACGAGATAAAGGTAGAATATCTTTACTACTTACTTTAAATTTGGCGCCAGTGCTGTCCGTTCACAACTCTTTCAAAATGCAGTTATGAAACCGGAAGCCTACTTTCAACGTTTGTAATTCCCACTCGATTTTGACGTCAACACTTTCGGGGTCTATTCTTAAATGCTGTCTTGTGAAAATTATGACTTTTCCGCTTGTAAATTTTCAAAAAATACTTTAGTGTAACGGTAATCTAACGCACAGAACTCAATTTGACGATATTCGGATATAATGGAATGTAAATAGATGTTATCTCTGTTCGTGTGGTTGCACGCATTTCGCGATAAAATTATTATTAGTTTTTTAGGCTGTATTTGTGAAAAATGATATTTTCGCTTGCAAATTTTCAAAAATTCTTTAATGTTAAGATTATCCATTTAACTCCTTTCTTTTTTTAAAAAAATGCCATAATTACTATAAATTTTGCTTTCTGTTCTAATTTTTGTGTAATTTAGTATTTTTCATGGTTTTGCAACTGTATGTATATAACCTTCAAAATAAAACTCTTCTAGCCTAGAATTCCAATATGTTTTTAATGTATAATAAACAAACTGATAACTATGTTGTATTTTTTATTAGTAAACCCTGTTTTCAAATAAATCGCGTGTATTATTATTTTTTTATTTATAATCTAGAGTGCTTGCTACAGTAAAAACGAACGTGCAGAATGCTCACTATAGTGGTATGGAAAATATTAAGGGAGGGGGGACTCAAAATTTAATTGCACTTGGAGCCTCTCACGTGCTAAATCCGCCACTGAAGAGAATAACTATAAAAATAGTTGGTAACTGGACGTTTTTTACCTTCCGTCACCTTTAGGTAAGGAAAGTACTGTCTTTGGTCAAAAATTTTGGTGGTGAGTTTTTAATGAATAAGCACGTTTTAAGGTCCCTAGAATACGATTTTACTGTTTTTACGATGATGTCTGTATGTGTGCGTGTGCGTGTGTGCAACAAAATTTTCGTTTACAAAAACTCTAATACTACAATTCCAAAAATTATAATTCTTTCGTATTCCTCTTCGTTGCATCCACATGAAGAGCTGATTAGATTTTGGTTATAATTGGTCAACCGGAAGTACCCTCATTTGAAGATTTTAAAAGTTTTTCTTGTAAAAACGATGTTAAATTTCATTTTTTCACATTTAATGTTATTATAAATATTAAATAACATTGTATTCTCTATACGATTTGACTGCATTTTATACTTCATATTCAATGGATATAGAGTTTAAAATCATAAAGAAATTAAATTTCATAAATTAGCTAGCTATGCTAGAAACATCTACTATATTAAGAAAATTCTGATTGAAAGATGTCAGTGTCAATTGACGTATTCGTAGTATATTTATGTTATAATTTTACTCGAAATATAGGATCTTTTTGATCGAAACTTTCTGTATGGAATTTGTATAAAATATATTTTGCAAGGAACTTTTTGTTCAGATTTTATAGAAAATACGTAGGCATTTACGAAAATTCTACCGGTAGATACCGTATCTACCGACTGTTCGAAAACACGAGTGGTAAAAAGTTACCGTGTTCGAAAATTGTACAATATCTACCAAATCCAGCTACCGGATTCATGAAGAATCTAATCTAAAAAAAAGGTAGTGATGCAAAGCGAAGCGCACGCGTTAAAAGTGGAAATGTGTTGAAAGTATGACTCTGCTCAGTTTGTTAACTACATCAAAGTTCTAACCTGTTACAAATTTACAATTTTTTTTATCATTCAGAAAATTTTGAAACCTTGTATTTCTACCTTATTCTAATATGAGAAGAGGCTATTTGATTTCAGATAACCGGAAATGGCACTTTATTTGATGCTCAAAATAGATTTTCTTCGAAAAATACCTTCAAATGTTACTTTTTGAAGATTTGTGTTATTATAAGAATTATTAAATTTTCTACAGAGTTGTATAAATACTCAAATGTATGTAACTGACAGATAAATGTCACTGTCAAATAACTAATCATTTGGAATTAATAATAGTAACGTTTTAAAAAGAAAATAGTAAATAGAACCATAGTTATATGGAATGGATCGTTATATAGTTTCCGCAATAACTAAATATGTAAGTATGTATATTTAAATTAATAAAAATTAAATAGCAGGAGGTTTGGTGTTGGCCACATCAAATTTTTAAATATGACCAGTTGTATACAAATAACGTAAATACACCAATATTTATTGCAGGATCAAAAATATGCGAGTTAATAACCAGATTTTGAAATAATGCTGGAATAAATGACATTCGAAATTATGAAATGAAGAGTTTCATCGAAAAATTAAAAACATCCATTTTTGTCGCTGATATTTTCCAGTTACGGCAGAAAAATAAAACAATTTACTAAATCATCCAAATGCGGCTAATGCGATCCCTTTTAAACTTATCAGATTACCTACAAAAAACTCAAATAAAATACAACAATAATTTATGATAATAATCCTCGTATAAAACAAAAAATATCCGATTTAATTATTAAAATATATCAGTTTCACACCGGTGGACATGAAAAATGAGAACGTAAAATCAATACGAGGAAAAAACAGTCACAAACAGCATGAATATTAAACAGGTAATCCGTGGTGAGGAAGGCTTCAATTTACTCTCATTCGCGCTTGATTTATTATTTATCTATTAATTAACCACACATATTCTACTTACAAGGGATGAACAGAAAGTGTATTTGTTTGTGGATTATAGAATGTATATTCAAATCCAGTAATATGTCTATTTTTATTCTAGGTGCTTCATTTTTAAAATAAGTGGAGTACTTAAATGCTAAATTTCCCTAATATGAACAAACTTTCTGATTGGCTAATGTCCAACCTTGTGTGTCAGACCGTGTGCCTGAGTTTCTGGTTATGGATCTGGAGACCCTGGTTCGATTCCGACCGATGACAAAATCATTTAAAATTGCCCGTCTAGTGACGTCTGGTAAACGTCCGAACGGTAAGAATATGTCATCCTTTCCGATAAACGAGTATAAGCAAATTGGCATACCCACCAATGTGTAATATTAAAAAAATATATATTCTTTATTTGTACTTACTATAGAAATACTTTAATGAGCGAATAAAATTTTTTTAGACCACTGCTTCTCACAACGCGGGGTGCAAATTTCTTATTTTAAATGGCAACCTATTTTTACATCCTTGTACATAGTAAAGAAGTATTGTAATCACGAAAAATTTAGTTTTTCAGATTTCAACGAAAATATCTATTTTGATCATCCCTGAATCCATTTTGACTAATTTCGTCAGGACGTCTGTATGTACGTACATACGTATCTCGCATAACTCAAAAACGGTAAGCCGTAGAAAGTTGAAATTTTGTATTTAGGACTGTTATAGCATCTTGTGCACCTCCTTTTTTGGTCATTACATAATTTCCAGAAATAGTACTTTACTTGAAGCTTATAATAGATTTTAATGTAAAACTATTTTAAAATATAATTCAAAACTTTTGAAATTTGGTATATAAGACTTTTATGTCAATGGGAATAATATAATTGATTTTGGTTAAAATAGGCTAACCGGAAGTGATATAAAACCAAGTTGTTTGCAGTATTTCTTGAATGAAATGGTGTTATTTTGATTTTAGAAATAAATGCTTCAAGAGTTTTAAAGAATTAAATTCTGCGTCTAGCACATCAAGTATTATTAAATTTGCCCTTTATATAAGCGAGATATGTAAATTTAAAGATTATATACTTTCTGGTTTTTGTCATAAAGCTTGCTATGGAAAAAAATAAAAAAAATAAATGTTAATGTCAAATTACATCAAATATGTGCAATTTTATAACTGGGTCTTCTCATGTTGGTCTTGCGTACAAGGAAGACGTGCATGTGGTGTCCACATCAGATTTTTTTGCTTATTCTATACTATTACAAAATATTTGAGAAAAATGCAATTGAAAATTATGCTAATTTATTTTTAATCTCATTGTAATAAGAGTGCTGTTAAGAAAACATCGTTTCTTCTATGATCTCAATTTTCTTTTAGTGCTTGTGCTTAAATTATTGTCCTAATTCAGCAAATTCGATAAGTATATGTTACTCACTCCGCCAAAGGCACTAAACGCGTAATATTATGCTGGTGTCTAGTTTCTTTTGAGTATGTATAGGAAATAGGTACATTGTTAAAATTTGTAATTTGAAATATCTCCTTACCTATTAATTTTATAGCAAAAAGTGTGAGAACAAAAGTTGTTCAGAATAATTCTGGAAACTGTAAAATCGTAATTTGTTTTACTTTCTATGCCATACTGAAAATAATTAAAAATTGACCAGATAGAGATTCATTGTATTGTAATACTGAACATACGATCCTTTAATATTATTATATAATATTGTACAAGGTATCGCTATGGTGTTCTGGCATTATTTTAAGCAAAAAAAATCCAATAAATATTGTAACGTGGAACGCCTGCCCTCGCCGCCGCAAAGAGCGAGTATCTATTTATAGCGATGACGCAATCGCGCTAGCAGCCGGACTATGTCAACAAACAAGTCGCGACGTGTTTAATTACTTCCGGTCGCCTGAACCTTTTGTGTTCATTATTATTATGCGGTCGAATATTCTAGAGCTCTCTGCTGGAAGTTAATGGCAGCTGTATAAAAGGGACGCAGATATGCTCGAGAGTTAGTTACATAGGGAGAGTCATATAGAGACATTCACATGAAGTGTTCGAGAGTAAAGTGTTTGAAGAAGCACAGCAGTACCGTGGTGAGCGTATGCAGTTTGTGTCGAGTAGGTACTCAGGAAGTTACTGATAAACTGAGATAGCTGTGGATGTGAATACTCGGTAGTGTTGACGAGATATATTATACGAGGACAGTAACGGCGAGTCGGGAAGTTACTGGTATACCGGGATAGCTGTGAAAGAGAATACTCGGTATATTGGGAAGCTAGGTACACGAGGACAGTAACGGCAAGTGGAAGTGGATACTCGGTAGTAGTGGTGAAGAATTGTGGCATACGGATAGTCGGTGATACGGAAGCTGTGGAAGTTAGACAGTTAGTTACATAAATAGACAGATAGTGAGGTGAAAAGTATGACTTCTGTCCGAGCAGTTGAATATACAGACGCTGTTGAGTCAGTTGCATATATAGACGCTGTGGAGGTCGGTAGGCGGACAGTTGGACGTGATATAAATAAACAGTGACATAAATAGTGGAAATAAATAATTAGTAATATCGTGGAAATAAATATTAATGATAATTGGTTAAATAAATAAATAGTGTCAGTGTTATCTAGTTAATTATAGTTTTAGTCCTAATTAGTTTATAATAATTGTTTAATATTAGTAATAGTAATTTTCATTATAGTTTAATAAATACTTGTTTTAATTAATAATAATGATCTAATATTTACACTTCACTCAAATAAATTGTAAATAAAAAACGTTACAATATGTAACCTAAAATTAATTTATTCAAGCGATGTGCATCCTAACGCGGAACCTCTTCTATAAAGTATTACAAAAATCAGTACTTATTTCCATTTTGACAGAAATGTGAGATACGATTCTTTGCCTGATTGCCTGTAAGGTACAGAAATACTTATAATTGAAAATTATTTAGATAAATATAAGCCGTGTTCCATCGGACTGTGATTCGTAATCTAAATGATAAAAGTGATCATGATTAAGAAGAATAATGTTTTCTACGTTTTCTATTCGTATCCCCACTGTCTCATTTTGTGATCACTAAACAACCTTCCCCTTTCTCTTCTGAATCAACCATTTTGAGTGATTTATACGGATTCAGTTCAAAGAAAATTTAAAAATGGCTTTTGAAGAGTAGAAATTTATCAACGTAGGGTTTATGGCAACATGGAAAATATGTTTTTCCTGCAAAAGAATGTAATGACAGTAGATGATTTATAAAATAAAATAGGTTAGTTTGCATTGGTCTGCATATGACATTTGACGCTAGATGGTGTTTATATTGTTTTCTTGATTTAATTTTTAGATCATGGTTCAAAAGGATCACAATTAGACCAATCAGGATTCACAAAATCACAAACACAACCCATAGGAACACGGCTATAGTCATATAATACTTATGAATATAAAATTACAAATAAGTACACAAATAGTTCTTTATGAATTTCTAAATAAACACATTATCTTGTTTTTGTCAATATTTGCTTGCTTGTTTATTATGATCGATATAGCAATCTACGTTGATTTCCATGAACTGTGTGCCATAAAATTGGTTTACACATGTCAGGTGGACAAATTTCCCATCGCACACAAATTGGAGGCTCGCAAGCATCTCGATCCTCGATCCGAACCGGTTACCCCGGGACTAATGAAGCACTAAATTAGCAAACGAATTAATTAATTTAGAAGCGTCACAAAACCAATTACGTTTTTTACTTACTTCGCTTTATTGCTTTATGGCTGGGAAATTAATGAGCATTTATAGTCACAAATGAATTAATCGATTCATAAATTATCTCCTCATAGAGGTGTGTTTCGTTTGTATCTGTATCCAACTAAACGTATAGAATGTGGAAAAATGACAAAACATATTGAGAGACGCACAACTATAAAATTTTATGTGTCTACGAATATTTTTATATTGACGTATTTAACTTCTATCGTAAATACTGTTATCAACATTAAATTAAACGCTGTTTGAATATTAATTATAACGAGGTTGTTAAAGTCTTATCTCGATTATATTAAAGAACTTTACAAATACAAATAAAGTAAATCAAATACGATTAAATTGATATTAAATACTGTCCTTCATTTTATTTACTTTTAAATTATAAAGTTACACTTTTGTAATACCCAATGAATACCTTATTAATAACTTTATACATCAACATATGTGTTCCACTGTTCCTGATAGATTTATTTTGAAAACAAAATTATAAAATTTAATCAGAAGTAATATCATAAGATCTCCTGATTTTACCGATAAATTTTTATTATGCACAAATCTTTTTGCTTAGCAACAAACACGAAAGCAAACTGCATGGTAAATCCCGACTCCGAAGGAGGAGGGCTTTTACCTAATGTCAGTTTGCTTGAGTGATTTTGGTTAAAAGCAAAAAGAATGAATGCTTAAAAATAAAAGTTTATCGGAGAAAATCAGAGAGGGCGTTTGGTATTTTGTGAAATAAATTCCAAAGACAACGCAAAATTAAACAATTTAAATAGGTATTATTTATATACTTGAAATATTAATTGTCACACTGACAGTTAAAAACAATAACAACAGTTTATTTACTTGGTAGCGGAAATTTATCGGAGTAACCAATTTTTATCAGTATAATACTATTCACATTGGTTGAAGTGTTTTGCATCATGATTGGTTAAAAACTAGTTGTCGGAATTTATCATCATAATACCCCGGTGACGCTAGAATTATTGAGAAGTCACATGGTTCTTTTTTTCTAGAACTCCTACTTTACGAAGCACCACCTTATTCAAGAGTATACTAATAGGGACTTATACAATTCAATCTTTTCGGACGCCATCTAATGAGTAAAAAAGTTATGTAGTGAGCAAGATTTAGCTCTATAGTCATATTTATCATGTGATCCACCATGTGATCACTACAACTGTTCTTTGAAATGAAACGTAAACATGTCAGACTGAACACATTTTTATTTACTTATTTAAGTATATGATGTACTCAGCGTATACCTTTCAATTAATTCATGTTCATTTCTACTTTACTTCAAACCCCAGCATTTTAACTATCTTTTCAACAGTAAAACGAAATGGTTTTCAATGTTTTAAACAAATCATGCCCCCGGTATATCTTGTGTTAAACTCATTATTTATTTGTGAACTTGGTTTTTTAGTGATATTTCAAATTCAAGGATAACTACACTGCAGTAAAACAGATAATTAGTAACAGGGACTACACAAAATAACATAAGTAAAATTGGCTGACTAAATTTTAGGGACCAACGAAGCGAAGTGTTGAAAGAAAGAGCATTTGATCGATTCAACCATGGTATATCACCTCGCTCTATCTAAAAATTTGTTGTCCTTTTCTAAATTGTGTGGAGGGAGGTCCGCCGCCGATCCGCCGCGGGTGACGTCAAATTTATAAGTCCCCATTCGGATGGGTCGGATGCTGTTCGGGTGCCTATATCTTTTTATTGTTTTTTTTTCAATGAGAAAAAAGTGCAATAAATTAAGTGCAATAATTATTTTTTTTATTTTGGTTCTTTAATATATATACTTTATGAAACAACCAAAATAGAAATTCTTCAAAATGAAATAACGTATATTTGTAAATATTTTTTGATAATAGGACCAAAATAGAAAAATTAGTATAAACTGCACGTTGCATAAGGCATTTCAGCGCACTTTAATATGTACTTTATGAAACAAGCAAAATAGAAATTCCTCGAAATGAAAAAACATGTATTTGTAAATATTTTTTGATAAAAGGACCAAAATAGAAAAATTAGTATAAACTGCACGTTTCATAAGGCATTCCAGCGCACTTGTCCCCTTAGAAAACTCGCGGCAAGCCGCTCGTTTCTAACAAAGACGCGTGCGCTAAAATCATGTCTTATGAATCTTATATCTTAATGTACTATTCTGTTTCGGAATTAGAATGTCACATTTTAACACGCATATTGATGTTAAGGAGCTTCATTCTTAAACGATTTATAATTGGCATGACTGCAATAAAAACACTAAATATCTACGCAACGAACAAAATAAAAACCACAAATCACTATCACAGACCTTATAATTCTACCAAAAATTTATGGACATTGTCAAATATTTTTATAAAAAATAATGTAAAAGAAAGCCTCGACAGAGAAAATAGTATAAAACAAGGCAACTCAAGCATTCGTTCGTTTGCGCAATTGCTCATTTTTTTTGTATGTGTACCACTGTTTGTTTATTTCTGGTATACCTACATTACCTGCGTCACAAAGCAAATTTAAAATTCGGACCAAAATATCTCGCTTATTTGAAGGAATTTTAGACTTTTTTACGTACTTCAAAAAAAAAAAAATTAAAATATAGTGGAATAATAGCCTATTGCAGTATCAACATCTGTGCTTCAGATGAAAATCTTCTATACTTCTTTATATTAAATCCAAAAAAGTTATAAATCGTACATTGCCAAATCAGCTGAGTATGGCGGGTGTTTTATTTTCGACATAAAGTAAAGAAAATTATCGCCGATTAATATCATATCACAACGAAAATGTAAAAATCTGATCAACTAATTTCCAACTCTAATTAACTGAACTTTCACAATTTAATATCATATTATATAAACAACTATTTAAAATAATAGTGCAAATTTTGTTTTCCATGGCCTATCCGATTTTCGTATTCTTAATCATTTATGTGCACAGTTTAAAGTATGATGTTTATAATTCAGTAGATGTAGGTATGTAGTCATATTTTTCTCTAATTTTGAAAAACTAATAAAAAAATCCAAATTAAATAAATATCAGAATTGTTTGCCTCATTACATGTATAAAATCAGCGTAAGATGTTTAAATCTATTTCTAAAGACTAAAATATTATTTAGAATAATCTGAATATGTGATTTTTAGAACGATCCTACCTTCTCTTACTAGGGTAATAAAAATAAATTTAATTAAGAAATGAAAATCAGATTAATCGCACAGTTCGTGATTGTGTATAATTAATTTTAATTCTGCTAAAATAATGCTATAAAAATTATCAACGCTCCATAAAAAATCTTAATGAAATATTCATAACGAATAAAAATTTGATACTCGAATAACGTTCCAGAGAATAAAACTGCCAGTTTAAAATTGACGCAGGTGCAAATTTATTTATCAACTAATTATATTTAAAATATGTCCATATTAATTTGTAAACTTGTGTGTCAAAATATGAATATGTACAATTTTATTTAAATTGAATTAAATTAATATTTAAAAATGTGTAGAAACCATCGTATAAAATATAATGCTGACAATTGATATATATTAAGCATGCCCTTTTTCATTAATCATGTTGTTTTTTATTAACTATGAATAGTGTGTTTAATCAGATAGGATTAGATACCAGTAAAGTTGTTTCCTGTACATTCATAAACTTATCCAGGTGGTGCTATACTGAGCATATTCCATGCATGAGAGATTTTACTATAGCGGTTCGGTTAGTGGTCGTTAGTAGACTAATTTTTTAATATAAATTATCCATGAAAAGGAACTTAATAAGAGAATTATTTTTAGATTAATAACTTTGAATTCACCTTGTTTGTTATTAATAAACTCTACAAATGAAATTCTGCATTTGTATCGATTAATTATATTCATTGATTGATTATTCTTTCAGGAATGTGTATTTACGCGTAATCTATGATAGTTTACATATATATGTAAACAATGCGTAAACAATGATGACAAATTTAGACAATTCGTAGAGAATGTAAACAATGTAAACTTAGTATTATTGTACTTGAAAGTTTATGTAATAATTTTCATAGTAATAAACAAAAAAAATGATAATAATTTATTGTTATTTTCGTCAATAATAGAAATAGTCATGAAAACAACCTCCCACTCCTCTGACGACGAAGTACATAGCACGTCATTCATAACCAATAGGAAAATAGTTTGTTATTTATATAAATAAAAGTAGGCGACAGTTTGTCACTTGTTAAACGGTATGTACTCTGACGTCACATTCTGTTTCATATCACGTGACTTTTTCAAAAAGTTACACAAATTTCAATAATTAATTGTAAAATATCTAATAGATATTTCGTGATATTTTCAAATTTGAGGCTCCTTAAACAACAATGTCTTTTACAATTTAGTACTTAGAAATCATAAAAATTATTTCAATAGCCCTATTAATGATTTATATATTTGTCAATTTCTTTTCATTAATAAGAATTCTTTTATAACTTGTTTGAATATTTAGGGTTAATATCTTGTATGAATGTAAATCCACCATCTTTTACCACAAGAAATATAAACTGTTTTACGATTTTCCTTTTCAAAAATTTCTTAAATTTTAACTAAATCATCCACTATATTCCCAATAGAATATTCTTGAATTATTACGGCAGCACTATGAAATAAAATTGAAACTTGTGGTAGGATAAGACCGTTTTTATTCGACCGCCTATGTCTATGATGAGAACAGAAAATATAAAAACTTTGACATCAAACCAAGTAAAAGTCTTAGATGCATGGTACATTGTACTCTTATGCTTAATTTAGCCTTTTTTGTTCATTTACTTGCTCCAAAAGTGTTTTAACCTTCCGTCACCTTTAGGTAAGAAAGGTATTGTGTGCGTGTGTGTGTGCGTGTGTGTGTGCGTGTGCGTGTGCGTGTGCGTGTGCGTGTGCGTGTGCGTGTGCGTGTGCGTGTGCGTGTGCGTGTGCGTGTGCGTGTGCGTGTGCGTGTGCGTGTGCGTGTGCGTGTGCGTGTGCGTGTGCGTGTGCGTGTGCGTGTGCGTGTGCGTGTGCGTGTGTGTGTGTGTGTGTGTGTGTGGGTGTGTGAGTGTGTGGGTGTGTGGGTGTGTGGGTGTGTGGGTGTGTGTGTGTGTGTGTGTGTGTGTGTGTGTGTGTGTGTGTGTGAGTGCGTCTGTGTGTGACAAAATTTTCTAATGCGATAACTCTAATACTACAACTCCAAAAATTATAATTCTTTCGTATTCCTCTTCGTTACATCCATGTGAAGAGCTGATTAGATTTTGGTTATAACTGGTCAACCGGAAGTACCCTCATTTGAAGATTTTAACAGTTTTTCTTGAAAAAACGATGTTAAATATTATTTTTTCACATTTAATGTTATTATAAATATTAAAGAATTATTTATTCTCTATACGATTTGAATGCATTTAATACTTCATATTAAATGGACATAGAGTTAAAAAAATTTAAAGAAATTAAATATCATATATATTAGTCAGCTTTTCTATAACTCTGGAAACAGCTGCTACATTAAGAAAATTCTGATTGAAAGGTGTCAGTGTCAAGTGCAGTTGACAGTATGTTTATGTTATAATTTTACTGGAAATATAGGATCTTTTGTTAGAAACTTTCTGTATGGAATTTGTATAAAATACATACAACTGCCTCAAGGTAATGTACAAGAAATATAATCTTTTGCAAGGATCTTTTTGTATGACATTTATACAAAATACATAGAACTGACGGAAGGTAATGTGCTGGCCACATCAGATTTTTTTTCTATAATAGGAACATAAATTCTTTAAAATCGCATATTTATTATATCAACGCCCAGTGTGTGAATTAAACATTTTGTTGAGGGAGGGACAAAACCAGATATAAATGCACAAAAATTATATTATATTAATACACATAAGATACACATTATCGTTATAAATTTTAAATATTCACATATTACTTTGATAAAGCTTGCTTGCTTCTGAAGAATTGTCATGTGATTCTTGTGTATGAGGTATGTCGCTGGCTGAATGATGGCCTGCTTTTCACCATTCTGCTGCAAAATGATCGGCTGGAAAATATTTCAAGCATGGACCATTTATAGCTATAAACATAACTGCAGACAATGTTGCGATGTTCATTCTATTCCGTAATTTTGTAAGAGTAATTTTCATAACACTAAAACCACGCTCACATTCGGCTGAAGATACAGGAACGACTATAATTCTTTGAATTAATTCCTTTAAAGAATCACTAATAAATTATTCTTTCTTAATTTCTTTATATATACGAAATTCTTTCATAGTTTTTGGGATCGATGATGATTTTAGTTTCAAACTTTCACAAAGCGATGCAATGACACTATCTCCAAACAAAATCAACTCCTCTTCCTGTTTCGGCCACCAAACTTGATTTAAAACTTCGCTATCTTTAAGAAATTGATTTGCATTTGAAAATCTTGAACTAATGTTATCAATAATTAATCCTTGAAAAAATTGTTTTGAGAGAATTTTGAAGTTTTTTTTGATCTCTATTGGATGGCGCATCAATAATCTGTTCTTTATATATTCCTGACTTCTCATATTGTTCTTGAAGTTCAGAAGTTTCTTTTATAGCATCTAAAACGTTTTTATACATACTTTTATTTCAGAAGAAGCTGATATTGCATTTGAATTTCTGTTTTGAAGATAAAATGATAACTGTTTAATCGCTTCCAAACAATCTCGAAATAAAGCCATTTCCATGACAAATCTCTAATCCAACATCTTTTTGAAAAGATCGAGATGTTTTGCCTTTTCGCGTGATGATGCTGAAGCATCACAACTTCGATTCCGTAAAAACATAACTAGAGGTGAATAACTTATCATGACAGCAGTTACCGTATTACAAGATGATGCAGCCCATCGAGTATCGAATATTTTTCTGATATTTCTAAACTCTGCTCCAATATTGTTTGCAACTTCTGACAAATCTCTCTGATTTTTTGGACTTATTGAAAAAATGTATACAAAGAGTCCATTATTACACTCTCCCTATCAAACCCATACACATGAACTGTTGAACTCCCTAAACCTCAACCTCCCAGTAACACAACAAAACAAAATATCCCAAACTCCCCCATGGACTATCGAAATACCCGACATCAACCTCGAACTACATAAATTTGATAAACAAAATATCAATCACGACGTAATCAAAAACCATTTTAACGAACTAAAAGAAAAAAACGTAGACTAACATTTCATATATACGGATGCATCTAAAATAGAAAATAAAATAGGAGCAGCCTTTGTAACTGAAAATGAAACAGTATTATACCACCTACCAAATGAATACAGCATATACTCAGCAGAAATGATTAGTATCTACTTCAGCTTGCAACATATAGAGAAGAACCCCAAGAAAAACTACACCATTTGCACAGATTCTCTTAGTAGCCTCCAATCCATCATGACAATATACCCGAAACATCCCATAACAAAATACATCCAAGATCTTCTATTCCAACTCACCACAACCAACATACAAGCAAATTTCATTTGGATATCATCCCATATAGGAATACCAGGCAATGAAAAAGCAGATACAGCCGCCAAGGAAGCCACAAAAATACCTCTCACGCCTATTCCCATAGAAGCAAGAGATATAGCAGCAACATTTAAAAACAAAATCAGAGAAAACTGGAACCTACGATGGAGCAATCTCCAAACAAACAAATTAAGAAACATACAAGAAAAAATCCAACCTTGGCAAGAACCCGAAAACTCTACCAGAAGAGAACAAATAATATTTACAAGAATAAGAATTGGACATACCAGAGCAACACATAACTACATCTTTGAAAAAACAAGCGTCAAAATATGCACTGATTGCAATACTCAGATCTCAGTAGAACATATTATACTACACTGTAAAAAGTACGATGAACAAAAGAGGAAATACCAGATACCACCAACAATAAAAGAAGCCCTGAACATGAAGAACTACACCCGAATAATGAAATACATTAAAGATATACAAATACTCAATGAAATGTAAATATAAATGTGAACTCGAATTATATGTATACATATTATGCTAGTACCCCATGGGTGAAGCATTATAATAATAAAAAATCTGATGTGGCCAGCACATTACCTTCCGTCAGTTCTATGTATTTTGTATAAATGTCATACAGAAAGTTCCTTGCAAAAGATTATAGAGTAAGATCCCAGGGCCCCCAGACGTAACTTATTTTCTCAAAGATGAAATGTGTGGAATAGGCTAGTATTCCTATGTACATTGAACGCACGCATACCTGCTAAGTTGGGTAGACGGCCAATTTACAGGTACTAGGTGCCAAAGGTAAGCAAAAATTGGACTTACTTCACTTAAATTCTGAAAGCTGATTTTTATGTATGGCTTATAGAATATTAGTACAAAATAATATTCAACACTCCCAGACACTTCCGCTCGGCCTTAACTTCCGACAGACGCTTTAAAGCTCACACAAAAATACATAAACTTTACTTATTTTCTGATGCTTGATTTTTATATATGTTACTTAGGGGACTATTTCAAACCTATATATACACAGCCAGACAAATGCTAAGGGCCAAACATCGCCCCAGACACAAAAAACATTCTGCTATGAGTATGAGCGCGGGGGACTATACACGCGTTTCAGAGCGAGCGAGATAGCCATGTAAACTGATTTCCTCCTCTTAAACTTACGGTCTGTTCTACTCTACTGTGTGTTTGCACTAGCATCCTAAGCGGAATTTTAGTCCACAATTTTTAATTTTTGACTTATTGTTCAATAAATTTTATCGAAAAGTCCACATTTTTTGTGTTGCTTGGGATACAGTTTTATATTGAGTTTGTAAGAGCATAGATGTTAATTTAGGAAATAAATATAGTTTAAAAGTAATTTTTTTCATTAAATAAAAATTTATTGGAAATTTATTTTTTTTTAAATGGTTTGGAATTGTCTTCGTGGTCATATAGTGGTTGGGTTGGTTAAAATAGAAATCATTTTGAGAATAGGTGAAAATAAAAATTGGAAAAGCTGTATATTTTACAGTAAAAGGCGGTGCAACAACTACAGAAGATAAATTTACATAACGTTAAGGCTGCGCGCCAGCCAAAACACTGAATTAGCGATATGTTCTCAATTTTTTTCCTCAAAACTGTGAAAATATATCAAAATGAAAATAATAGGAGTAAATAAGGAGAGATAGTTTATTTCAAAAACACATTTTTAAAAATTGAAGATAATACAAGTGATGAGAAAAAAATGATTGAATTCATTAAAATCTGAAATGATTATTTTTTACATAAATGCACCCAAGTCATGTATGGAGTAGTTTTATGTCAAAAATTTTATATCACAAGAATCACAAGAAAATGCTGAATATAGCTAGATATTTAGAATTTGCATTATATGATTTATTTCTCAGAAAATAAGCCAACATTTGAACAATGCTTAAATCTGTAACTTTAAAAACATTTTTAAATAAATTGTCAGGTAATTTATGGAACATTAATTATATTCACTATATAGAACTTTGGCTCAAGAATCACACGATATTTTTTTCATTTTTTTAAAATGAAAAATACAGCGTCTGAGTGCTCCGAAACGTTTTTCCAATGTTACTTATAGGCAAATTTAGTTTACTCTTTCGCCACCACGTGCCGCATGAAATTTGAGCTGTCGGAACAGAACATAAGGAGGAGTTAGGGCGGAGCTTAGATTATTAGATTACGTAGAGGGGATAAATAGTGAAATAATATGTATCCGCTCTGCAGCCTAATCAGCTTATTCAGCCTTTTAGGAAAATCGGCACTACATGGATTTATATTATCTGTATTTGAATTGTGAAAAATGGGTTTGAATTTGGAAAATGCAAAAGAAACAAAAGAGCTATAAAACAGCAAAGAAAGTTAATTTAAAAAGGTAAAAAAGTGAAATTTGGTACCTAGGGACTTTCTGAGATGCCAGTTTCAAACAAAATATTTTCAAAGCAGTAGCAGTTCCGGTTTAATCGGAAGTAGCCCCTAACTTTCTTATTTTAAATGGAATGCCATATTTTTTATTTTACCATCGAATTCAGCAGAAATTTTATATATGAAACAGTGAAAACACTGTAAACACGATAAACTACTTCCGGCGTAATTTAACTTTTTTTGATTTTTGTCTAAAAACGACTATTTCTTTATCACTCAATATCTCAAAAATCGAATCGAATTTCTATAATCTGTAAAAACAGGTTTATAAAGAAAGCTTTTTACCTTCCGTCACATTTAGGTAAGGAAGGTATTGTCTTTGGTCAAAAAATTCGGTGGTGTTATTGATGAATAAGCACGTTTTAGGGTCCCTAGAATACGATTTTACTATTTTTACGCTGATGTCTGCATGTGTGTGTGTGTGTGTGTGTGTGTGTGTGTGTGTGTGTGTGTGTGTGTGCGCGAGCGCGTGTGTGTGTGTGCGTGCGTGTGTGTGCGTGTGCGCGCGTGTGTGTATGTGTGTGTGTGTGTGTGTGTGTGTGTGTGTGTGTGTGTGTGTGTGTGTGTGTAACAAAATTTTCGTCTATGATAACTTCCATACTACAATTCTAAAAATTATAATTCTTTCGTTTTTCTCTTCGTTACATCCATGTGAAGAGCTCATTAGATTTTGGTTAGAATTGGACAATCCGAAGTACCGTCATTTGAAGTTTTTCTTGAAAAAACTATGTTAAATATCATTTTTTCACATTTAGTGTTATTATAAATATTAAAGAATATGTTATTCTCTATATGATTTGACTGCATTATATACTTAATATTAAATGGATATAGAGTTAAAAAATTATAAAGGAATTAAATTTTATAAAGTAGCCATAGCTATGGAAACAGCTACTATATTAAGAAAATTGTGATTGAAAGGTGTCAGTGTCAAGTGAAATTGACATAGTGTGTTTGTCTTATAATTTTACTGGAAATATAGGATCTTTTGCTATAAATTTTCTGCATGGAATTTGCATAAAATACATGCAACTCCTGGAAGGTAAAGTACAAGAAATATAATCTTTAGCAAGGAACTTTCTGTATGAAATTTGTACAAAATACATAGAACTGACGGAAGGTAATGTGCTGGCCACATCAGATTTTTTTAGTGATATAAATTAATAATCGACAATTTTTGCAAAATGTAATTTCTCTTCAACGCAAAAATGAAATTCAAGAATTTAAAAAACTCATGTTTTTTAAATGGAACACTCCATTTTTTATTATTTAAATGAAAAATGAATTATTTTTTAGAAAATAGGGATAGCTTGTTTATCATGTCCCATGTTGAAAGTTGAAACTTGAGTTTTTTTGAGGTCTAATTTTACGTTCACGTAGAAATTACAAAAATAAAAAAAGTTGAATTATGACAGAAATGGTTAATCATGTTTCATATGTAAAATTTTCTGCTGAATTCCATGGTAAAATAAAAAATATATCATTCCATTTACATAAGAAAGTTAGGGGCTGCTTCCGCTTTAACCGGAAGTGCTACTGCTTTCAAAATATTTTTAGAAACGGGCATGGCGGAAAACCCCTAGAAACCAAATTTCGTAACAAATATTGAACAGTTTTTAAATTAATAATAGCGTAAGGTCATCGTAGAGCGTCTGTATGTATATACATTTTAAATGTATTAAATTAGTATAGATAATATTTTATTTTACAACATTTTAGGTCTAGGAATAAATGAAAATGCTATCATTGAAGTGAAGTGTTTAGGTTCACTACGCGACAAGAAAATATTTCTGGAGGAAGCATGTAAAATCCAAATTTTTGTATGGATTTGAAAAACGGTGAAATGACATTGAAATTGAAGCAAAATTATAATTATCAAATAATAGAAAATAATATAACATTGAATTCATTGCCTAGAAATAAACATATTTCATTTCAGATACAAGGCCAATTACACATTTGTAAAAAAGATATCTGTTATTTCATCATTTTTAATAACAAAGAAACTCCTGTTTTCATTTTTAAAATCGAAAGAAGTAATTTATTTTGGGAAAAGCATATGTGAGATCACTTTATTAATTTTTATAAGAAGTGCGTACTACCAAAAATTGTTTTGCGAAGAATTCAGAAGGGCTTTAAATGTAGAGAACCTCATTAGAATTTATTCCTCTCAATAGTTCAAAATAATGGTATCTACTTTTTAAAAAAAATTAATTTCAACACATAAACGAGGAAATTTCCATTTTTTATTACAAATTAATGTTTGAATTGTAATAATTGTTTTATGTTTCCTTGTCATTTGTTTACGCAATTCATTGAAATTGATCAATTTGTTTGCCACGAAACAAGCACCCCGGCCATCCCGACTTTCTTTTCAAGTAATTAATAACTCGTAAGCTACACTGTTCTGATTGGCTGCATGCTACAGCTGCACTAATGACGCATAGACATTAACCAGATGCACAAATTTTCGACTGTGCTGCCATCAGTCGGCTTAGAAACAAAACAACACTTCTATCCCGCGACGTTAACTAAAATGAAACGGTAAGAATTAATTAAAATTTTATAAAAGCACTGACGTCCTATTAAAATCAATAAAACGCTGCGAATAACACAAATTGTAAAATCTCTTTCAACCCTTCTAGTCTTTTGTTCCTCCCTCGTTCCATATTACAAAGCAAAGTCCACAGTTAGTGCAGGATTTGCTGTGTCACCCCTGTTCGTAAGTCACGTGCTTTAATAGGCCATTTTTGTCCCCGTTCCCTAATTATCATGTCCTTAACATCGAGCTTTATTAGATTTTATTTGCGCTCAGGTATTTTGCTTCTAATTTTCTCATCTTTAGTAGAATTTATTAGAGCAAATAAATTGCAAAATAAAAGATAAAATACCGAGAGTACCATTTTGAGGAAGTTGACATTATGTAATACCTATTAATGTTGATTACACAAATAAATAGCCTTTCAAAAATTTTATTATTATATTCCTATAAGTTCCTTTGCAGTTACACTTTGTTTCTTCCTGTACATAAAATGAAAGCATTTCTTTAGATTAATATAGAATCAATCTCATTTTGTTAAAAAATTGACGACGATTGATGCAGCATCAAATCCTAGACTATGATTAATTTACTGCAATATTCATATTATTTGCCTATTGTAACGGAATTATGAAATTGATAAAATGTATACTTATCGTGAATATTAGATTCCTTTCTTCTAGTCCCTTGTTTTATTATTTATTTGTCATTTTAATGCGTTGGAATTATGACATTAAGCGCAGTGCATTATATGCAAATTAGAATGTACCATATTTTGGAGGCGAATCATCAAATTAAATAAAAAATTTAAGTCCAACTTGCGAATTTCATAGTTATTTACTTATAGAGGGCCGAAAGAAATGATTTACGCCTGCAGACGAAATTTGCTTTTATTCGTCCAAGGGTGTAAACTTCTTTCGGCCTGAGACATGTACAAAGTTTTACGCACAACTGCAAACAAATTAATCGTTTCAAATTATTTTTTAAATACATTTTAAATTATACTTTTGGCGATTTGTTTACCAGTCGCCGGGCTTTTCCTCTACTTTACCGACCGCACGTGCTACTTTACCGCCCGCATGTTACTTTCCTGCCCGCATTTGTTACTTTACCGCCCGAATGTGCTACTTTACCGCCCGCAGGGAGTAATCTTTCAGTTTCTGTCACGGTAACTAAAATGTAAACAAACAATTTTAATGTAGTTGTGCGTATAATAATATATTATTTCTAGATAGAATGTGATAAATCAAAGTTATTTTAGAAGCTATATTCCTACGTTTATAAATACCCTACCTAACTAATGTAATGGATTATAGATTTTAAACTCTGTTGACAATTCATTCGTGTTCGAATCTCAAATAAAATATCAGCTGCAATAAAACAAAAGCTTATAATGATATCCAATATACTCCAGGAATCTAGGGCCCAGTATATTTTTAGATTCCAATAAATAACTGTCTGTTTTGACGGTCAAATATCTATTTCACACATTCTTCTTTGTTTTGTTTAAATATAGCTTTGGTTTCTATAAATATCTACACCCGTATACGAATAAATCATAATAAAAGTCAGAATAAATAATTTAATTATGCAGTGAACTTTTTCGCCTGTTTGAAATCCTTTTCATTTTTCCTTTTTTTCGGAGTCTTCAGAAATTTAAACTGTCATATGGCATTTTTATATTTGATGATGATGACAATGATAAAAATTATAGTTGTTGGTGTACATAGTCTGTTTTTGTTAATATTTAGTAAACATTTGAAATTGAAGTACATCAAATATTCAGATAATTCAGGTAACTTTAATAAACTTAGCCAATGTGTTGGAATTTCTATGATTTTTTTGTTTTGTTTATATTGCAATATTTAGAAGAAAAAACCCATAATTTTTATTTTTCCAACAAATTAATAATACTGGTTAGAAGTGCGTAACGTCAAACCATTAAACATGAAAATAACATAACAATTGGTTTTTATGTTTATTTCGTACATATATTTTTGAATCCACGCAAGATATATTCATCAGGTAATGAATTTGTAAGAAAAGAAAAGGTTGAGTATATGTATTTAGTAATAACGTCACAACATTATTAAACAATTTTGTTTTCATTGATAGTTTATTTATGGACTTCATTAAGGATGTGTTTACATTGAGATACATGTGTGGGAATTTGTTTGAAAACAATTTCATGTACAAGTTGAGAGTATATTTTGTTTGTACGAGTATTTGTACTTTAATTTGTGTCTATTTATTGAATGAAATCAATAAATTGTATTCCTCAAAGCAAAAAATTGTAATGATGAAGAGTATTTATACACTTATCCATATATGTATTATTGATGTTACAATGGCCAAAGCCATGGTGACGTTACCATATCCCTTCTCCAAAACATTCATTTGCAATATTGCAATAGTTATTTATGATATAACTGTTAAAAGTGACATTTTATTTTGTGAGAAGGAAGTTTGGAACACGACGCGAAGCGGAGTGATCCAAACCTTCGAACAAAATAAAATCTCTTTTAACACGTACCTATATCATACACTATTTTTTCTAGAAACACTATTTGTTAATTTGAATTTGTATTTCTAATAATTTTTTGACATTCACTTTTAACACTACTGTCAAAAGTAACAATGATCTGTCACTATTAACACTTGTGTCACAAAATGACATTTTTAACGCTAAAAACAAACATTAAAAAGCCCACTTTTAATAGATTTGTAGAAAATAGATATTTGTGTATTAAGAGCGCAAAATGGGACATTGTCGATTGAGAGGTTGTTGCCGCGTGACGCAGGAGCCCGGCATTCTCTCGTAATCAGCTCGATTACCACATTTTATACAAGTCAAAGTTTATGTCTTGCTCACTCCAATGTATGAGGAAATTGTACAGTTTAAACAAAATGTATGAGCTCTTGGATGCGGTAATGTTTCACGATTTGTTTATTTGACATGCATCTCACACAAAATCTCATACATGTATCTGATTGTAAACATACCTTGATGTATACAAAACCGCAGTATTCATAAAGTGTATAAATAAATAAATATATCATCACGGTTTATTACCCATTGCTGGGTGTGCCAATCTGTTTTGTACACATATGTCGGTAATAATGAAATATTTGCACCGTGTGGGTGCTTACCAGGCGACACCTCACGGGCACTCATTGCTGGCGTGGAGAGTGCACCACAGGGGTCAATTTTGTGCCATTTAAAATTCGAAATATGTAGCGTCGGTCGGGATCGAACCGGTTCCCCAGATTTTCGACCTGACGCTCAGGCACGCGGCCACGAGATAAAATATTCATTTATATTATAAACGGTATAGTTTTGGAACAGAAAATATTGGTAATATATTAAATTAAATTAAATTGAAATATATGTTTGTGAAAAGAAACTTTATTTATTGTTAATTATGTTTTTCATAAAATTAAAATTAAATGGCTGGAGGTAATGTGATGTCATTTTCAACTTTCCAAATGTGAGCAGGTAAATGACAGATGTACTTATTAGCATTTTTGTTGATTGACACTAGCTGGAGGGTATATTCGTACCAAGAAACATTGCACTGCTCTTTAATACATTTTAATACATGCAGCATTCATGTGCTTTCCCCTGACAGTAACATCGCATAAATTGCCATAAAATATTCAGAAAGGAAATATTTACGGAGAAGTAGTCACACAGTCTGACAGTTTTCAATCTAATTCTTTATCAGTAATTAATTTTTTCACTAAAAGCGCTAGGAAAATGCTTAAAATTACCCGAACAGTTCTTTCTGTGCGTGCGAAACGGAATTGAAAATTTCCCGTCACGAAGCTTGGCCGTCTGCACGCAGGGTTGGACTGGGGGAGTATGTGGGGAGATGGGCGGAGCCGGCCCTTCACACGCTGACATCCGCACGGAATTATTTCCGAAACGAAACTAATTTCGATTCGGCCTTTTATAAGATAGCCTACATTTTTATCTCAGCCCTACGTATCTCGATATTGTGAATGCAGCTGTGGATAGCACGCAATTAAACAGAAAATTGACTGAATGAAATGAACTGTAATCATACTTCGAGGGGTTTCCATCAACGTGGTCCAATTTTTTTTTTATGTCTATATTGAAAGGATTTGATTCAGACAACGAAATATCCAACTATTGATATTTTTCTATTAGTAAAGTACGAAATAAAAACAGTTTTATATAAATATCATCAGGGTTTTTACCCATTTCTAAGAGTGCCAATCTACTTGATTCGTAAACAGATACTTATAATTTAAAATGTATGAATCTTTTACTTTTGAGCATTCATACGTTTATGAAAGAGAGAGAAAGAGAGAGAGAGTACAATGGTAATATTTGAGCAATAAACACTTTACTTTTATTAGATTCAAATTATATTTGAATCACAACTGGTCACATAGCGAAATATTACTACAATGGAAACTCGTTTATCTAGGCTCGGCGGGACCAAGCCTGGGACCTGCTCCACCAAAAACTTTGCAACTTTGCACATTGCACTTTTTATTTTTCATAGTGCCACCGTTGATATAATTTTTTCCACATGAAAAGTGCAGTGAAAGTCTTTGATTGGTTTTTTACCTTCCGTCACCTTTAGGTAAGAAAGGTATTGTCTTTGGTCAAAAAAAATCGATGATGAGTTTTTAATGAATAAGCACGTTTTAGGTTGACGATTTTTTCGAATCGCATAACTTCAATACCACCTTTCCAAAAATTATAATTTTTGCATATTCCTTTTCTTTACATCTATATATGAAGAGCTGATTAGATTTTGGTTACAATTGGTCGACCGGAAGTACCCTAATTTGAAGATTTTAACAGTTTTTCTTGAAAAAACGGTGTTAAATATCATTTTTTCACATTTAACGTTATTATAAATATTAAAGAATATTTTATTCTCTATAAGATTTGATTACATTTTATACTTCATATTCAATGGATAGGGAGCAATAAATTTATAAAGAAATTATATTTCATTAAGCAGCAACCTGTGCTATAACCATGGAAACATCTACTATATTAAGAAAATGCTGATTGACAAATGTCAGTGTCAAGTTCATTTGACAGTATGTTTGTGTTATAATTTTACTGGAAATATATAATCTCTTACAAAAAACTTTCTGTATGGAATTTGTACAAAATACATAGAACTGAAGGTAATGTACTGAAATATAGAATGTTTTACAAGGAAATCTCTGTGTAGAATTATTACAATATACACAGATCTGACCACGATCTGACGGAAGGTAATGTGCTGGCCACATCAGATTTTTTTTTTTTTGATAATTTGATTATTTTATATTAATGTGATCTTGCATTTATATGTCATTTCCCATCTTGATTGTCAATATGTGTTCAAAAGAGAGAAAATATGAAAAAATTGATATTACTAGAAGATATTAATGAAAAAAAAATCAAATCTATTTACTTCCTTTAACTGCGAAAAAGAGAAAAATTTTGACTTAGTTTATTATTAATAAATATTGCAAAATATTTTCTAGGTATGGAAAATTTTAGAATAACGGAGATAAATTTAGTGAACAATAAAGCAATTTTCAATATTTTTAACAAAAAGACTTAGTTATTTTAAATAGTTTAAATTTAGCAGCAAATGTTAGTAGTTCTATGACTTAAACAGTAACATTTAATTATATTTTAGAGTTACTATTTAATAATTTGTAGTTGCCCATAAAGCATGTGAAGCCGTATTTAGTAATATCTTTGATTTTCAAATTTACGTAGTCAAAATTAGCCAAAAAAGGGGAAAAGGTAAATTTCGACTAGGCCTAAATTTTTCTAGTTTTCAAGGTGAATAACTTTATCCCCGTTAAAGAAAGCAAATAGAATTGATTCTTTTTTTCATTAATAACTTCTATTAATGCCATTTTTTCATAATTTTATCATCACTTTTTGAATACATATTGACAATCATGATGATAAATGATATATAAATGTCAGACCATATTACTGTGATATTAATATAAGGTGCGTTCAATAAGCCCAGCAAATCAAGCAACCGGAAGTAAAATTTGTTGAACGACTTTGCTAGTCTAGCATTTGCTTGATTTGCTCGCAAGCAATCCAAGCCACAAATTTCTCGCTTGTCTTGCTAAGTGTCAAATATAATGGCGGGAAATACAAATTATACATACATGAAGTTAAGTTGAACTGTTTCTCTTTCACTATATGGTGTGTGTTTGTCAACCACATGTCAAAAAGGCTTTGAGAGTTTTGTGACAGATGTTTGTAACATTATTAAATTCGAAATATTTTGTTATAGTTAATATAACTTCTTCCAAATTAATCCCACTATCTGCAAATAAATGTATAAATTCATTTTCCAGAAGTTCGCAGACCAAAAAAGAGATACGACAGATATACATGTTATATTTGACATACTTTTAATATGTTCCGTACCGCAACCGGTTCGATCAGGTTTATGGTTTTGTGTTCCGTAAGTTCTGAAATTATTTACCGGTTTCTATTTGGAACGCGGTTCCTGAAAAAAGTTGGTAAAAAGTCGGGCCACGGCAACCACGAAATAATCCTGGTTTCTCTGGTATTTTTACCCCCACTACCGCTACTTTCAAACATCATCATAACAAAATCAAACGATACGTCAATGTCAAATTTCTAAACCGCTGATATTACTAAACATTATTATAGATGTAAGTATGAAAACATTATTTATATTTGATATATTGTTGGTTGTGTTATTATTATTGGCATTAAATGTAATAGAATGTTCAATTTTGTTGTCAAATTCAAAGTTATCATTCATTTGGTTAATTTTTATTTTTGTTAAGTTGTGTCAATTTTAAATGTCATATGATTTATTGTCAATCTGTCCCGAAATCGATAAAAATATTTAGGAACCATGGTGTACCGGGAACCAAGAAACTGATTTTTTTGGTTGACTTACGGAACATAGTATTTATAACTTTCTCGATGACAGTTGTGAATGACAGTTTGTGGTTATAAGTAGAAAACCGTTCAATGTACTAAGCAACAAGTTTTGTTTGCTTACCTAGCATTTGCTTGATTTGCTTACTTCACTGAACGTACCTACTTATAACAATCAAATACTTTAACTTTGCACTTCTCATTTGCAAAAAAATATATCAACGCTGGCACTGTGAAAAATGAAAAGTTGCAAAGTATTTGGTGGAACAGGCCCCTAAAAAAATTATCACAAATCAAGAATCTTTTAAATTTTAGGCAGCAAATTATTTCTATAACGTCCGATCTTACCACCCCCTAGTTAAAGTGACAGTTTATTAACCATTAATTAAGAACTAAACTAAAGGTTACAAATAATGCGAACAACAGTTTTAATTTCCACTTAGCACTATCCAAAAGGGATAAGAATAATTTTGCAACATAACCGTTGGTTATTACTGTCACTTTAATTAGAGGTTTTAGGAGCAGGTATAAGCAAAACAATTTAATCGAAATGTAAACATGAAGGTAAGAAGAAGAAAGTGTCCATTTTCCACAAAAATAATTCAATGAAATCCATTGTTGTTATTCTTATACCTACCACATTTTTTTTAAATTCAGTTTTCTCGGTTATCAACGGAGTAAATTAAAAAATTATAACACCTAAATATTAATAATTTTTATGGCTCTTACACTTACCAAAAATTTGATTTTAACCGAAGTATTTTAGATTTAATAATAACGTGCAGAATATCATCAAAATATTACATTTTTAATTTTCAAATATTACAATGAGGTATCTGTTTTGCAATTACCTACATATCTAATGATGTCTTTTCTTTTCGTCTATCTACAAAATTTTAATTTTGTTCGTATCTCTACGGTTTTTTCATGCATTTCCATGGTTGCAATTTACAATGTATAGTTAACTACGTGATCAGCTAACATTTTATACAACCGACCCCGAGCCTATGTAAACTAGTCAATGAACAGAATAACCTGAATATCTAAAACCCATCAGTTAGCGTTGCATATAGTTGTCAGTTTTACAATGAAACTGGGAATGCATTCCCGTAGTTTTGGGATTCTGTTTAAATAGGTCAGGTTTATTTATTTTCCCCTGAAATCATATTTGCTTGTGTTCTATTCTGTTCCATTTCATATTACTATTGTCTCAAATCCTTTTAGAAATGACATCCCCAAACAAATTTAGTTATTCTGGCCTTCTTTACTTGGAATCCTCCGAGAATACTCTTCACATTGTGGCATCATAACAAACCACAGACGTAGATGTTATGTCTCCTCTCTCTATGTCTCTCTGTTGCTCTCATAGAGAAGAGAATCGCTCTTCGCTCACCCGATACGCGTGGAGAATAAACAAGATTACCTGAAATCAAGTAGCTGTTTGTATGGACGGCGTGCTTGCACTAATGCTTCTCCAGTTTCTTCTCTTTACTTATAAATTATTTAAAAGTAGTTGGCTGTGCTGTGGTGAGCGCAGCCTGCTCGGATGCCGCCCTTGGTGTTCACTTGTCAGCTTCTCAACGGATAGATAGAGATGTCTTTTGTTTTGTGGGAATCAGAGAATGGGATTGGGTTTTAATGAGATCCAGCATCTTGGATTTTAATTTCATTCGAAATACGGTTTACGTCAGTTTCATTACATGGCATTCCGACAACATAATAAGCAATTTTTTTAACATTTTTCCATACTTTATTTTCTAAACAATGAGAATGACTATATTAAATATTCCATCATCTGGGGAACTGGTTTCGATCCCGACCGACGCCAAATATTTCGATTTTCAAATGGCACAAAATTGACCCCTGTATTGCACTCTCCACGCCAGCAATGAGTGCTCGTAAGGTGACGCCTGGTAAATGCCCGCACGGTACAAATATGTCATCATCATTACCGATATCTGTATACAAAGCGGATTTGCACACCCAGCAATGGGTAATATGCCGTGATGATATATTTATTTATTTATATTTATCTCTCTATTTTTACCGCCATTACTGGTATTAATTGCTTGCTTATTATTCAATTTAATATAAAAATTTACATATATACTTTACAAGGGTTTTGTAATGAAGAAGATAATAGATTCAAATATCACAACTTATGCTGTTTGCATTTGCACATGCAGTAGGTACATACGAATAACTGGCAGTTTATTTACGTAGCCATTTTGGATTCACAATGAAGTTATTTCGAAACCCAATTGCATATCGAAAAGTTTTAATTTCTATGCGCAACATTTTGTATTAGAATGTTGGTATTGATAGAAGAAATAATGTCAAACGTCAAATCAAACTGAGAACATAAAATTCTCAATATACCCTATAAATCTATTTTATTCACAACTGTTCAATGGAATAATATTATTCAATCGTTATGTCAAATTCAAATCCTACCTTTCAAAGAGTTCGAACAAAATTCCTTTTTTCTATTATAATTTATTATTATAATTTGCATATTATGTATAAGTTATAGATATAGAACATATTCATTGTCTTACTAGTACAAAAATGTTGTTATTGTTGTACTAGTAAAAAAATGTTAGCTTCTTAGTTTACCTCTAGCGGCGGCAGCCGTCACCGCAACACAGATCATATTGAAAATTGTTATTTGACAGTTGCATCGTTTGTGTTTTGTAGTGTACACAGCCAGCTTTGACTGAAATTGCAAATTCTACAAATAAAAAAATTCCAAAAAAAATGTCAAAAAATTATTTGAAACACTTGAAAAACTAGTATATGTCAGTAGAACGGCCTTTTTGTGTTTTACACAGCTTGTCAGGCCTCGGCTAGCGCCTCGGCCGCAATAGCTGTAATAATTCTTTCCACATAAAAAGCCAAAATTACACTAGTTTTGTCATGTTTCATATTTTTATTTTCTTCTTAAGCATGCATTGTAGCTGAATAGTTGGTTTTAAGATTTTCTGTTAAATGTCGAATCACTTCATAATTTTGTTACAAAACAACGATAACTAGATTTGTCTATGTAAACCAAAACATTTTTGATTCTGTCCGTGAAAAAATTCTAATTATATGTCAATACAAATATGTCACTATGATATGTTATTATTTGACAATTGTGGATTCGAATGATTTACATCACTCGCGTTCGCTCGTGATGCGAACTTCATTCTTATGAGTAATAATACCATACTTTATATGCTCAAGGAATACTATGCTATTACTTTATAAATCAGTTTTTATTCATTGACACAATAATTAAATTCATTTTCTATAATTAATATTAATTAATATCGTCCTTTAGAAAACTTCGAGGCGTGCGTAAAAAACATGTCTTATAAATCTCGTTCTTTAATATAATATGATACGTTGCTTATGTCAATTCATTTTCTAGTACTAGTAGTAAAACGTTTATTCTTCATCCTGTTTCTGTTTAAATCAAATCTTCAACCTTTTCGATATTTTTCTTCGTTCATGTTTCTACAGGCTTTCTGCTCTTTGAATCATCCTCGATCGATTTCCGATTCCATCAACATTGCATACAATAATTTTACTATAAAATATAACGGTGCATCATATGCGGCAATTACCCTTTCATGGTTAATTTTTGGTCCTCTTCCCTTTTCCGTCAACAACTTTGTAGGTGTATGCTGTTTCACGTCACTAAATTTATTGCAATTAACGTTAATCCATTGCAGAGACTCCAATATTTTACTTTGACAAAACTGCCTGTGGAACTTTGATTATAGTAATTCTAATATTACTGGTAGCAATGACAGTCAACAAATACAATATTAATATAGCATTTTGAGACATCATCTTTTACAAATGAATAACTGCCATTATATCTTTATATTACATACTTCTGTCAGACAGTTAGCAACTGAATACTGAATTGCAGAATATAGATGAATATAATTTTCAACAAGCAAAAGTAGCATTATTACATATATTTTCAACAAAACCTGGAATATATGTAATTTAAATACCGCATTTGACATAACGATAATCATTGTCTTTATATAGTCAGAGATGTGGGTCATGTAAGAAAAAATACTTTTATCCATTATTCTAAATAAAAAAGTAAAACTGAAATTGGATTACCAGTATTTCTAAAACAGTTAAGTCATAAATTATGGAAATGTATAATTTAAAACAATCATGCAGACTATCAAGAAAATTAGTTTTATTGACTGAATTACATCCAAGTTGTTCTAAATACGAGTATTAATATTTCATTGCTTTTAAAATGCTATTGATTGTAACAAATTTCATTTGTACTACAAGATAAAGTGAATTCAAAATTTTGTACGAATATGTCTACTTCTCATACAGTACGAGGGTCATGCTCGAATTATTGAGAATAAGACACATGAATTTTTTAAATATGTTTAAAATAGCACTGAAATTAATATTTGAAATTAAAATTTATGTAACGGCTCCATAGGAGAATAAGAGAGCAGGATATAAAGCTAAACGTGGGGATTTAATAAACCGAATTTTTGATATTACACAACAGACTGTTTTGGTGTAAATTTGGTTTAAATTGAAGTGGCAAAGTCATATCATTTGATTTTGACACTTCATCATATGACATCGATCGCCAAACCATATGAGTCATATGGTTTTCGAAGGCAGTTTACATATATCATTTTAAAAATGGAAACTGAGTTCTTAAAAGCAGATTCCAGTAATTTGTCAAAGGTAGATTATTCTATAAATTAATAATAGATGGAGTCCTAGGCCCGGGCCACACTATGCGTTTTAGCGGGACCGGTAAAACCGCATCCGGTTAAACGGGATGGATCATATAGCGTCCACATATATCCCGCAGCATTGACAACCCGATTCGGACACAGTCTGACAAATGTCTGGTTAGTGCAGAGCCCAAATAGTATACGTTGTCTATTAAAAAACAAAACCAGACCCTTGCGAACGCTCGCATTATTTTCAATATGTTGTAGTTGTCATGCGGCCTTAGGCCTTAGACCCGGGCCACACTATGCATTTTGGCGGGACCGGTTTACGGGGAAGACAACAACTGCGTTCATACTGATGCGGTTGCGGTGCGGTTGCCGGATACTACCGCAGCATATTGCGGTTTGACCGGACGGTCAATTTGCCGCATGACAAATATAACACATTGGAGATAATGCGAGCGTTCACAAAGGTCTGCTTTTGTTTTTTAAGACAACAAATACTATTTGGGCCCTGCACCGATCAGACATTGGTCCGACTGTATCCGAATCGGGTTGTTATTTCTGTCGTCCTGTTTAGCGGGATATATGTGGACGCTGTTCGATCCATCTCGTTTAACCGGATGAGGTTTTACCGGTCCCGCCAAAACGCATAGTGTGGTCCGGATATTAATGCCAACCTTACAAAAATATTGTTGATATTATAATTACAATATTTTATAGAATTAAAATGTCTTAGGAAGTATTTCTTCAAATAACATGCTTTTAATATTGTATTTAAATATTAGAAGATAATAAATTCAAGCAAATCCATGTTTTTCAATCATTTTAGAATTTATTAAATTGTATTTTATAACGATTGGTAACATTGACGTTATAGATTCCATAAGATGAATTTACAGATCAAGCGAGTTATAGACAGTTGCATAGAATATCTTTTTATGAAAATCTATAAAGTGTTCATTTATAGACTTTCTATAAGCTACAGATCTATAAGTTTATAGAAATTTAAGAGAACGCCTAGAATCCCAACATAAAACTATTAAAATTACCCCTTAACCTTAAAATTAATTTTAATAAAACTAAATACGTATATCGAGAACTAAGTTCTCAGGATCAGTAGTAAAGTTAAACAGAGTAGTCAAGATTACTCAACATGTCAACCATGCCAGAGATCCTAACAACTCTGAGTTGGGTTGCTTCCCAATACTCCTCAACACTACCGAGTATTCACTTCTATAACTATCCCAATATACCAGTAACTTCGCGAGTACTCCACTCGACACTATACTGCATATTCTCCCCAAGATACTGCTTTGTTACTAAACTCACTAACTTCCTTACTTACTATCTATGTAACTGGATCCCGGGTATAGCTGCGTCCATTTTATATAGTGGCCATTATATTCTGGAGAAATCTCGAACATTGCACCCGATAACATCGAATACAAAAACTTCAGGCGACCGGAAGTAATTAAACAGGTCAAGACTCGTTTGCTAACTTCGCAACTTCTAACTCATCATCGACTAACTTAGACGCTTGCTGAGCGCGGCGATACTGGCACGTTCAATATGTTTAGAAAACTCAAAGCGTACCACAATTTTTCCTATTGCAAAAAAAATCCATCTAAATGAGGTGCAAAATTCTTGTTTTTGTCGTCCACTTAACTAAGAGTATAGCCCAAATTACCACTGCCCAGTGTGACTCATTTGTGTTAACAAATACCCCATTGTATACCTTGGAAATCCTTTTGATTCTCGTCACATTTGCTAATGAATTGCAATTCGGTCGGCGTCACCGAAATTCGTTATTATCGCGTTCTAATCGCGATTGAATCCACGACACCTACCCAGTGTTCCCTGTGTTGTGTTGGTTGTTTACGTACTGAGTGTGTGCGCGGAATTCGTTACGTCGATAATTTACAAAATGCGAAACGTGCCTATGATCCTATGTTCTCTCTCTCAGCAAACAGATACACGAAATAGGTTACCGGTAGATATAGAACACGCAAAGGTGGGGGGGATTTTTATACAACAGTATAAAAATGTTGGAGTTATATTTATTTTCGTAAATAAGGTATTCTGTGTTACCTACAATGGGAATCATTAGAGAAATTTAAATGAAGGCTTTTAATAAACCTTTTTTACAAAATATAAAATATGATATAAGCAAATAATTCTACAGCACTTCGATCAAACTTCAGAATATAAATACAATATAATAAGGGTCTTTAACTTTTTTTGTTTGATAAATTAATTATCATATTTTCCTGTAGTCTTGTGGACCTGAATGGTACAATTTCTTGTTAGTATACCCAGGGCCGGACGGTGGCATGAGGCAGAGAGGCGGCTACCTCACTTCACAGAATTTAGGGGCGCATTTTCGGGTTTACTTTGTCAAGTGCCGTTATTTTGTCAATGTTCTACTGGATAAAATGGAAAATCGTTTTAAACTGATAACTGGTGAAAAACAATTATTTTGCTTTGTTTTAGATGTATGCAATAAAATCAAAAAATGCAGGCTATATAAAAAATGATTGCAGCGATTTACAGATTCTGATAACCGATATAAGCGTAGTTGATTTAAAAGATGGAGTTATTGATGTTAGTCGGCATCTTCCATCGTCAATACAACTATTAGTTTAAAACTGAGCTAGAAAAATACTATTATTGCTCTGAAGCACGTGCCTAACCAGAGGGAAAATTTTGGGGTTCTGCCCCCCTCTCCGAAATAAATTAAAATTTAATTTGTACGAATTTATTAGGTATTAAACGAGATAGCTCAAATAAATTCTATAGTATTAAAGATACAAATATCTCGCTTATTATTACTATGAGCGATTTCAACTATATAACAAATTATAGTATGTTAATTCCGGAAGTAGATCAATATTATTACTTCCGGTTTTGGAGAAATTGATAGCAACTTTTAATTTTCAAATGGAACACCCTATAATTTTTTTCAAATTTGAAGAGTACATGAAATTTGCTATCCAACTGTATAAAAACAATCATATGTTATATTATTAGAAAATAAAATGGCGAATGTATAGGAGGCATTGCAATACAAATTTTTTAAATAAGAAAATATCATATCAATGTAATTGTACATCAATTTGAATATTTAATTAATTGGTATTCTTTATATATGAAAGGTGTAATATAAAATAAATGAAATGCAAAGCCTCCTAAATTAAACAAAAGTATAATAATTTAATCATTCGCCATTCTATTTTTTAATAATACAACATACGTTTTTTTTTATACAGTTGGATAGCAAATTTCACGTACTTTTCATATTGATCTACTTCCAAAATTTTATAGAGAAATTAACATACTGTAATGTGCAGTGCTCGCCGTCGCCGCCACTGTTACCGCCTCTGTCCCCGTCGGTGTCGCCGCCGCTGTCGCAGGGACGAGCGAGTGTCTATTGTTAGCGATGACGCAAGCGACTGGTCGGAGCCTGCCTAATTACGCGGTTGATGTAACCTATTGTGTTTTATCTAGAAGTCTTCCAGTGAGTTCTGGAATTTTCGGCTAGGGTATATAAGCACCGTTAGCGAAGGCACTGGACAGTCTGATATAAATAAGCGTTGCGTGTTAAACAGTTGGTGATATAAACAGATAGTAGACAAGTGGTGAATATAAATAAATACAGTTGTATAAATAAATAAGTGATCTGTATATTGTTTAAATAAATAATCTTAGTGTTTAAGTGTTTTATAATATTTTTAGTCTTAATCAGTGTTTAATATTTGTTTAATCATAGTGTTCGTTATATTGATCATCTTTTAATTATATTTAATATCTATTTATTGTTATAATAAACTTTTATTTTAATTAATAATAATTGTCTAATATTTACACTTCACCCAAATAAATAAAAACGTTACAATACTATAATTTATGTTATATAGTTGAAATCGCTAAAAGTAATAATAAGCGAGATATTTTCTGGCTTATTTATAGACGGACATCCTATATATACGCTCATTTGAAAGAGTATTTTTTTCTTAATTCAACCAGGTAATCATTTTATATCCTAACATTACAAAAATATTTAGAAAAATGTAACTTAAATAAATTTGATTATTATAGCTATTTTTCAGTATTCTATGTATGAAGTACAATAACTGTTCTATCCATCAATTTCAATTATTTACGATAGAAAGCAAATATCACATATTACCAAATATCTGTTTCATTTTAAGTTCAATTGTTCTTGATACATAGCCTACTGAAAAATAACAATAAAAATGAAATTTATTTAATTTTCAATTAAATTTTTCTCAATATTTTCATATTAGGATATAAAATGAATACATGGTTGAATTCAGAAAAAAATACTCCATCGATGTCCCCTTTGGTCTTCTATAAGATTGTCTTATAGTATTTTATTGTATTTTTAATAAGATAGGCATTATTTGAGGTAGCTTGTTTAGCTGTTACACCTTGTATAAATTGCCTTATTGGAGATCTTAGTTAATATTTGAGAATATTAATTTAATTTGTTCTTCGTACTGGTATTTGTATATAAGTAAATAAATAAATATATCATCACGGCTTATTACCCATTGCTGGGTGTGTCAATCTGCTCTGTACACAGATTTCGGTAAAGATACATATTTGTACGTGCGGGTATTTACAAAGCGTCACCTCATGGGCACTCATTGCTGGCGTGGAGAGTGCACCACAGGGGTCAATTTTGTGCCATTTAAAATTCAAAATAGTTAGCGTCGCTCGGGATCGAACCCGGTTCCCCAGATTCGCGTCCAGACACTCAGGGATATAAGTAAATAATAAATTAATTCATATAATATTGTTTATTTAATTGTAATAGCTGGTTTAAGATGGATTCAATTTACAAATTTAGATTTACGAATTTACATTTATAAATATAAATTATAGGTACATATCTGCTTTTACTGATTCATGATGAATTTAAGAAAATTATGATTTAGAATTTACATTTAAAATATCACCATATTTTATATTCTAAATGTAAATGTGTCCAATCATTTCACAGTAATTCAAACAATGATTTTGATGGGGAAAATGACAGTTGTAATATTTCAATTTTGATTTGACAAATGGATTTTGAATATATATATATATATATATATATATATATATAGATATATTATTAATATTATCGATAGAACAATACAGATTGATTATGATAAAAGTGATAAATATGATATAACTCTCATCCTGTCTGTGTCAAACCACGTGACCCAATATAAGTTGATTCGGTATATTTCATATTATTAAATTCACTATAAACCAACAAGGTAAATCGTAAATTTTAAATCTAAATTTGTAAATCTAAATTTATAAATTAAATTTACAAATTTAGATTTGAAATTTACGATTTACCTTGCTGGTTTATAGTGAATTTAAAGATATTAAATATGCCCAATCAACTTATATTGGGTCACGTGGTTTGACACAGATGAGTTGACAGTTATTTGATATTTATCACTTTTATCATAATCAATCTGTATTGTTCTACAGATAACATTAATAACATATTCATATTTTCGGAATCCATTTGTCAAATCAAAATTAAAATGTTTCAACTGTCACTTGAAACTGTCATTTTCCCCATCAAAATCATTGTTTGAAATACTGTGAAATGATTCGACGCATTTACAAATTTAAATTTAGAATATAAAATGTAAATTCTAAATCATAAATTTCTTAAATTAAATCCATCATAAACCAGCCATAATGGCTGGTTTATGATGGATTTAATTTACAAATTTAGATTTACGAATCTAAAATTATAAATATAAATTGTACATATCTGCCTTTACTGGTTCATGATGAATTTAAGAAATTTATGATTTAGAATTTACATTTAAATTATCACTATATTTTATATTCTAAATGGAGATATGTAAATCCGTCCAATCATTTCACAGTATTTCAAACAATGATTTTTGGTGGGGAAAATGACATTTTCAAGTGACAGTTGAAACATTTTAATTTTGATTTGGCAGATGGATTCTGAAAATATGGATACATTTTTAATATTATCTGTAGAAAAATACAGATTGATTATGATAAAAATGATAAATATCATATAACTGTCATCCCATTTGTGTCAAAACACGTGACCCAATATAAGTTGATTGGGCATATTTCATAACATTAAATTCATTATAAACCAGCAAGATAAATCGTAAATTTCAAATCTGAATTTGTAAATCTAAATTTATAAATTAAATCCATCATAAACCAAGCTTATATGTAAATTTGTAAATGTGTCCAATCATATCACAGTATTTCAAACAATGATTTTGATGGGGAAAATGACAGTTTCAAGTGACAGTTGAAATATTTTAATTTTGATTTGACAAATGGATTTTGAAAATATGGATATATTATTAATATTATATGTAGAACAATACAGATTGATTATGATAAAAGTGATAAATATCATATAACTGTCATCCCATTTGTGTCAAACCACGTGACCAATAGTTCTAAAATATATACAAGGTTGTATCGCAAGTTTGAAACAATTTTAATCCTTTGTTTCCTCTTTTGTTCGTTGAAACCAATCTGTAGTTTGTTAGTCCTCTGAGATCGACTCACAGTGCAACACTTGCGTTTGTTAATCCCCCGTTGTCAATAAGATATGGTTGCAGGACTCTGAGCTTCACCAGCAGCCAGAGATTCGAAGTGAGTCGCCAAGTGTCCCACGGGATACAAATTGTGCCCAGGACGACACTGGCTGATCTTACGAACAGAGAATGGTTTCGAGAATAATGTAACAGAGAAGATTGTGATTGGTTAATGGACAAAGGACATTTTTCGAAAAAATAAATATGTATCGATAGATACGGTATTACAAAAGTGTCGGCGTCATTAAACAGTTACATTAGTTTTCTGTTATTTTTGCGCACTCTAAAATATATTTGAACGCTGTGATGTAAGAGGCTTTACTTATAAAGTGATGAAAAGTGAGAGAAATAAGATATAGCATTTGTTTTCAGTCTGTAATACATCTTTATTTTGCTTTATTGTTTTAATACTGCTGACGTTCCACTCCATTCCATTCTGACACGATTTTGTAAAGAACCGATATAATCATCAGTAAATATCCAAATATAGAAATACATATACAGGGGTAACAGCTAAACGAGCTACCTCAAATAATTTCTATATTATTAAAAATTAAATAAATACTATAAGACATTATTATAGAAGATCAAGGAGGACAGCCGAATACAGAATAATATATATTTTTTTTAAGCCAGTGGTTCTCAAGTTATAATACAAAGTTATTTTTTTAAATGGGATGGTAGGTATAAGTTTTTTACGTCCATTCGATAGAGTATTTTGTCTGAAATCAATCATGTATTTATTTTATATCCTAACATAACAAAAATATTGAGAAAAATTCAATTGAAATTTAAATATATTTCATTTTTACAGTTATTTTTCAGTAGGCTGTATATGAAAAACAATTGAATTTAAATTTAAATGAAATAGATATTTGTTAATAACTTTATAAATGATGTTCTATTTGATTTCTATCGTAAATAATTTAAATTGTCAGATAGCAGTTATTGTTTTTCAGCCTACTGAAAAATAGCTATAAAAATCAAATTTATTAAATATCAATTGAATTTTTCTGAGTATTTTTGATATGTTATAAAATGATTAGGTACATTGTTGAAATCAGAAAAAAATACTCTAAACATAAATATACATAATCCAATTTAAAAAATATACATGGTGGTGACTTAGACGACGCAGCATAGGAGTTTCAATGGTAAAATTTTAATGTGCAGTTATTTGCCCCCTAATTATTTTAGAACAAAATTGTATTTAGGTTTTTGGAACGGAAAACAATACTACATCCGAATATGCTTTTGATTATAATTTTTCATTTTCCGGAACCGTAAAAATAGTCGAAAACAATGATAACATTTTTTCAAAAATCATTGATGCCATGGAACAAAAATTTAAACAAAAACGCAAACATCTGTCATAGATTTCTTGATGTTTAAACTTACTTAAAATCTTATTTAAATTTTGTTATTGTTAAAATGTATACATTGTTGTAATCAACTATTACATTATTGTCATCAAATACAATAAAGGTTTTTTTCAACTTCATCATTTTGAAAATAAACGTTACGACTCTGTGACAGATGTTTGCGCTTTTGTTTAAATTTTTGTTCCATGGCATCAATGATTTTTTCAAAAATGTTATCATTGTTTTCGACTATTTTTACGGTTCCGGAAATTGAAAAATTATAAACAAAAGCATATTCGGACGCAGTACTTTGTTCTGTACTAAAAACCTAAATAATATTTTGCTCAAAAATAATCAGGGGAGCAAATAACTGCACATTAAGATTTTTCCATTGAAACCCCAATGCTGCGTCATCCAAGTTACCAGCCTGTATATAACTTTATGTTGTAACTGCTTAAAAAATATTTTCTTCTGTATTCGGAGGTCCCCCTGGGTCTTCTATAAGATTGCCTTATAGTATTTTATTGTATCTCTAATAATATATTTGAGCTAGCTCGTTTAGCTGTTACATCCTGTATACATACATAAAAATCACGTCGTGTGTTAGCACATACCCAAAAATAATAATAATAACAAGAACTCACCTAGTTCACTCCACTCTTTTAACAGCATTCTTACTAACCGTACATCTTCATGAGCAAATAATCCTCACACCGATTTTCGGTAGCGAAATATCGCATCCGGAGCACAATAATAGTTACTCACGCTCACACGCAACAATCATTATTCGCCACTCATTTCTGTCTACATACCTCTTTCGCCTCGTCCACATTCATTATCGCCTTCAGTCGCAAGAGCTCAGTTGAGTTACTCCACTCTCGAACATTCTTACTAACCATACATCCTTATACAGCAAATATTTCTCACTCCTTACATATTATAGTGACCTATTTTCAGTAGCGAAATTCTGCATCCGGACCACAATAATAGTTACGAAACAATAATCTTTCGTTACACAATCCTGTCTGAGCACATTTCTTTCGCCATATTCATAATTGTTGCATTCATCTCTTTCCACTTTCCTTTAGCACACTAGCAACCACATCCATCCACTTACACACATGGCTACGCAATGGAACACACTCAAATTCACCAATATACATATACGATACCTGTTGGAAAAGTATCCAACCTTTTTTTTTGCAAATACCTGATGGATTTGAATCAAGCGCGCTTGCATGAGCCGACCTTGAACCTTTGTGCACATGCGTGATTTTTTTACCGCCTGTCGATAGCGTCTGTTGCTAGCAAACAGGTAATGTGTAGTGCTCTCGTCGGTTTTTCATTGCTTCCACTGTGATGGCTGGAATTTTGTTTCGGATACTCACACGACGGGCCCGCATCACAACAGCGTTCACTTTGGCAATGCCCTGGTTATTTCGGCATATTGATGGCCGATAATGCGACAATTTTCCTGCAACTAGTTTTACATCTAATTCGAAAACTAGTCACACGTATCTGCAACTATCAAGATACGCATGCGTAGTAAAGGGGCTTAGGGAGTAAAAATCCCTAAACTGTTTGACATTTGTTTATAAACAACTGGTAAACAGTACTAGATATTTATAAATGGCTGGAGAACCTGGAGTTGAAATAAAATCAGACGAATTTTTCAAACTTTGATTGATCTCGTAAGAAAGGAAGAAACTCTGTGGAATACGAGACATCCATATTTTAAATAACGTAGTAGCAGCTAATAATTTGTTGTTCATTTCTAATATTGCGCATCTAAATACAAATAAATGATTCAAACTTTAAAAAATGAGAACAAGATACCCCCTTTACAGTTGTAGTCTTAAATACAGCTGAACAAAAAAAGTGCATATGGAAATTTGTCAGTAATATTTAACAATTAATGTGAAATTTCATTTCGTTACAATAGTCGCGTTCTTTTTACTATTTACCTCACCTCACCTCAACTCAAAGTGAGAGTTTAACATGAGCTGAGTTGAGATTTTTGTGAAGTAAAAAGAACGACAATAAATTCCGTACAGCTGTCTATCAGAAAATCCGAAGTGCTGTCCGCTGAACTTGACGAAAATAACAAATTGTCCATATCACTCATGTCATCATTTAATAATTGCTCCTAAAGAAATATTTAAAACGTTATATTAAATTTAAAATAAATATTATTTAAACTCCAGCACAATACCTTTAAATTATAGGTCATTTTCTTCAAATAACCAATTAATTATAATATTATTAAAGGAATAGACAAATAACCAAACAAATTATGTGTGACAGGTTAAAAATTCAACAAGCAAAATTTTTTGTGGTGACTATGAATCGAGAAGGGGGAGGAACTGTTCTTACTTCGGTCTAACTTTATCTCACTTTAGTTACGACAAAAAGAACGGTCAAAATTATTGAGGCAACTGAGGCAACTGAGGCGAGCTAAGACGAACGGAGATATCATGTAAAAAGAATGCGACTAATATTGTCAATTTAAACCAAAAGTTAAAACTTAACTAAACTGTGCAACTGGCCGTACATGCAATTCAAATTTTAAATGCGATTTCAAATAATTTCAATTTTAAATCATAATATGTATATTAGTTTCAAATGTACACACTATATTTATTAACGATAATATCAAATAATGGATTGTTTTATTAAATGTCACTTTTACACCAAAACTGTTTATTGCACTACGCATTTACATTCTGGCGTTAATACAAATAAATAATAGTCTATTAAATGAACAACATATTCGTTTATTACAGTGAATTTATGAAATTGTATATAAATCTACATTCTATATTCAAAATAATAGCACAAATGAAGGATTATAAACAAAAATATACTCAAATAGCTCATAATTCTATTTCAACAAACGAGTATACATTATTTTTTCGTTTTACGTGCGTACATACATGCTTCGTTGATTTATAAAAAAGTATGGCACTATAATTGCTATGGATAAATTGAAACAATGTTCTACATTATCTCTGTAAAATATTTTGCAGTATCTGTATCACAGAGGAATATCAGTTCGGGATTAAACAAAATTTAAAAAATTCTCGCATTGGAATAGCGTGTAATTAAATTTTAATTGCATTTAAGTTAATTGTCGATTCAGGAAAAAACTGTCGAGTGAAACTAAAATTAAAAATGAAATTCCAACGTCCCGTAAAGGGATTAATTAATGCTATCTAAATTGGTTTGAAATTTGAATATGGTCCAATGTACACTGTATCCATCCAGTAATTTTATCACTGGAGGAAGATGGACATGACTTTGGTTTAAGCCGAAACCATTCGGCGATATCGATTATCAGTGATTTATTATATCGAAAAGATTTGTCTTTGTTGTTACCTCTTTGTATTTAAATAATGCCGATATTTGTACGAGATGCCGAAAGAATACTCAGCATTTGTCGTTTGTGGAAATAAATATAAATGGCATTTAAAAGAATAGAACATTGGAAACAGATATAAAACATCCTGTGTTATGCTTTACAGTGATACCAAATACTTGCACTATTATTATGTACCAGGGCAGTTTACATAGAAATCTACCTAGTCATGAAACAAAAGACGAACGACAACAATTTTTTGTTGCCAGATTTGTATGATATTGTAACGTTTTTATTTATATGAGTGAAGTGCAAATATTAGACGATTATTATTAATTAAAATAAAAGTTTATTATTACGATAAATAGATATTAAATATAATTAAAAGATGATAAATATAACAAACACTACGATGAAACAAATATTAAACTCTAATTATGACTAAGAATATTATAATACACTTAAACACTAAGATTATTTATTTAAACAATATATAACTCACTTATTTATTTATACAACTATATTTATTTATGTTTATCACTTGTTGACTATCTGTTTATATCACCAACAATTTAACACGCGACGCTTATTTATATCAGACCGTCCAATGCCTTCGCTAACAGTGCTCATATACTCCGGCATTTGTATTTGAGAACTTACTAGAACACTTCTAGATAAAACTCAAACACAATAGTTTACATCAACCACGTAATAAGCAGGTTCCGACAATTCTGTTGCGTCATCACTAAAAATAGACACTCGCTCGTCCCTGCGACAGCGGCGACGACAGCGACGGGGACAGCGGTGGCGACGGCGGGCACTGCACATTACAATATTTTAAGTTCATACAGTAAGTTGCATACATAGTGCAGGCGCCAAGAAACATTCCGTTTGAAAAAAACCGGTGGATTCATTCTGATTGATGATTTAAGTTCAGAAAGACCTAAATAATGAAATTCTGAATGTTGCCGGACATAGTCAGTGGTATTTTTTTTTATATATAGGGGCCTAAGAATTATTGATGAAATCGCTGTAACGGTCAAGAAAACGTTGTTTGTTACTACTAAAAAGTTGTTTCTGTAGGGTATGGAATTACAAACATCACGAATATTATAAAATACATATTTATTATGGTAAAAAAAGCCGCGTGCCTGAGTGTTTGATCGCGAATCTGGGGAACTGGGTTCGACCCCGACCGATGCCAATAAGAAATAATTTCGAATTTAAATGGCACTAAAGTTATCGTTGTGGTGCACTCTCCACACATCAATGAGTGGACCTAACAGATACTACTAAATTTCAACAATCATTTATGTTGGCATCACAACGCGAATTTGATCTCAGGCAGTTCTCATCGCATGAAATAGGTACTTGATTCTCCGATATACCCCTTTGACCTCGAAGGGCTCACAGAAAAGCCACAAAATCAACATTATAAAAAATATATGATCCCATTTAAAATAACAAAGTTGTTCCCGACAGTTTGAAAACCATTAGTTGAAAAAAAAAATTCTCTCATTAAACTAATCCAATAATATAGAAATTGTTTACTAATTTCACCGACCTTGTAGCTCTTATAGTTCTCAAGATAGCAATAGTGAACAAAATAAAATAAACATCCTGTATATTAATTATTTATTTATTATGTTTTTATAGATACATTAAATCATTACTATTATTAAGCATCACTATTTAAATATTTATTTTTCTTTTGGTTAACTGTCATTTACTTTAGGAGCATATTCATTTTTTTGAACAATGCGAATTTTTGTATTCTATTGCAATACATTCTCTGTCCATTACATACTTTATCCCTTTGCAAAAAATATAAAATACAAAGTAAAATAAATGTTGGAGAATTTGTTGAAAGCTTCCGATTCATGGAATGAGAAACCCATATTGTGAACGTAGCCACTTTGTTAAGGATTACCACGTAATATTTCTTCCATTAGAGATCGATACGAGATATATGGTTATATATGTGCGTTTCTCTCCAATACTTCCATTGTTTTAGAAGTAAATTTTTTACACCACTTGTCGTTTGATTCCATGATTTGTCCGTATCACGAATTCGAGGGTACTTTCATAAAAACCTGAATAATTTCCTCGGAAAGGGACTGTAATTTTTCTACAAAAGTGGGTCAGATTTTGGAGAAAAATGTCTGTAATTCTTCTAATGAGTCATACATTCATATGTAATGAAAGAAACTGATTCGTATGCTGAGATCGCTTTTAATAGTCTTTTTTTTTAAACTGATATTTTACATCATAATCGTTTAGTATAATATGTGATTTTATTTACCGGTTTTATTATAAAAGGAATATTTTTTAAAAATTAATTACCAGAAATTTATGCATTTAATTTTAAAGAGATCAAATTTCCCAAGAAATAGATGCTCATACAAAATTCTCAAAATTAAATTTGAAAAAATTCAACTTAGTTTGTAACAAAAGTCTATATTGTCAAGTTGTGAATCTCAAAGTTCTACCATTTAATAAATATTATAATATTATTTATTAAATGGTACTACTATAGTTTATTTCAAGATATTTTCAAATGTACCTACCTCGACTTACGCAGCGGGTGGCTTCTTAACTGGGCTTGATGGGTAACATGACAGAGTTGTAACATAATGTTTAAAATCCAGCGAAATATTTGTGAGGAATTTAGTGTTTCACTTGAATTTTAAGAAATACAGAATAAAGAATATGACATTACACCAAAATTTTCAAAAATTATAAATAAAAATAGGTATATTAATTAGCGGGATTTTGAGAAAGTACCTCTACATGGTTTTCCAAAATTTTGCTAATCCTCCCATGACGCATAGGATCGTACATGCTATGCTATTTTGCGGTGTATCGCGTCATTGCGAAGGCAGGTAGATTTGCAAATATCTTGAAACACACCAAACCACAAATTCATTGAATTGGCAAAGATGACAACTGAATTTATCGCACTTATTTTTCTAAATATTTGGATTTTTATGAAGTGTCCACTATAGGAAGAAAATATTATTTTTAAAAATGTAGGAGGGGACTATCAAAATTTAAAAAAGTTATTAGTATTTAGTATATTTTAGTTCTTAAGGTCATTAAGATCTACTTTATTTCAAATTCTTACTACTTTGAAATATTCTTTTATCGTCTTTTTGAATCTCGATCTAGTTTAGACACGAATAATAATAATACTCGATCTAGTGTTACCTTTATTATTTTGTATAAAAAATTGAAATACCTTAACTTCATAAAGTTTTTACAAAAGTTTATTTTGAAATGTGGGAAATATCTCGTCTGAGATGTGAATAAGTTGTTAAGAATTACTCAAAATGATGGTAATAGTTCGACCGGTATTTTAAGGGTCATCTTCTAGTCCAGATTTAGATTCTACCGAAACCCTGTACTTTTGGCACAGTGAAAAATAACTTTGTAAAAATTCAGTGCGTTCTGTAAAATCTACCTGGCAACACATATGGGACAATATTAACAGGAAAATCCAATGCCTAATAGAATTACAGTAGGTATTACTAATAAAGGCGATTAACCCAATATTAAATGGCGAAATACTTGAGTAACAAATTCAGTTTTTGTAAGTTTAAGATTTATATTTTAAACTAGTCCAAAGAAATTTATAGAAAAATCTCACCATTTGCGTAGGTTTTATAATTTGTTGAAAATGTTCACCGGCCCAACTAATATGAGTTTGGGCTTGTACAGGGTGTCTTATTTTCGATGATTTTTAAAGGTATCTCGAGTAATATTATTGATAGATCAAAACCGCTTGCACATTCCACGGTCAGCTTTTCAAGAAAAGTTTAATAGTTTGCACATTTCAGGGTCAACTTTTTGAGAAAAGTTTATTAGTCACCACAGGAATTTTCAATCTTCTTTTGTTTATGAGCTACAGGCAAAAACTCGTTTTTCGTTCATAAATATAAATAAATATATCATCACGGCACATTACCCATTGCTGGGTGCGCCAATCTGCTTTATACGCAGATATCGGTAATGATGATGACATATTTGTATATTTTAAAAATATATCATATCTTATTTATTATGATAGTGAGAGAAAAATTGGTTATACAAAATTTTTACTGTTTTTTAAGTAGAATACAATGGCGTAATTAGATTTTTTGAAAACTTCTCGAGATATAACACAAACTTATGATTTTTTAAATAGGAACCTATGTTGAAAATAGTCTCGTCTTTTTGCTTAATTTATGAGCTTTTCAATGATATATAACAAGTCTACATTCTTTTGTTTTAAACATTAATAAAAGACCAATTATTAATTTATTGGAGTGAAAATATTGGAAATAGTTAAGAAACAAATGAAAAAGTTTATTACAGATCAAAATTTGTTTATTTTGATTCTATATCTATTAATTGTGTTCTCAAAATTATTCTTAACAAATTATTTTTGGGTTAGTTAAATTACTATTTATTTACGTTATAGTTGGCTTTGGCACAATCCGAAAAAAACGGTTTAATATGCCTTTGAAGTAAATAAATTGAAAAAATGAGTAAAACTGAAACAAATACTATTAGAAATATGCAAATTATGATATGTAAGGGATTTTTTCATTTGTTTCTTTATAACTTCCAATATTTTCACTCCAATAAATTAATAATTTGTCTTTTACTAATGTTTAAAACAAAAGAATGTAGACTTGTTATATATCATTGAAAAGCTTATAAATTACGCAAAGAGACGAGATTATTTTCAACATAGGTTTCCATTTAAAAAATCATAAGTTTGTGTTATATCTCGAGAATTATTAAGTTTTCAAAAAAATCTAATTACGCCATTTTATTCTATCTAAAAAAGGTAAAATTTCTGAAAAACAATTTTTCTCTATCTATCATAATAAATAAGATATGATACATTTTCAAAATGAGCAAAAAACGAGTTTTAGCCTGTAGCTCAGAAACAAAAGAAGATCGAAAATTCCTGTGGTGACTAATAAACTTTTCTCAAAAAGTTGACCCTGAAATGTGCAAACGGTTTTGATCTATCGTTAATATTACTAGAGATTCACGGGCTTGGCTTGAAGCTTGAAAGCTTGGCTTGGCTTGGTTTGAAAAAGCTTGAAAAATCAAGCCAAGCCTGTCGTTCAAAAAAGCTTGACTTTTCAAGCCAAGCCAAGCTTCTGTTCCACCAAGCCCAAGCCAAACCAAGCCTAACATTTAAAAAAGCTTGAATTTTCAAGCCAAACCAAGCCTTCGACTGTCAAGTAGCTTGGTCGAAAACAAGCTTTTTCAAGCTTTTCTTAAGAAATGTTTTCGAGGCCGACAAAACCGTAATTTTATGGTGGTAACGTACTTTCTAATTGCTTCGGCACATTTTTGCGAACTTCTAAGAATTGGAGTTCCCAGTAGGACCAGCCTTCATTACCTGTCAGGCTAGTAAGCTTAAAAAATTTGTAAATAGGAAACTATACCCTTCATCATTCTTATTATGCAAAGACCACTTATTTTCTCCATCTGAACCAAGAAATCGCATATTGTAGTTCGCGCACAGAATCAAGTATACAAAATAAATAAAATGGTGAAAAAGTTTTAAATACATAATGATAAATGATAATATAATTTTATTGTTTTATCCTTTACCTACATTAATATAAAATGATAATACAAAATTTATTGCAAATGTCAATTATTACATATAGAACTATTTAATTTTTTTAAATACTTATTATTGTCAAGTTAAACGTATTTTGTATAAAAATTAATTAATTAAATACTTAAATTTTTAAGTAACTGGAATTAATTATAAGTTATGAGGTCTCGTGGCCACGTGTCTGAGTGTCAGGTCGCGAATCTGGGTAACCAAGTTCGATCCCGACCGACGCCAAATATTTCTAATTTTAAATTGCACAAAATTAACCCCTGCGGTGCACTCTCCACGCCAGCAATGAGTGACCGTGAGGTGACGCCTGGTAAGCGCCCGCACGGTGCAAATATTTCATTATTACCGATAAAGCAGATTGGCACACCCAGCAATGGGTAATAATCCGTGATGATATATTTATTTATTTTATTTAATTATAAGCTCAAAGCTTCAAGAAATTAGATTTGATTATCAAACAAAAAAAATTATTAAATTTATCTGATTACATTTCACATAAACCTACACTCTATGTGTTTTAACTATAGAGTCGTGGGGAGATAGGTGTAGTTTGGTCTTGTTGTTTGATTGGGTAATTGCAATAATAATTATTGCATTTTAAAGTTGCATTATATATTTGTTATTCTGGTATTTCCGAATCATAGAGACGAGACAATTTCTGTTTGTGGATATGTATATTTATATTCAAATATTTTCAATGCTATTTTTAGCTCTACCCCTAATGTATCCTTAATAAACCGCTCTTGTCTGTGACAAGTATAATAGACAATATCAATGTACCGACAAAGAGAGCATTCTCTTTTAAATATTACCTTGATAATCACGGCTTATTACCTAGTTCTGGGGGTTTTTAATTTTCTTTTATCGTTGAGGGTATTTACTTTTGTGCTATTTGAATTTGGACATAATTACTGTAATTATATTTATGTATTTAACTTACATGATTCTGTACTCAAAAATCTGTAGAAATTTCATAAGAAGAGGTGAGTAGGTATTTATGTCACGAACAAACAAAATTTCGGGGAAATTTTCGTCTAGGGTTTTATGATTTCCAGATGTATTTGAAGTAGGTATAAAAGAATAAAAGATCAGTCTCAGGTCATTTTCATCCCATTGTACATTCTAAAATATTTATGTATTTATTTGAACACTGTTCTTGCGTGTTTGGAGACTTGAGTTGTTTATTTATACAGGGTGAATATGAACTATATAGTATGAGAAACTCTAACAGTTTGTTGGAAGGTCATTTCGAGTAAAAATAACATTATGAACTTAAGTCCTATTCATTTCAATTATTAAAATACAATAAAGTCTAACTAATGCATATGCCTACTTGAATGAATGCAGTCAACGAAAATAATAAAAGAAACATAAAAATTGAAGGGTAAATATTTAATAAAAGATAATAAATTTATGTTTATTGTATACTCTCAAAAATAAAATAAATGATTGAAATATACATTTCAATATTTTTATATTTTAATAATTACAAAGAAAAAAACACTTGGTGTAAGTAGCATAAATTTTATTTCATCGTTTTGTTTATCTTTGCGCATAAGAAGATATTTTTCAATTGTACCACAATAAATTTATGTAAAACAAAACGTGATTTATACATCGTTACGATACAATGAAACATCGACATAACATATCAATATATTGATACATCAATATTCCAATACATCGATATATATATATCGGATTTATCGGTATTTCGATATATTTAATTTAATTCACATCGAATATTTATATTAAAATCTTGATACCGAACAGCTACTACGGGTTTTCAAGACCCATATACCTACTGTGCGTATGAGCATTTATAAAGCTTGAAAGCTTGAAAAAGCTTGAAATAGCTTGAAAAAGCTTGAAAAAGCTTGATAAAGCTTGAAAATCAAGCCAAGCCTAAAATATTTAAAGCTTGAACTTTTCAAGCCAAGCCAAGCTTTGTCTCCATCAAGCCCAAGCCAAGCCAAGCCAAACATTAAAAAAAGCTTGAAGTTTCAAGCCAAGCCAAGCTTTTTTATTTCAAGCCAAGTAGCTTGGCTTGGTGAATCCCTAAATATTACCCGAGATACCTTAAAAAACATCGAAAATGAGACACCTGTACACCTACAACTCCAAGCTGTTACATTTAAAATTCGAAAATTAACATCACTCATCACAATAATCAATTAATATTTAATATAGTCTAATACACTATTTAAATCTATTTCCTAAATATAGAAAATAAATGTTTTTGATTTAGAGATTGCTTTTTTTTGTAGATGAATCTTTTTCTTGTGGCCCCGGTATATAAATAATTATAGGAATTGGCATAAAGCGTTGACCATATGCATAAATTCTAATTCCACTCCTCACATAGTACAAAATACTGTACCAGAATGTGAACATGGCTAATTACTATCCTATAGTTAGTTATGTAAATTTATGATTCAAAGTGTGGTAGCTACACCAGATTCGATAAGAATATACTGGCAAATGTAGGCACTGCGCTGTATATTAAAAAAATCTGATGTGGCCAGCACATTATCTTCCGTCAGTTCTATGTATTTTATAAAAATTCCATACAGAAAGTTTCTTGCACAAGATTCCACATTTCAAGTAGGTACATTACTTTCTGTCAGTTTTATGTATTTTGTACAAATTCCATACAGAATGTTTCATGTACCTAAGAGATTCTATATTTCCAGGAAAATTATAACACAAACATGTCAATTGCATTTGACACCGATATAGTAGTGGTTTCCATGGTTATAGGTTATAGCATAGCTAGCTGTTTTATGAAATTTTATTTCTTTATAATTATAATTTTTTAATAATTTTTTAACTCTATGTCCACTGAATGCGAAAGACTCTATATTTCCAGTGCATTTTGTATTTTGTACAAATTCCATACAGAAAGTTTTTTAGAATTGATTTCATATTTGCAGTAAAATTATAACACAAACATACTATGTCAATCGCACTTGACGTTGACATCTATCTATCAGAATTTTTTTATTTATATTAGCTGTTTCTAGTGTTATTGCATAGCTGGCTGCTTTATGAAATTTAATTTCTTTATAATTTTTTAACTCAATATCCATTGAATATGTAGTATAAAATGTAATTAAATCGTATAGAGAATAAAATATTTTTTAATATTTATAATAACATTAAATGTGAAAAAATTATATTTAACAGCGTTTTTTCAAGAAAAACTGTTAAAATCTTTAAATGAGGGTACTTCCGGTCGACCAATTACAACCAAAATCTAATCTAATTGTAGTGTTTGAGTTATCGACGGAGAAAAAATCGTCACACACACACACACACACACACACACACATATACACACATACACATACATACAACCATACAGACATCATCCCAAAAATAGTAAAATCGTATTCTAGGGGCTCTAAAACGTGCTTATTAATTAAAAACTCACCATCGAATTTTTTGACCGAAAACAATACCTTCCTTACCTAAAGGTATGACGGAAGGCAAAAATGTTATTAATATTTAATAGTTGAAATTATTTTAAAATTGTATTTAAAAACAGATAAAATCTTTATTACTCCTAAAATTTTAGCGCGAAAGTTGTGATGTCAGCGTCACTGCAACATATAAGAAAGAAACAAAGTATGTTAGCATTCAAATCTGGCACAAACTTCAATGCAGATGTTACTGCTTTATATGATTTTTTTAAATGTGTTATTGTGGTTACAAAAACTCATAAATTTATCCAGTAAAGTTAATACATTACTATGTTATATCAAACATTTTTAGCTTTGCTTTGGCTTTTTTATCTATCTCTTCTTTCTCCTGAGAGAATCTCTCTCCTCTCTTATCCTCTCCGTAGAGATTAATATCGGGTGTGTGCAAACACATTTGTTTCAATATTCCGTGGCATAGCGGCGCTGGCATCGGCAAGGGTTGACGCTATGTCGCCACTGGTGACTGCTGATGTTGACTCTACCCGTGAGGAAATTAAACTATATTGAGGAAAACAACGGTTGGGCTATGGTGTTCCCTCTCTCTAAGAGAATACTCATAGTTCTAGATGATATTGTCCGCTAGGTTCTGGCGTCACAAAGGCTCAATGCTGTCCAATGAGTAAAGGAGGGCTCTAAGGATTGTGAACCTTAAGGAGAATTTGATAAATTAATTAATAATAAATATTTAATAAAATGAACAATGACAAAGGTGGAAACTAAGACTAGTTGTTTTGTATCATACATTTTAACACGTTCACTATATTTAGGGGTTATTTTATCTCATTTTCTATACATTCCCATAGGTTGACAAAATTGAATGCTTGTAATTTTAGTAATTTTTACGGAAATTATTAGCAAAAGCCAGCATTTTGAAACTTATTAAAGAGAGAACATATTAAAGTTCACTTTGTTTGCGGCAATTAGTCTTTCAACGCACATTATGAAAAGTATAGTAGGTAGCAAAATAGTTATTTATGTAACAAGTGTGTAAAGTAGTACCTTTTTGGTCGAGTGCGATGTTGTGCGAAATTGTAGCACGAGACAAAAAATACTATTTTACACACGTGTTGCATACAACATTTTTCCTACAACCGAAATGGTATTGATGTTTCTCATAATATTGAGTGTACAGGCATCCAGCAGCTTCAAATACTGTTAGTACTCTTTCTCATGACACTGTACAAAATGTAACTTAAACACTTGGAAGAATCTCAAACAGACGATGATTAATCTTTTATAATGTACAAATTGTACATTTAATATTAATATTAAAAATTGGGCTAGGTTAGAATACATGTCATAAAAATGTTACTGTTCTTAAAAATTAGATTAGTACTCAATCTGGTGAAAAATATTTGATTTTTTTCATTTACAGTGTATATTCATATTTTTTAATAAATTTTATTACTTTCATTATTATTTACTACCTAATTATATACTTGACAGGTAAATTAACCGAATTTTAATGTTGCCTAGCAACGCAGTGCTTGAAAAGTGAAACTTTACACACTGTAATGAGTGCGTGAAAAGTACTTTTCACGCACGATTGTAGGAAAAATATCATATGATACCTTTAGATACAAGACAATTAATCAAAAGTATCAATGGGATATTCCAGCTCAATTGAAAATAAGAAATTTTAGGCTTAATAATAAATATTAATAAGTAAAATGTTAACATTGAAATACGTCGGAAATAAGGGTGCTTTATGTTATAATGTGACGACACGAATATAAATATTTTGATTCGCGCCTAGATCACGTATAGTTCTTTAACCAATAAGCGTAAATTAAAATTAAATGGCGAAATAGTTGGTATCACTCGCGCCACTGCTATTCCCAAACAGTTTTTACCTCCCGCTACCCTTGGTAAGAATAGTATAGAGATCGTGCTAAAAAACGCATGTCGAGATTTTGGTAAATTTAAGGTCCCTAGAATACAATTTTAACATTTTCACGATGATGTCTATGTGTATGTGTGTGTATGTATGTGTGGATTCTCCACCTTTTCTATTAGGTACCTTTTTCGATAGGTAATAAAATGAAGATTCAATTTTGAATACCAGGATAGAATAGAATTCACGAATCCAAAAATGAGGATTAACTTAATTCTTTTTTTGAGAATCTGTAATTTTTATTAATGTAAATATATACCTACGTATTTACATATGCTGGAAACTGTATTGAGTTCCTTTCCTATTGTTCTATTTACTTTTTTCTTTTTAAAACGTTACTATTATTAATTTGAAATTAGTTCTTTGACAGTGACATTTATCTGTCAGCTATATACATTTGAATAACTGGGTAACCAAGGAGTTTTGTTTGTTTAAAGCGTAGCCTCTGTAATTTAAATTATAGATAATTTTATAAATTTATCCATAAAATATGTAGAAAAAGTATTAATGCAAATCTGTAGAAAATTTATTAATCTTTAATTTTTATAATAACTTTCTTTTCGAAAAAATAACATTTAAAGGTACTTCATAAATTCTTCGTATATTTCTCTACACTTTATTCTATGTTACATAACCTAGAAAATGAACATATATTTTTATCGGTTTTGCATTGCAAGTTTATAATTATCTACATTTGAGCTTAAAATGCGTAATTATTTTATATCTACCTAGTTACTTGGATAAAATTACACTATATTTCAAGAAATAAACTGCCAAAATTAGAGTAAAATTCCCTAATCTAAAAATATATTATAAATATAATTTAGTACCTACGCTACAAGAACATTTAGATCCACGAAAGAAAGAGTTTGAGATGAAAACTCATATTTGTGACGTCACATTTACATTTTCAAACTCTGGGAACTACAACTCGCTTATTAAAAAGAATTATTTCATCGGATTTTCATCATTACTTTGAGTTATACTATAAATGAAATTATAAAGAAAATATGGTGGAATAGCCTATTTTGTTGTCATTTCAAAACGTACGAAAATATGTTTTTTTATCAGAAATAAGAAGCAGCGTTGCGTTGACTATAATGAACACTGTATTAAAATAAAACAAATCCAATGTATGCGGACCTAAAGTATTTCGGGGACATTAAAGCAAATAAGATCTGAATGTGTTAGTCTAGGTAATAGTTGCCAAATGTCAGACCATTTCTGTAGTCAATACTGTTAAAAAAAATATATATATTTAAAATAAAAATTTTGGGACAAAATAACTGTCACCGTAGAATTGCACTTGGTACATTAGGGCCTGGAATAAAACAAGAAATATTTGCTGGACAACCAACATGTGAATGATCAAATTTGAATCTTAACTACATTTTAGTACTTTTTCTTTTTTAATGAAACAGATGATACTAGTTTGTAAACTATTTGGAACCCTTGGAAAGCTGTCTTTTTTCTAATCGAAATTTGCTGGTATATTTAATCCCTCACGTATTCACCCTTTCCTTTTCGTAGCGGAAAATAGTCTGTCACTAAATTCCAAGTCGTATCCGGATAATTTACTTTTTATGCCGGGGAAACATGTTTCTCCAACGAAATAACTTATCGATTTTTTCTGCCAAAGGGCACAAGTATAGCGGACAAATAATTAAAGCGAATCGTTTCATAACGTCACGTAAAAGGTCCGGGGTTGGCTTCCAGAATATGAAGCTCAAGGACCAAAACGTTTAACAAAAAGGAAGATGAAAAAAAATAACCTCGCATATAAAATCAAATCTAAATAAAAAATACGTCGGTATACCGTTAAAAGTGACCAAGTCAAAAAACGCAGTTTGTGAGAAGTTGCATATAAATATTAGTCGTAATTGGAAAAAACAGTTTAAATGTTTCCTTCATTTCCTAATAATTTTCCTCTTTTAGTAGTCATTATTTTTCAAGTTTTATAACAATTTTCTGTAGGGTAAAGAAATTTGGAAGGAGGGGGTGAGTTATGACTTGGTCACTAATGTATTTTGAATATAATTCAACTTGGTCACCTTTTACCATCAAAAGTACCAATTAACGAAGCTTGTTAACAGAAAATAATATAATTTAATTTAAAAGCAAAAATTGCATGCGTGGTTCAAGTCACTCCCGATGGACATATACTAGAAAGATCATCTAATGATTTAATACTGTTTAGATGAAGTATTTGTGAATTTAATATAGATACTTTTTCTGCTTTCAATTTTTATTTGTATTGTTTTTACCTTTGGTCAAAAAATTCAGTGGTGAGTTTTTGATGAATATGCACGTTTTAGAGTCCCTGAAATAAGATTTTACTATTTTTACGATGATGTCTGTATGTATGTGTGTGTGTGACGATTTTTTTCTGATCCGATAACTCAAATTAATACTACAATTCAAAAAATTATTATTTCTTTTCTTCACATCCATGTGAAGAGATGATTAGATTTTGGTTATAAATGGTCAACCGGTACCCTCATTTTAAAATTTTAACAGTTTTTCTTGAAAAAACATTGTTAAATATCATTTTCTTATCTTTAATGTATAAGAATATTTTAGTCTCTATATGATTTGCTTACATTTTATACTTCATATTCACTGGAAATAGAGTTAAAAAATTATAAAGCAGCTAGCTATGCTATAACCATAGAAACCGCTACTATATTAAGAAAATGATGATTGACAGATGTCATTATCAAGTGCAATTGACATGTTTGTGTTATAATTTTACTGGAAATACAGAACCTCTTAGGTACATGAAACGTTCTGCATGGAATTTGTACAAAGTACATAGCAGTGACAGTGTAATTGAATAATGGAATCTTGTGCAAAAATTTTTTGTATGGAATTTGTACAATGGAACTGACGGAAGGTATAGTGCTGGCCACATCAGATTTTTTAGTTCTTGGTTTTGTTGTTGCTGAACATTTCGAGATGATTTTTTATGAAACAATTTTTTATTTTTTTAAAACTCAGTAATTTGTATTTATTATAATTAAATTCTTTGATGGTAACATAAGCTTTGTTCATTATTAGTTTTGATAGTAAAAAGTGACCAAGTTCAAAACCTCTACTTCTCCTTTCAAATTCCTTTACCCTATAAAAAATTGTTGTAAAACATAAAAAATAATGAGTATTAAGGAAAATATTTTAAAATAAAGTAAACAGTTAAATTCTGCTTTTTCCAATAACTGTAAAAATTTAATTGCAATTTCTCACAAAGTACTTTTTTGACTTAGTTATTATTACTTGTAAAAAACACAGTTCATTGGACTTGGTTACTTTGGGCACTACGTTAAAACGTTATTTTTAGCACAGATATTAATTTGGGTAATTTTTCCTTGTATAGAGATAACATTTTTAAAAGACTTGGATACATTAACTCATTTTCCATAATTTTTGACTTGGTCACTTTTAGGAATATACACACGATATATTTTATGTAACAGTGATTTTACAGATGGATGATTTGTGATGCACCATTTTGTAAATACAAATTTTGTTAACCACGTTTTACTGTTACGTTATTTTTACAAGAATAAAGAATAATGAAATTTTATTGTACCATATTTAGTGGCCTTCGTATCATTGAATGGTTGCAAAAGATAACAGAAATTTGTTGATTTTTGAATCGGTACACATGACAGTAATAATTTTTTAACAGTTTGTTGAAAATTGCTTTCAATACTTCTAATTTAGTTCAAAATTTACCTTGTTCAATTCTAAAGAACCGAAAGAAATGGTTGATGCTGTCAGTGCGGCAGTTTTGAACCTGTTAAACTCCCTAGGAAAACAATTTCAACATATCGCATCTAGAGGCAAAATAGTTTAGGTACTTCTTTTTCCAATTGATTTTTACACTCGATCATGAAAAAATATTCAAAGTAGTGAAGTAAATCTTTAAAAACCATTTTTCATCATAGAATTTAATATAATTTGTTCTTTCTTTTTTATCTTCTGCAAGTCTTTCTATTTCTATCAAAATGTTTAATAAACTTGTACAATTTTCATTTAAAAGTGTAGCTACCAGACGTTAGGAAATGCTTAGCGATTTGGGCATATGAAAACAGATACCTAGCTAAGTAATTCCTAAATCGATATAGGCATTGCTTAGCGGTTGGGAAAAACGAAATTTTGCTAAGTAATGCCCATGTGGTGCACATTAGGTAGGTACATAGGCATTACTTAAATTTTAGGAATCGGTGGTGAAATCGGCCGAAGTCTAAACATTTATACAAACTAAATAGCGATTTTCATAAATATGAAACTAGATCGGCTAAACTATTACGAAAACCCAAGTTTAGACGTACTTATTCTATTAAAAATTCATTAAAAATGGTTTTTATTCTACGGACGAATATCTTTGCTCTGAAGTTTCGTCGCTGTGAAACACAGTTGGGTATACCTATTGTGATATTTTTTTTGCAATACTCTGTATTATTTTGTACGACGTGCTGAAGCATTTTAAAAATGTATTACAGTGAATAAATATTTACTCTAATACTGATGTTTTACTTCAAAATCAGTTGCAGATAATAACATTACATAAATTGTATTGCTATAGTTTATAATGTTACCAATATGTAGGTAGGTATATTACAGTATCATTCATTCTCTATCTGTTTAAAATTTAATAAATGCATTGAGTAATGTGTAAGTGTTGAAAGTGACATTAGAGTTAAAGTATTTTCGGTTATTAATATTGCGTTACGGATGGAACATAATGGTAAATCCATCCGTCGATGTTTATCTTTGCTGAATACGAACAATAATGAAGCAATTTGCTGCCTCTAGAAACCGAACACTCACTCATTTAAATACATTTTGATGTGTTATTGATCCAATAGAATCGGTATGAATGCGTGCATCCGACACTAAATTAAATTTAAATTTTCTACACGATAATTAGAAAATAAATAATGGAAAATAAACTAAATAAAAAGTAGAATATGGCGTAGAGATAAACAATGTGAAGAAAACCAAAGTGACAATTACAGGCGCAGTAATACCGCGACTTACGAATTTAATTCGTTTCTGTTCGCGGTATGTAATTAATAAAAATTTTGTAATTTTCTACTTATATCTATAAAAGCGAAAATTTTGAATGTAGGTAACTACAGAAACAATGAACTGGTCTGTAAAGTACCTCATTTGTAGACTGTTTCTATTAACAAAGGTCTGCAAAAAGCTTTGGTTTCAAGCAGGGATTTGGTAACTACTGGATAGAGCAAGCGTATACCGATACATGTATTTCTTGTGTACCCGGCCAGATTAAGAGAGAACACAGGAAGTGTGAGTGAGAAGGATATAGATAATTCCACTTAGGACAAGTGAATTTAATATTCACATCACTGTCAAATTCAGATCTGTCAAATTCACGTCAAAAATTATGTTTAAATATATTTAATCATGAAACGTGAAATAAATACGAGTACAATTTACATAAGAACACATAGAAGAATATAAATTTGACAATTAATAATTAAAATAATTAAATTTCAATGATGATAACAAGAATAACCTGTGAGACAAACGAATGATAAGAAACGGAAATAAAGACAACAAATCGGAATTATGTATCACTATCTCTGTCGATCTGGCCGGGTACATGGCGAAGATTCACTTGCTCCATCCAGTAGTTAACAAATAACTGGTTTCAAGTGTCAAAGTCGGCTACCGGTGGATTCGAAAACGGGCCTTCCAAATGAAAACTGCAGGTCACCTAATGCAGTCAACCACGCGGACTTCTCTTAGTCCTCTTAGTACAAATAGTTTAATAAACAAAAAAGAAATATCTTTTAAAACAAAAATTGAAGACGACACAAATAAACGAGTGATATGAAGACCACATATCAAAAAAGAGGAATGTCATTGTTATGTAGTTTTCGCGATCTTAAATCTAATCTTTCTTGCGGTCCAGATCTTGTTCCTAGCCTAGTTATAAAAGATTGTTCATACCCTTTGTTATTTGCACTAATCCATATTTTTAATCTGTATATTAAAACCAACACTTTTCCTACTAAATGGAAATTGATTAAAATCACGCCTGTCCATAAATCTGGTTCTGTCTCTGATGTAACCAATTATAGACCTATAGCTATCCTATCGAACTTTAGTATTTGAAAGTATTATATATATTCCAAAATTTATTATCAAGTCAAAGGTTTAATTTCTCCGTGCCAACATGGTTTCATGAGTAAAAGATCTACAACAAGCAACCTAGTTAATTTTACTCATTTTACTTCTTCTATAATGGATAATAGAGGTCAGGTAGATTGTTTATATACAGATTTTGCTAAAGCCTTCGATAGGATAGACCATAGTGTTCTAGTTAGTAAACTTCTGTCTTACTCTTTTTCTCCTGCTTTAACTAATCTTCTAGCCTCTTATCTTTCAGACCGCAAGTTATATGTCCAAATGCGTGGCTTTAAATCTCATACATACACCTCAACATCTGGAGTACCCCAGGGATCTAACCTTGGTCCACTTTTATTTCTTTTATTTATCAATGACCTACCCGCCAAATTAAATTGCGAGAAACTTTTATTTGCTGACGATGTCAAAATATTTTATTCTGTAAAAACTATTGACGATTGTTTACAACTCCAACATGAACTTAATTCTATAAATGAATGGTGCTCCATCAACTCGTTATCTCTTAATATTAATAAATGTAATATTTTATCATTCACGAAAAAATCTCATACTCTTTTGTTTGATTATAAAATTGATAATAAAAGTTTACTTCGGGTTAACATTATTAAAGATCTGGGAGTAATTTTCGACACTAGATTGTCATTTATTCATCATATTAATAATATTTACAAGGAATCCATTAAATTGCTTGGTTTTATAATACGTAATACCCGATCATTCAAAAATATTTCTTCCATATTTACTCTTTATTATTTATTGGTGCGCTCTAAAATTGAGTACTGCTCTATTGTATGGAACCCCACTTACAAATGTTATCAAGATTTATTAGAAAAAGCTCAGATTTTTTTTTAAATTTATATTTTTTAAAATAAATAATATTTACCCTGATTATTAATACATCATATTGCGAGTTACTCGAGATGTTTAATATGCCAAATCTTTTGGAAAGACGTGAGGCTTACTAAATTTTTTATTTATCTAAGTTAATTAATGGCGACATTGATGACCCCATATCCACTAGTTATCTTAACTTCCAAATTTCTCGTATTTCCACCCGCTACTCATGTACTTTCTATCTTCCTACTCCCCGAACTAATATCCTACAGGTTTCCCCCATTTATCGCATGTGTTCGTATTACAATATTAAATTCTCTAATTTTGACGTTTTTCTTCTGAAGCCTAGTCAAATTTTCAAATGTATAAATAATAATATCCTTCATACATTTTAATCTGTTAAATATTATTCTTTATTGTATTGTATATTTTTAAGTGTGTTTCCTGCTCTTTCATTGGGAATAATCCTGTTGAGCAGTTGTAATAAATAAATAAATAAATATTTTAAAAAAACTAATTTATATTTATTATATTTACATGTTTTATGCCTTTAGCATAAAGCTAAACAACGTTGGGACTATGATCCTTATTGCATTGGAAGTTTGTACTTAAGATTCTACTGTATTTAGTGTACATGTATAATTGTATCAAGGATCATAGCAGTAAGAATAAACAGTAAAATACAAGAATTGGACATGGAACAATAAAGATAATTGATTTTTTTTTCTTTTATTAGTATTTTTATCCGTTTTGTTAATAAATGCATACGAATCAAATTATTATTTTCGCCCTTCGGTTCTTTTGAATTTATATACTTTACCTACTTTCAAAAAAAACGATACTGAATGCTTTTTTCATCAAATTATTTTGTTTTCTAGTGTCCACTTTAGAGAATTCTATTTCAAATGACAAAATGTTAAATTCAATCAAACCTAAAAGTTTGAAAAAAAATCTATGAATATAGCCTACTTTGTAGAGCTTTGGTCTGCAAGTTTTCACATTCTGTAAACAAATAACCTACTTTTTTATCGATCGTAGAAAAATTATTTTCAAGTATCAGGTTTGTTGTCGATTGGAATCGAACCCGAGCCGCCCTAATCAATTAATCATCTAATGTAACTCTATAATTAGAATAATTTAATAAAGAAAATGGATATATCATGTAAAACATAAATGGTAGACTACAAGCTACAACCTAAATTACCGAACGATATTAACTTAGGCGGTAATGGTAATGAATCATGGGTCATATCAAGAACATAAAAAATTAAATACATGAAACAATAAAGATAACTGCAACTTTTACTTATATTAATATATTTATACGGCGTTTCGTTTAAATAAACACTTACCTACGGCCCTTTTAACGTTCAGATATTGAATCTCTTTGTATTTAAATGCTTTATGTTTTCCAAGAAACGATATTGAATTTTTAATTCGTTAAATTATTTTGCCAACTAGTGTCCTCGTCAAATGTTAATGTCAGATTCATGCAACCTTCAACTCTGACAAAATTTCTACGAATATAGCCACAACATAGGCGATACCCACATGTCTCCCGCATAGAAACTCAATCTAAAACACATTTTACTCACAACTAATTGAAACCAAACCTCACAACACAACAGTACGCGGCAACTTTCCACCCTGCCCTGGCTGAGTGACAGAACTCTCGGAGTAGCGATAGCGATGGATGTAGGAGTTTTTTCTCCTCTCTAGAAGACTTCGCCCACGTTCGTTACAAATTCAGTTATTATTTTTTCTGTTGAAGAAGATTAATACGTTTTTTCAAAACGGTCGTATTTGACTTGTTATTCATTGACTTTTAAATTTTTCAAGGGAGAAGAAAAGTAATGAATTAACCGATTTGTTTTTAGAAGAAATGAAAATCGACAATTTACAAAGATAGGATAAAAACTGATCTACATTTGACGTTTTATAAATACAGGCAGGGTGTAACACAACAACGAATCATAGGCATTTAACATGAGAAAACAAATTTCCTTGCGCAAAAGTGGCCTATTCATTTTAGGCAATAATGCTTCAATTAAAAAATATTGTAGAGCATTACTTATATTCTGCATCTAATTCAATTATTTTATTTTGTACCTTAATGTAATTTAAAATTTTATAAAATATACTTCTTTACACTATTATCCATGGAATTAATATAATATGACGTTTTATCATAAGTAATATCACAAGACCTCCTGATTTTATCGATAAATTTTTATTTTGCACGATTTTTTTTGCTTAGCATCAAACACGAAACAAACTGCATGGTAAATCCCGACTGCGAAGGAGGAAGGGTTTTACCTAATGTCAGTTTGCTTCAGTGATTTTGCTTAAAAGCAAAAAGAATGAGTGCTTAAAAATAAAAGTTTATCTGAGAAAATCAGAGAGGTCGTGGGTCATATGATATTTGGTGAGATAAATTCCAAAGATAACGCAAAATTAAACAATTTAATAATTTTTATTTTATTTTTAAACTTGAAATATTAATTAACTGTCACACTGACAGTTATAAACAATAACCACTGTTTATTTACTTGGTAGCGGAAATTTATCGGGGTAACGGAGTTTTATCATATATAATATCATAAGTGAAATTTTTGCCGGAAAAATTTTCTGATTGTTACGAGAGCTGGTTGCCTAGCAATTTATTGAGTGACATTGACAAAAAAATCACGAGTTGTCAAACGAGTGATTTATGATCAATGTCACGAGATAAATTGGCAACAGGCTCGAGTAAAGCAATAGGAAAATTTTTCCAGGATAAAATTTAAGCACGAATGGTATTCGGATGATTATTTCCAAAATAAAAATCAGGTAATCATTTATATATTTTTTTTCTTGACAAAAATCTTCTAATTGTTATTGTGTTTTGAGGTGTTATATTTAAGTTTGCTTTTTCAACGTTTTAAATAGATTCCTGACTGAATCGACTTGTTTACGTATAATAACTGATAACACTGAAAATATACACACTTTGACAGGTATGTAAACAATATGTTTCTAAAACGTCTAAAAATTTTCGCTTATCAAAATTCACTTACTTGTAAAAATGCAACATCTTATTTGTTTAAAGGGTGCGAAAAAATTTTTGTGACGTTTTTTTGTCTAAATGAAACTTCGTAACTAGGTAGAATTCTGAATTTGGATTGGCTTATAAATTTATGAGTGAAACAGTCGATAGTAATACCACTAGATGTTTGATTTGGCCGGATATTGTTTATTTATATGAACAGTTGCTTGGCAATTTGTTGAAAAGATATGTACAGCAAAATCACGAAAGCGTAGGTCGAGTAGTTTTAACAGAACAAATCTTTTCAACAAATTGCAATCAAGAAACCAAGTGTGAATATTTATAAATAAAAAAATATTCCGTGCTAAAAATCAAACTTTGAGTGGTATTTGTCAAGATAATTCCACGAGTAAATATCATTTGAACGTCATTCTTTGTTATACTTCGTTTTTTTTTTGAGAATTCCTATTTTATCTATAGCAAACTGCGATTTTGGCGTTTTCAAATGTCTATTTTTATATAGTTGTGGAATTATCGGTGTAATACCCATTGGTTGAATTTTGAGTGTTTTGCACCAAAATTGGTTAAAAACTAGTCTTTGAAATTTATCTTTCAAAAATGTGTGAATAATTCTCCATTTTCAATAATGAAGATACAAAGAAACAGAACGTTTCTGACAGGTAAAATAAAATGTCATTACATTTGTTTGTAATTTTGTTTCAATACCAACAAGGAGTAACTTTTATAAAAAAAATAAAATCAATTTAATCAATTACAAAACGTACAAAATTAATGTAATCGTCCAAATAGATGCAGAACTTAATTCCCCACAGCATTACAAGTATTTAAAGTATTATGGTCTAAAATTAATATGCAATTTTTGGGCAAGGATAAACTGATTCTCGCGTTACGCCTACCGTACAAAAATTTGGATATACCTGCTGATTTTTAAAAATCTTAAAGAAACATTTTTTAAAATTAAATTTGAATACTTGATATTTGAGATTTAAATTTCAATTGGTGATAAATTTTTAATTGTTAATTAATATATAAATATCAATAATGATTAATTCTCTATTTAAAAATATAATTTGGAAATGACGCCTAATACATATTTATGAATGGGTCCAGCAGCAAATTTTGCACCCATAATCAGCAATTTGTTGCGCTTTTGATGTTGAACCACTATATTCACTGATTCATTTTTATAGGCACACATTTTGATGTTCTACTTAGGTGTTCTCGTAAAATTATATACCTTTTATCCTCGAGCATTTTAAAATTATAGTAAACAATTTGTTTTCGTTCATGATTTATCTAGTCATTAAATAACTATTTGTATATGGTTTAGTCAAACAAAGGCTACAGTCTTTTTTTATTTTCAAGTGCACCAAATTTTAGATTTAGCACGATTTCAAGTCGTATGTATGAGTAGGTACAGAGAATAATAATTAACTTTACTGAATATCCATGAAGTATGTAAATAAGTATATAAAACTCTTTTAGATTTTAGATAGTAAAACAGTAAAAAAGGCCTTAGGATTGGATTGTAACTGCGATTCTAATTAAATAAATATATACTTGTTCGTATTATGCCAGATAGAAATTAGAATACTTGCGTTTGTATGAAAGTGAAAGATATGTTATATGTAATGTCAACATTAATTAAATTAAATTCATTATAAATTTCATCCCTTGCAATATTTTTAAATTTATTTATCTCCTACATGTTTGCTTTGTCTATTTCCTTGAAATTTATTCCCCGTACTCTCATTGTGAACTTTGAATTTATGTCGTGCCAGGAACATACAAAACACAATTATTAAATAGTATATTCTAGAATAAGTAATGGAATGGGTCATATTCCACACGAGAAAAAAGTTTGTTGTCCGAGCCGAAGGCGAGGACTACGGTTTGCGAGTGTGGATTATGCCATTCCAAAGGTGTTGTAGACTATATTTTCTCCAACAAGATTTTAGAAATTATACAAAAAATGTTGATTGATTATAACAATTATCATATACCATCAAAAAAAATTTTGACGCCAGTCCATAAATTGCTTATAATAACAGCATTTATATATTTCTTTTGTTTTTTTTTTTTCGTAATAACTGGCCCAGCTTATTAATAAGCAAGTTCCCTTATATCTGGTGACGTACATTCTATGTCTATATCTTCATTGCCACTTGACATTTTTCTCTACAAAATATTATTTAGTTAATCTTCTAAGCAATATATTATTATTTAGATAAACTTACTGCTCTAGAGATCTCCAAAAATCTGTAAAAGTTAAAAATAAACTCCAAAACTGTTCAAAACGTCAAACGCGAATTCAAAAATAAATAACCATAGCAACCGAACCAAGATATTTGATATTCCGCGCTAATATGCGGCTAAATAACAGATTCTGATTTGTCGAAAGCCGTGAGGAATTATTCCAAACAGCATATGGAGTTATACCACACAGTTTGTTGGAATAATATTGATTCCAACATAATTTTTAGTTGTGGAATGCGTAGTTTGGATTAGATAATTTTCAGTTGGACATTGTCTTTGTCGTCAGTAGTGGTCTTAAGAAATACCGTGTAGTAATGTTTTATCCTGGATTTATCAATCTTTCTTATGTTCTAGTGGTGGAAGGGTTAGCCGGTATAAGAAACCGTAGCCTGAATGTACTAAGGTTTACACTCTTTACGGAGGCACGGTAGTTGAAAATTGTATAAAAAATGAAAATTTTATTATTTTACCATTCTGGCATATATGTTCTTAATATAGTGAAAAACAATATTAAATGTATATAATTAGAGGAAATATAAAAATATTTATATGGAAAAATCACAAAATAATGACAGATTTCATGTCTCTGTCGGTATATCTCTAGGATAAAATATTTACTCTGCAAGTAGATATTTTACTCTATAATTTGTTTTATAAAACAGACATTTTTGTTTATTCATTTCATCAAAAAATATAATACAGCAAATTCTAGTTCGTTCGTCTCAGGTGTAAGTAACCCTCGAGTCGGAATTACTTACTACGTTTACATGCAGTTTTGAAAATGGTTTCAGTTTTCAGTAAAAATTGCGCGAAACTGTTAACATGCAATTTTCAAAACAGGTTTATAGATTGATTTGAAAACAGTTTCGGCGCATGCGCATTTGGCTGATGAAAGTAACAGATCCTCTTCACTCAAAATCCTTCGATTTGCCATTATTCCAATTATTTTTTCTACTTTGTAGCACTACGCACTAAAATTACACAACTGTCAGTTTATTTATAGGTTAGTAACACCAAGTAACACAGCGACAGAAACTTTATGCTCTGTACGCATGTGCAATATAGAAACAGAATTTTAAATGTTTACAAGACTAGTTTTGAAACTATTTTCCACGTCAAACCTAGGAATTTTAGTTTTGGTTTGAGATAACTCAAAACAGTTTTGACACTGTATACATGGCGTTTTTAAAACTAAAACGTTTTGAAAACGGTTTGAAAACTGCATGTAAACTCAGTAACTGTTAGAGGAAATTAATAATAATCCTATTTCATAAAATTGCCAAACTAAATAGTTTAAAGATCAAAATATTTTGTTATAATCAACATAAACGAAAAATGTTTAAAATATTTTAAACGCACCCCTGTTTTGATATTCAGTTACCCTAGTCGGCCATCTATTTTCATCCAGACATAGTAATGTATTTCTGTGCTTTCCTAGTCCAGTATTTACGCGGGTTCATGCAAAAATTTCATACCTGAATATTTCGTACAATTCTATTCCTCTGGGGTTTCAACAGAAACCACATCTATTAAATAATTTAAACGTCAACTTTCATTCGCTAGTTATACTATATATTCTTCTCTAAACCAATGGTATACGCTACATAACACGAAATCCTATCCATACCAACCTAGAAAAATTAAACGCCTAAAGTCTAACGTTAGTGATATGTAGTCTCAAGCTCTCAAGTATCCAAATGATATAAAATCATTCTCCTGTTTAATTTCTTTACTATAATTATTGATGCAGATAGTAAATTAAAAGTTATGATTAATTAGTAAACCTCTGCCAGCCGCCATTTTGATAGCAATCGCAGTGCCGTCAACTTTATCTTCATTTGCGAATAGTTCTGCAATCTAGTAACATATTCTCTCCAACAATTTAAAATCTGTAAGCTAACAACAAGCACCATTATATTTCAATAAAAAATTTAAACAAGAAATAATGTTTAACACTTCGGCATAGGAGCAACGAAGATAATTATAGGAAAGAGATGTCATTTTTCCTGCAGTCTAATTGGCATACCTCAAATCAAACAATTCTAATCACATTACATTTATGTTTCAATAAAATTAACTAATGCGTACTTCGAAATCTCATTAGAAAGATACTATAGCATGTCTTCCCGATCGTAAACCATGTGTTAACAATGCAAGTAATTAAGTTTTTATCAAGGATTCCATGTCGCGCAAGAGTTTTTATGAGGCTGGGTAAAACACATTGTTTGCTATCGAATGCAGATAAGGCTAACGATGAAGAATATCAATTACAGTTTTCTAAATATTCCCATATTCCAGTTTCACAAGTTAAGGATATGTCACCGTTACTTTGTACTTTTCCGTCAGAGAACACAGTTGTTAAATAGGTACTTATTGCAATGAACGTGTAGGTGATAACTGTTTTCAATGACTAATATTAATTGAATGCATACAAGACAATAAACGATAAATAATATAAACGGAAAAGGTTAGTATTTACATTACACATATTAAATTTATTAATAGTTTCATTCTCTTTGTGCAAAATATGAATACATCTCAATTAAGTTGACAGTTAAATAGTGGTCGAATTAATGATTTAATATTAATTCGTTCTCAATTATTTTTTACAAAAATTGTATACCTAGCTAACTAAGGTAATATACTATTAATAATATTACTAACCGAGGTAGAAAGTGTTTCATTGTTGAGGGCGAAGATAGCTAACCAAAGCGCGAATGAAACTTTTCACCGAGGTTTGTATAATATTTTATTCAAAATCTGAAATAAAAAATTAATAATTGATATTTAAATAAAAATAACCTAACATAAATAAACAAATGGTCTGAGATTGTTCATTTGTCACATGAACTGTCACTTTGTTTTCTAACCTTAAATTTTGATTTCATATTTATCTACAGTTATTTATTATTTACAAATTCATTCGTTTCTTCGCATATAAAAGGTAAATATATTTATATTACATAATTTAAGCAGCTAAGCTACGAATGATGGGGATATAAATAAAAGTACCAGTTTAAATAAAATAACACATGAACTGTCAGTTTGATTTCTAAGTTTAAATATTGATATCATTCCATTGGCTATTTGTATTATTTACAATTTTATTCCATTTTTTATCATATAAATTGTACAGAAGCTTTGTTTATATGTAAATAACCATCACTGATACGCATTGATCTCTCGAAGCAGGGGGCAGCTATTTTCCAACCTCTTGCAAAATGAGGTTAACAATAAATTTTTAAAAGTCAGAAATTTTCATATTACTAACCAATTATGAATAACAGTTATTTATTATACGAGTGTGGAATGTATCATATTAGTCAAGTTAGAAAAATTTTCTTTAGTGACTAATATACATTCCACACGAGTGTAATACAACGTTTTATTCAACACTTTTTTAAAAACTTCTGAAATCATTTTTATGTTTTCATTCATCATTTTACACTGACAAGTCAATTGATACAGTATTTTAAATTACAAAGTAGCCATTGAATGATTGTTATGGTTTTGTTATATTGTTATTTAATAAAATTTGCTGTAATAATTATTGTCTATCAGTAAGAGTTAATTTAAAGAAAAATACATTAAAATGGGTGAAAATGAGGACTTTCCTTTAAAACGTATTTACATAGAAGCATAAGCAGCATCTTTGAATTTAATTCCGAAGCAAGTAACCACTAACTCGTCTCGTTTTCGTTTCATCAGCCGTACATGACAGCTGTCATTGTGTAAAGATAAGTAATCTATGTTAGTATAGATGTTAATATTAATTTAAATAAATAAGTTTCATTAAATTAAATTATTTCAATAATAAAATAATTGTGTAAAACTGCTTTTTATTTATATTTTCAAAAACACAAAAATCTGTAATAACTTCTCCGTGACTTCTAAAATATTCACTCACGAAGTGACTGATGTACATTAGTTATTTCAAAAAACCATAGTAACAAGTATATTATGAATCGGTGTTGTATATAAATGATTTTTCTTCAAACGTCGTAAAGCCCATCTTTTGATTCAGAGGTAGATAGATATAAATTAAATAAATATCCATAAAAACAATATAGAATCAGCGAATAAGAAGTGTTATATTTTGGTTTTATTTAGGAACGTTATTTTAAAGATTAAAACACTTCATTTAAAGACTCTATTTATTTATTAATTAATGCTCACAACCTAACATTTGACACCTACACCAAGCCAACTACATTACATTACTACAAGAACTAACTTGTACAATATAAACCTCTAATATCGCCCTAAGTGTCACTACAATACACTATATAACTTAAGCAAAAAAAAAAAAAAAATACTAAAAACCATCAACCGCTGGCAAATTTAAATTGATAAAATACAAATTAAAATATGTATATATAGAGTTTACATTTAATGAAATAACATATTAAAGAATAGCTGACTTACAGATTATAATTACAGGGACAGTAATGAACGTAAGAATACTTAGAATTAAAATTTTTGCAATGATTCTTCAACATATCCTTCAGCCATCCTCTTGAATTGCCATTTCCATCCGATTGAACAACTTCAGGGGATGTACATTGTAATACCTCAAATTCCGACATAATTGCACATATTTTAAAATGAACGTCAAAACGTGAAAATTTTCACTTATGTGTTTATAACAAAAAGTGAACAAATACGAAAGGATGCAAAGCAACAACGCAATTGAAATCCGCAAATGTACTTTACGTAAATTGTTTTAATTATTGTAACGTCAAGTAGTATTAAATTTTATTTAAATATCTACGTTTGGGGAAAAAATATATGTCATTAAGTTTCTTTGTGTGCCTCGCCTACAATTGTCCGACTCGCTTTGCTCGTAGTGCAAATTTCCATGCTCGGCACACTTTGTCATATAGGGTATTGTATCTATAGTACCAACCTACATTTAAAATCTACACATTCATAAGTTAGTTGACATTTTTGTAAATGGCTTAGTCAGATTTAAAGAGCCACTTTAAACCCTTGGTTTGGTATATTTATTATTAACTATTTTTACGTTTTACTGAATCGTAAACTTCTTATAACAGAGCTCTGTCTCTAGTGGTTAGAAAATTTACAGGCTGTTGAAACTATAGCAACATATATACAGTTCTATTTATTCGTTATTTCGCTATATGTTTTCAAAGACTATTTCGATCAAATAGTTTAATGTATTATGGTATGTTTCAATAATTTTTTCAAATTATTTACAATTCAGTATATCATAAAATTTTGTACAATGCTCAAACGTTATCCCAAATTTACGTGCTTCGCTCGCTCGTTAGGTACCGTGCTCGCCCGTAAAGTTCTGAATAACGGTCTTGCAATGTAAATTACTATTAAAAATTATACGCTGTGTAGAGTTGGCTATGAGAACAATTATTATTAGAATGTAATGACAGAAATGCAATGACCGATATCATATGAAAAATATAGAAATTAATAATAATATATTTGTTGTTATCGTTGATTATCTTACATGGTGTCGGGTTAAAAACAGGGAGTCACCAGCCAGAAGACTAATGAATAGAAATTTGAGAGATAATTTACCGATCACAAAATCCTATTTAGAATCTAAATCACCCGATCATAAGAAAATTAAAGAGAGCATAGAAACAGAACAGTTAAAACAAAAAGCTAATTTCGACAGAAGACATAAAGCAAAACCATTGATCAAATTAGGGAAAGGAGAGAAGGTGTGGACAATAGATAAGATGGAAGAAGGTATAATCAAAAAGTAATCTGAAGAACCAAGATCGTACGTAGTACAGACACAAAATCAAGATCTTACAAGAAACCGAAGATTCTTGAAAGCGTTGCCAACAAATAAATTAAGAGGGATGTAGGGTTGGCTATGAGAACAATTATTAATCACAGAAATGTATTTTTTTAAAAAAAAAACCTCTCAACAGGATTAAATCCCAATTACAGAGAGGTTTTACATATACAAACATCCATGCCTTAGTGGGATTCGAACCCAGAACCCCTAGCGTACTCATGACTACGATCCGTTGCTCTAACCATTGAGCCACCGGAGCCGACAATGACAGATATCATATGAAAAATATAGATAATAATAATATTTTTGTTATAGTTGATTATCTTACATGCCCGTTTAAAATATGCTTTTTAAACATTTCTGTTTATCTTTTCTATATTTACTATTTGCTCATTTCATAATAAGTTAATACGATCTTATTAAAGGATTATAGAGTTAGAACGTTTATTTAATTCCTCAGCAAATACATTTAATCCCTATGTCATATATACCAACTAGTTTAGAAGTGTCAACATTCATCCGTTTGTTTTACGAACAGCTTATAAAAAAGCATTCCGACTGGGGGAGTGAGTAAGTAGCATGTTTTAAATTACATTTAAGCCAGGAAACATGTGCATGTCAATCTAATTTCGGAGCAAAAAACTCCTACATCTATCTCTATGTCAGCAGAGGCTGTTTACATTTTCAATTAGTATGTTCCATGTAGCCGTCAGATAGATAGAGATTGGTTCCTGCTCTCTATACGGTATCAATGTGACTTGTTTTGTTGTCTACAGCCGGAAAGGATAACTGGAGGTGATTATTCAAGCTACAAATCTGATTTATTCCGGCATTATATATTGTTTGCTGTGTCAATAGATAGTATTTATTAACAGAGAAATATTACACATGGTTTCTGAACCGGCTTGACTTGAACTCATCAGTTATGGGAACGAACAGTGGTAGCTTAGCTTAGGTTAGTTTCCGTTTTTATTAACGGGGAACAGTGAACCCTAGAGTTATACAGGTTTTGTTTTTTATAAGAAGTTACTAATTTTAAATTAACATGTATATTATACAATTATTTATGTACTATAACCGTTAATTGTTATGATTGTGAACTCATAGTAACTTTTTATAAAGTAATCACTGGCACACTTTGATAATTATCTTTATAAAAAACCTAGATTTTTGTCATAAAAATAAATAAATTGAAATTGTTCAGATTTATTTTATTTAATTGTGATGAGACTACTCTCCAGTTTAAATTATAAGTTTTATTTCTACCGACGCCAAATATTTCGAATTTTAAATGGCACAAAATTGACCCCTGTGGTGCACTCCTCACCCCAGCAATGAGTTCCCGTGAGGTGACGCCTGGTAAACGCCCGCACGGTACAAATATGTCATCATCATTACCGAAATCTGCATACACAGCAAATTAACACACCCAGCAATGGGTAATAAGCCGTGATGATATATTTATTTATATTTATTTATTTATTTATTTCTATATTATTGATTCGACATGCACATATTAAATAAATAGCAATGGTTGCAATCAAACCGGCAGTGAGAAAACACTGCGGTTCGGTGAGCGCGGTTTGAAAGGGTAAGCAACGAAATCTGTATAGAATCCCTAGATAGATATATTAAATTTAATTAACCCAATCAATATCACATTTATACTTGCGACTTAAAAAGCAAAAAGCCTATGCTATATTTATTGACTTTAGTATTGCTTTCGATTCTGTAAATCGTAATAAGTTAAGGGAAAAATTATATTTTATAGGTATTTTTCCAAAATTAATTAGAATACTAGAAAATTTTTATAGCAAGGCAAAATTACAAATCAAAATGATTAACTCATTCTCACAATTAATCGACATAACACAAGGGATAATGCAAGGCGACCCATTAAGTCCTATATTAATTTTTCACAAGGGGAGACTACCCGAAAATCAAACACAATTTACATATAATAATACCTCAGTAAAAGTAACTAACAACTTCAATTATTTAGGAATAAGTACATTAAATTTAACCCGTAATCTAACTCGTCGAGAGTAACAATATTTCTTAATTTTTTTTTCTAAATCTTCTAGTTTTTGAGTTAAAATTCTTTAAAAATTTGTTAGATATTTAGTTACCCGCTTAGGATCTGATAGCTGCTGTCCTCTGCTATCTGAATTTAAGTTCGATTCACACGGCATAAAAATTGTCGGTTGGTGTTTGCTTTCTTACAGACACAGTAATTAACGGACAACATATTTATGATTAATCAATTCGTTAGTACAATTTTTAATATAAAGAAATTAAAATTTTTGAAAACAAAAGTATAAAATGTGTATTAAAACAGACTTCTAAACATATGTGAATAGAGGAAGAGCATAGTTATGAGGTTATGAGATGAGTTATCGTTTATCGTCGATAAATCATAATAGTTTAAATACGTTATTCAAAAAATGTAAATACAAACTCTTGTCCAGTTAAACAAGGTATATGAGTACCAATTAGTCGTCCATTTATTGTTACTACTCAAACATTTTTTAATGAAAATTTTTACAGTATGAGAATTTTCTTCATCGTAATGTGTATTGTGCACTAAAGACACCTTCTTTAGTAAACCCAGCCTGCTATATGTGTTGCAAACATAAACTTTTTGCACATGGTATGGATATAAATGTTTTTTTTTTAATTATCACATGTGACATTCTGGTCTGTGATACTCGAAGATGTACAAGATTTACAAATGTGCGAATATTTCGAACAGAATTTGGAAAACGCTCCATCTAAATACGTTGGAAACTCCATGGGAGTGTCTTTATGTCAATAAGAAAGTAAAATGTAGTACAGTTTATTACTAATATCAAAATTTAATTGCAACAAATGACAGGACTGTCAATTGCTAAAACAAAAATTTTCATAGCTGTTGCTACTGAATTAAGTTATTAGTAAAATACGTGGAACGACTCGTTAATTTACGGGGTTGTAAAAATGCTAAAAAATATGCGATTTCGATAAAGTTATTAAGATTTATATTACTGGTTAAATTTAATGTACTTATTTCATTTATATAGATATAAATAAATTACTATTAGCATCTATTTACACAAATAAATATAAATAAATACTATTATTATTGTTATTATCATTAACATTTAACAAGGATAACTACTTCTGTTCTAAAATTTCCATAAAATAAACACATTTAAATAATTTGTAAATAAATATCTATACAGATCACATAATACGTTCTCGTATAATACACGAATACAGTTGCTGCCTTCAGCATAACCTAATATTTGCCTGAATCATATCACTGTCTAGTTGTTATTCTTTACAAAGGTAACATGCTTTTACTGTTCAGGATCCCTACATTTAAGTAACGCTCACCCGCTATCGGTATGAAAATGTTGGGCTTTTGTTTTTACGATTGTCATTTTTCTTCCGTCCGGGAAAAGAAAACAAAATAAATCGCTGGTAATCTTCATTTATCACGGATAAAAATAGATGGGCCTGAATAAAACGGACGGAAATATTAGTTGCGCACGCGTAAAGAGACTCCACGACTGCGTACTGTATCTCGGGAGCGTTTTACGCGTTAACGCAAGGATTAACGTAATTTATAGGAACGTGAATGAGCGTGAGAGTGAACGTGAGTTTATGGGCGCGTGACACGAAAAATCTACGCTCTTTAAAATATAGATTACAGAAATAGCAGGGTGTTTCTCTTGGATTTGTTTTGTTTCGGAATTGGGGAACTTTTCATTGATTGCTTTTAGTAGGTGTAAGATATTTATAAGAATGCCGCATTGAGTAATAATACTTCACACCAGTTGAAGACTTTATAGCAATAGTATCTAATGAAATTGTAACAAAACGCCACCGCAGAAAATAGTGGCGCAATTACATATCATCTGGTCTTATATGCAATTTTGACTCACTATGTTTGGCCAAAAGTGATAGATCTTTTTGAATAATGCAATTAAAATGCAAGTAGAGGATAAATCAAATATAAACTGATCTTATAATGAATCTAGAAATAACTTTGAATTAGGTACATCTTATTTGCGTCTTCTTTGTTTATTAACAAGTTCACAATGTAGAATTTTTTTTAGTTTTCATATAGTGTCATATACTATTCGACCCGTATATACTAAGTCCATTAAGTCTAATTTATATTTTTAAATATTTCCATTAAAGTATATTGAAGAATTGTTTGGAGATTGGAAACTTACTTTATTGTCGCTGAAAGACATTAACTCCCTTACCGCATACAGTAAAATGTTTTATTTTTACTATTTATCCTTTTTGTACTAAAAGCAGAATTTTTTCATACGTTTACTTATGTAGTTACATTCACAACTACATTTCTAATGCATAAGACGTAACATTGATACGGTGCAAATGCGTAAGGTTAAGAAAAACATAGCATTTTCTGTAACAAAATTTAATTGATAGTACACATCTGTATTTATTCAAATTACCTGTCAAAATTGAAGCAGGAAAGGATTGCTGAAGCGTGTTTCCTTGTTTAATTTTATTTGAGCACACGGTATTACAAATGTAGCTATTTGTTTTCTTCGAAATTGATTTTCAGATTTCTCGCAAATTCATTTTGACAGCTGCTGTCATAAATTAATGCGTAATGCATAAAAGTTTGGAGTTTGCAAACTTTTGTTGCTATGCATTGTGTTTATGCAGTATGCGTTAAAATTAAAACTAGTTGTGAATGGTCCTCTGCATTGCCATATAACAAACTTCGTTACGCATTATCTATTAGCACTATATATTAACGTTATGCATTAAAAAATAGCTGTGAATGAAACTTAAATGTGATTTTAAATTGAGAACAAATTATATACAAAACATAGCGATAATATTACTGCTTTGCATTGATTCTAACGGCTAATCGTCTCTAATAGCATTTATGATTTATATTTTACCTAATATAAGGTACGTTGAGAGACTAATGCTCATATTCATAAACACACGTAAAGTTTCAAAACGGCTCGTTAAAATTTTGACAAATAGAATCAAACTTAACATGTTACACTTCGATTTTTCTGTCAGTTTTGACTGTTTTTACTGGATAAAAATTATAACGAACCGTTAAATATTTTACGAGTGTTTATGAATATGGGCATAAACACCTCAAACAATTCTCACTTCAATAAGCACCCGAACATAAGGATTTAACATGTAAAATTAGACTTTCGTAATTTCCTGCTTGCCTAATTATTTTATGTAAAAAAGCTTCAAATAAGAATGGTAGAGCGTTAAATTCTACATATAAATCAATGCCTTGTAGCTGCATAAATTAGCTATGAAAATGTCGAAAATCACCTGAAAAATAGCGATAGTCATGGAAATGAGAGAAAATAATTAACAAATATTTAACGGTTTATCTGTCATATCAGGTTAATTAATTTTTTTAGGTATTATCTCTAATTTCCATTTCATTAAACAATTATCTATTACTTTAAATTGATAATTGTACATTTAAACAGAAATTATACATAATATAAAATATAAACTAATCTAAAACTTGACACGTAAACCGTTAGACGTTTGTTAATTTTTATCTCAATTCCATGGCTATCACTATTTTTGGGGTGATTATCGATGTTTTCATTAAAGTAAAATTAATTTTGCTTATTGATTCAGATGTAGAATTCTATGATCTACAACTTTTGTTTGACGTTTTTTACTTCCTTGTACAAAGTAAAGGAAGTATTGGATTCGCGAAAAATTTTGGTTTCCAGATTTTAACGGAAATATCCATTTTGGCCATCCCTGAATCCATTCTGACTAATTTCGTCGTGACGTCTGTACGTACGTACGTACGTACGTATCTCGCATAACTCAAAAACGGTAGGCCGTAGAAAGTTGAAATTTTGTATTTAGGACTTCTATAACATCTAGTTGTGCACCTCCCTTTTTGGTCATTACATAATTTCCAGAAATGGTACTTTATTTTTGGTTAAAACAGGCTAACCGGAAGTGATATATTACCTGAAGTTGTTCACAGTTTTTCTTGAATAAAATGGTTTCATTTTGATTTTAGAAATAAGTGCTTCAAATAAAAGTTTTAGAGAATTAAATTCTGCGTCTAGCACATAAAGTATTATTAAATTAGCTCTTTGCATAAGCGAGATATGTAAATTTAATTTTGTAATGAAGCTTGCTATGGATTAGTACAAACAATAACAATAGTTATTTGTATATCAAGGCCGCGAAATCACTCTTTAGCGTACCGAGAAAAAAATTGTCGCCGAGGCCGCTTGCGGCCGAGGCAAGACAATCTCGAGGGCGCTAAATGATTTCGCGGACAAGGTGTACACAATATTTTTTGTGCAACCGTAAAAAATAAGTAATTACAAATTTTATTAATTTTAAACAGTTTCATTGTATATAGAAAATTAGCTTTCACGGTGGCTATGGGATTAACATTTGATAAACAAAACCATGCAATTTTCAAGTGTCAAAGTGATTATTTACCTAATTTCGCGGCCGCTACCATGACAACGTCCGCGAAATGAATTTCGCGGCCGTTACCATAACAACGGTTGCGAAATTTAATTTCGCGGCCTGTATTGCGGCTGCGAAATGCTTATTTCGCGTCCGGTTGCACAAAAAAAATAGATGTTAATGTCAAATTACGTCAAATACGTGCAATTTTATAATTTAGTCTATACTTCATATTAGTCTCGCGTACAAGGAAGTCGTGTGGTGTCCACATCAGATTTTTTTTAACATAATAATGGAAGCAGGAAATTACGAAACTATGATTTTACATGATATAATATACAATATCCCTATGTTCGGGTGTTCGAGTCACCACCCTGTACACTTTAAAATTTAATGCAAAAAAATATAAATAAAATATTTAAAAAATAATATTTACAGGTATTGAAAGGCAAAGAATGAATACAAAATACGAATAAAAAATTGGTTATTTCTATCATTTTATAGTTGTACTTTTTGATTTTGACAAAAGCTGTATAATATTGATTTTTCAATACGGGAAAATTAAATTCCATGTAAAGAATTAATCTTTTATTTTCATACACATTATACTGTAGGAATACTTCGCTGATTACCGTTGGTGTTCGAACAATGAGTCATAGACAATACTTGTTTACATCAATTGTCCATTTTACAAAGTAATAGAAAGTGAATTGTAAAAACTTATTTTATGGGCAACCTATCACAATTAACACTTTAAATGTCCTTAAAACAAGAAAGTAAAAGTTGTAAAATAAAGAGGAAAGTATGTAAGTTGATGAAACACTGACATTTTTTAGCTAAATGGAAATATAAGTAAACAATGACTCATTCTTCACTATTTTGATTGTTGGAAACGCAAATATTATTAACCGATTGTCATTAAATATATTTTTGATGTTTTCTGTACATCTTATACCGGGCGGCTGTTAAGAGATTTAACATGTGCTATTAGTTTTATGAAATATTTTGCTCTTCTGTTTATTTATCACTAAAAATTGTAGAGGGCAAAGTTGTTCAGAATCAGAAAATGCATAGAATACTATTTTCACATTTTTTATAGTTTTCAATTATTTCTTTTCACAACGAATTTCAAAATTTCTGTTAGTAGCATTAGCCATGACATTATTTGTTCTATTTTTTCTATTATGCTCCATCATGATATCATGCACAGTTCTCATTGGAATAAAACATCAATATTTGTTGTTTTCTACAAAAAAATGAGAGAATATGAATGAATTCAACTTATCGAACAACCACCGTATTCCCCTGATATGGCTCCGGCCGACTTTTTTCTATTTTCAAAACTCAAACTACCACTTCGAGGCACCCGTTTTCGGTCGATAGAAGAAAAAACAGAATTCGCGGCGAGTAATGCAGTCGATTCGTGAAAAAATGTTTTGATGATTGGCGCCTACTTTGAATGCAATACAAAATTTTTGGATGGATAATGCACATTTTGTGTTTTATTTATAACTATATCAATAATATAAAACTTTCTATGCATTATTTTATTTTACTTGCTCACTTTTCTACATTATAATATAGTCCAACAAATGAAATACAATTTTCCAGATTTTATTGTCATGTAGGTACGTATTGGTTATTATTCATCCCTGTCGATTCATTTATTTTACCTTTTATTTGACATACATTCAATATTACTTTAAAATATTCCAATAAATCCATTTTTACATTTATTCTGTTTGCAGATCTGTTTTGTTCATATTTGTTATTAAAAAACGAGAATTGTTTTAGAGTATTATAAAAGTATAACAAAGCGTATTTGAAAATAGTCCATTTATCATTTATCTGTTAAAAAATGACCACGCTAAATATTATTGAATGATCGTGGAAACATTGACAATCCTCTCTAACAAGTTGTTGATCTTTCCAGCAAATAAATTACAGTTACAAATTCATTTTCACAAAAACGAAATCTAAAACAAACATTTGTGCAGGATAGAAAGACCGGCGCGTAGAGCATTTCGTTGTGAAATGGAAAGTGTCGTTTTATAGTTGGCTCTGGCCGGGTGAGTGCTTCATTTGTTATAAAACAATCCGATCATTATCGTGTATCGCGCAGAGTGTGCGATGTGCGTTCGTTGCGGTCGCGGTCACTCCCGGAATCCCATTTGAATAAAAGCCATTTTCAATCTAGTCGACTTTGTTCCAACAGTGAATAACTCACCAACGACAGTGAGGAATCATTCGCATACGTTTGCCCATTAGGATTTTTCTACGATAAGACAGCAGGGGATTTCATTGTATAGTGTAGAATAGGAAAGGTCGGAAAACGGAAAAGTATTATAAATTGAACAAATATTTTGTTTGTTGCTTTCGTTTTTCTGTATGCGCAACGTTTGTAATCATATGGCATATGGTAGATGATGTGCTTATTTAAAATTATTATCTACCCAGACAATAAATGGACACCTATTTATTAATTTTTACTTCTCCCTTCACTACATAGAACATAAGGTTGGTCTGAAGATTGTGCTAAAAATATCGAGATTTATCACGGATAAATAAACAAATTTTAAGCACCATATTTTTTTCGTTGTTTGTTTATTATTAGATTATGTTAATGTAGAGAAAATATTACATTAATGACCCGTATTAATGCATGATTTTTTGTTACTAAACGATTTTGGTGGGTAACCATAGATACCACCAAAAACCATTGCTGAAAAACTGTCAAAAATGATTTTTTAACATTGACCACCGTATATAAATATATGAAGTGGGTCAACTCAAAAAAAATATCCGTATTTATGAAGTTGGCATCCGCCAGATGTCTCAGCGTGTAAGGTTAGAAATGTTCCCGACGCATAGATATCTGTCATCTGCCAATTTAAATTGAAATTGACATACGTTAATTAAATATATGTAAATATACGATAAAATTTACAAATATGTTTCGTTGAAGGTTATAAATTAGGAATAACATCCAATAAAGAAACAATTCCGATTCACCATCCTTCGCAAAACATTGTGCATGCCTGGCGGAAAGTTGTACCCTCTCCAGCTAACAAAATCCTTGGTACTAAAGATGGCATTTGTCAAAAGCATTTTAAAAATGGAGATATTGTATAAAAATGAGAATCTGGGGATGTACGTATTTTAAATAATTAAATATAACATCATGGTTTATTATCCATTTCTGGGCGTAGCAATCTCCTTTTATTTACAGGTTTCGATAATGACGATATTTCTTTTTGATTTTTAAACTCTATATCTATTTAATATGAAGTATAAAATGCAGTCAAATCGTATAGAGAAGCAAATATGCTTTAATATTTATAATAACATTAAATGTTAAAGAATGATATTTAACATAGTTCTTTCACGAAAAACTGTTAAAATTTTCAAATGAGGGTACTTCCGTTTGACCAAACACACACATACTAGGGATAGGGACCCTAAAACGTACTTATTGATTAAAAACTCATCATCGAATTTTTTGACCAAAGACAATACCTTTCTTACCGAAAGGTGACGGAAGGTAAAAAACAGCCAAAAATAACCTGAGTCATAGTACGAAAAAATTTTAAAAATTTAAACACATACGGGAAGACATCTTAAAGATTAACAAAAACCCTCATTTGGCCAAAGTAGTAATTCTATTAATGAAAAAAGATGAAAAAGTCGATAAATTAGATGATCTATATCTCGGAAACAGTTGAAAATTGGATTCTGCGGATTAAAACTTTCTGACTAACTTTTAGCTACGAGGAGTATATTATTATCAAGTTTGATCTATAAATATAGAAACAACCTGTATCTAAAAAATAGGCTTTTTACAAATTACTCGATATATTTAACACGTTCACTGTGATTTTTTTTAGTTTTCCTGTATAATGCGCTTAATGCGATTGAACCCTAATGTACCAAGTCAAATTTTGCAATAAGGGTTATTTTCGATATTTCCATTTAATTCGTATGATATAAACAATGCGCTGGCCTCATCAGTTTTGATTTTATTCTTACACATCGTCATTATCAACATCATAAGTTTTGTAAAATTAGATGTATGGTTTGGAGAAAATTCGGTACTTGTTTCCTGATCGATTTGTTCTAGTGCATTCCTTAACCTGTACGACTTTATGCAGAATACCTCTCTTCCTTTTCTGAGAATAATTACTTTTAATATATACAAAGAATAATTCCGAAACAAATAACTTATGTAAATTTAATTTAATCTTGTTCAATATACATATACTAGTATAATTTTATATTGGTTCCATTTTTAAAGCTAATTATAGTATTCGTTTCCTTTAAAGTTGAGTCGAAGCTGTCATAAATACGTATATGATACGTATCCGATCCATTCGATTATTAAAGTTATTACGAAAATACAAGATAAAAAAAATATGTAAAAATTGTTAGCTTTCATATTATTGAATAATTCTGTTCATTATGAATTTTTAAATATAATTAATCGTTATAAATTATTATAACAAACATGTTGCACGTACATTATTTTCGAAACAACCACTGCCTGTGTGGTATATTTCTTTGAAAGTATACAGACTGTCTCACAACTCGCGCCCCAGAACGAATGAGGAAACACGACTCTGCACTCGGATGTGTAATTTTGAAGAAAAAAAATCTAGCTTAAAAGATATTCGACAAAAGACGTCTTAAAATTGACCAATAAGAGACCTACACCTTTAACGTGTGTTTGCCGTAATTTTACGGTACTAGGGTTTTATACAAATCAAATCTTTAAAATGTGTGGGCGACTGTAGTTTTCGAAAAATGTCAGTGTCAAATTAAATTTGACAAGGTGAATAAAAAAAGTAAAATTCTTACCTTGTATTCAGCCGCTGATTACTTAGAATCGTTCCATGGGTGTTATTACCATTGTATAAATTGCATTACAATAAAAACGGTTATTTTTAGAACCATCATTTGTTGTTTTAATCTCAAAGAATTCAAATGACAATAATATTTTCGTTTAACACATTTTACACAGCTGCTACAAAACGTTGCACTGTACGATATACATGATGATCTCGGATGACACCTTCGCTAACCTAAATTTGCTGACAGTGAAAAGTCAACTCTAAAGTGTCAAAATTACAGAAATTCAAACAAATTTTGTATCTCACTAGTAGTATTTCTAAAACCTTGCAACCAGTTTTATTTTGTAATAATATCATCACACCTCAAGATATCCTTCCGGGATTGGTGGATTAAAAAGTCTTGTAACTCCGTTATGCAAGCAGCCGCAAATTATTTTCTTCTATTTGTTGGCAACCTATTGTCGTCGGCAAATGTCAGTTTCGTCTGGGGCGCGAGTTGTGAGACACTCTGTATAAACAATTCTGAAAAATATAGGAAAAATGTGTCGGTAGGGCAAACAAGTTTTTTGTTATTTTACAACAGATTTTTGTTCACATACTTTCTCTTTCTTGTTGTTTAACCCTCCATCTGTTCCCTCATTTGCTTATAAAAACTTGAATAAAATGATCTTAATAAAGCGAACCATCCTCATTTCCAAACTTTTTACTCCAACCACAGTTCCAGATGGTGAGTATGCATCGCATACCTGGCCAGTTTCGCCAGGGCGAAAAAACCATCCAACCATCTGGTCATTCACAGATCACGGCCTACTTTAATATGAGATGAGAACCAGTGAACGAGGTAGCCAGCTACCCTTTACATACGGCAAAAACAATGGAATCGCTCGGTGCGACAATCATCGACGGACAGGCCAATGAGGTAGTTGACACAGGGCCGTAATTTGTCAGGGCCGGACGGGGTTTTTTTACTAGGGTCATTAGTAGAGGTCGTTAAGGCTAAGGATTTTGTGGAGTATCTAAATATAGTTGAAGAATATTATGTGTTTTCTGTTTTTAGAACTACTTATACTTGAATCTAGTTAGGATGCCATATGACCGTATTATTATACATATTTAATTCATATTATTGCCAATATAAATATATATATATATATATATATATATATATATATATATATATTAATTATTATATATGATACTATTTTATTTTATTACTATGTATAAGATCGTTTTGTGTTAATAACTGTGTAGAATGCCATACGCAAAATAAATAAATTGCCAATGAACGTATTAAATTTTTATTAATCTGTGACGTCATTTTAGATTCGCCATCTAGCAGAAATTTTCTAAATTAATAGGTGGGTGACACCATATTGCCAAATGACGAGAATGAAATAAAATAAATATATGTCTTTTAAAAATGATGAAGAAAACGACAAAAAAATTAAATAATATTTTCTGTATTACAAACAGAAATGTATCTACAATGATAAAATTTATGTTTTATCAGAGATTGTAATATCGGGTCTTAAGCAAATCATTTGACAACTATGCTATTAACTGTCACTTTTCGATTGTTTTGGTATAATAAATTTGTAAGTGTGCATATGCAGGAACATATAAAAACAAGAAAACAATTTTGTAAATATTGGTCAGTATATGTAGTAATAGGTACATCATCGTTTTAAGTTTATACAGAGTGCCATGCAAGACATGTTTTGACCTGGTTTAATTAGGTAGGCATGGTTTAAGTTTTAATTATAAACAAGCCTGCGTGGGCGGTTCATATACTATGTATAAGCAAAAATTCAATGCATTCTTTGGAGTTTTATTACAGTTTTCGTTTTTGTTTATGAAATAAAAATCATGATTTTTGCCAACCCTGGTATCGGTTTATAAATATTAAGGTTTATTTCCGATTGCTAGGAAGTTTCTGCGTTCTTGGATTTTAATTTATTTTTAAATTTATAGCAAAATTACACTAAATATTTTATAATATTTAAGTTCAATTATTCTGTTCTGATTTTTTGTCAATACAATCGTTAAAATAATTCCATATTTTCAGATCAGTTTTAATAATTATTATGTTTATATTATTATAAAGTAGGGGGTCGCTAATTTTTTTTTTTAAATATTGTGCGGGCATAGGCTAGTAAAAGGTCATTGAAACCACTGTCGTAGAGGACACTCAAAGCTGTCATGAAAAAAGTACTAAACAGTCAGTTTTGTGCTTGGATATAATTTTTAGGTAGACAAATATAACTAATACAAACAAATTACCAAAAAATATTGTTAACTTCTATCACCTTACTATGTGCATAGTCTTTTTTTCTTCACGAAGAGCAGTTTAATAAAAAGGAAGAGATCCGAAAATTAGACGGAAGAGGAAAAAAATCGTTATTTGAGTTAATTAAAATACATGAAAGGCACACAAAAGATAAAAATTCTCATTATATTCTGGCATTTTTTCGTGATTTATATAATTTTCCGCGTTTATTTATATTATTGACTTCATCTACGAATTCAACCATGTCATAAACATCATTTTCACGTACTGAAGAATCTGAAAATTATCAAAAAATAGATTGAATCCATTAAAATAAATTTTACATACCCATATTTAATAATAATTATCCACAATAAATCAAACTGAAATTAGGTTAAGTCTGTATGCTTCACAGGTCTTAAACTCTAGGTGTATGTATGTATATATACAGGGTGTAAATGAAATAAGTGCATTAAATTTAACCAGTAATATAACTCATCGACAGCAACAATATTTCTTAATAACTTTTTCTCGAAATCGCATATTTTTTTAGCATTTTTACCACCCCGTAAATTGACGAGTCGTTCCAAATATTTTTGTGATAATTGAATGCAGTAGCAATAGCTATGAAAAATTTTGTTTTAGCAATTGACAGTCTTGTCAATTGTTGCAATTAAATTTTGACATTAGTAATAAACTTGTTTATAAGGTAAAATTCTGTCAAAATTCGAGTACACACACATTGTAATTACTTACCTATGGTTTATTTATTTATTTTTTTACTCGTATCTGTACTACATTTTACTTGACATCACGGTTGACATAAAGACAGTGTCATGGAGTTGCCAACGCATTTACACGGAGCGTTTCCAAATCATCACCAAATCATTGTATTCGCACATTTTTTAATCTTGTACATCTTTATCACATCACAATACGGAGTGTCACATATGACAATTTTAAAAAAACAACAGTTATATCCATAACATGTGCAAAAAGTTCTGTTTTCATCACAACAGACTTCAATTTTGGGAATGGCTCATAATGTTCATTAATGAGTCTGAATTTACTTGGGAAGGTGTATTTATTATGCACAATACACATCTCGACAGACGAAAATTCTGTAAAAATTTTCTTTAAAAATGTTTTGGGCGGGAACATTAAATGAACGACTAATTATTGGTACTCATGTACCTCTTTTAAATGGACAAAAGTTTGTACTTACATTTTTTCAATAACGTATTTACACTATTATGATTTTTCGACGATAAATAATCATCTCATAACCTAACAACTATGCCTTTGCTCTTCCACGTCCCTCCTTGTCTTCCTCTATTCACACTATTATAGGTCATTAAAAGCCTGTTTTAATACACAACATTATAATTTTGTTATCTACAATTTAAATTTATTTATTTTAAAAATTGTATTATTACGTATTAATTAATAATAATGTTATTTCCCTTGATTCGTTTATTAATTAATGTGATTGTAACTGTAACCGATAACCGACAATTTTTGAGCTGTTTGTATCTCACTTGAATACAGCAGCAGCCATTTGTTCTCCATGAGCGGGTAACGAAATATGCAGCAAATCTTTAAAGAATTTTAACTCAAATTCTAAAAGACTTAGGAAAAAAAAAGTTATTAAGAAATATTGTTGCTCTCGTCGAGTTACATTACTGGTTAAATTTAATGCACTTATTTCATTTACACCCTGTATATATATATATATATATATATATATATATATATATATATATATATATATATATATATATATATAAGTGTTATGAATACGATTCTTTGTTAAACCTGGTATAAGAAACAAGTTTAAAGTTATACCGGGTATAACTATTGCAATGAATACAGCTGCAAAATTATTGGAAATATTATCTCCATAAATTAAAATTATATGAAATATGAATCAATTTAATGTACAATTACAAATTCTTTACGCATGACTTATTTTATAAATAATGTATATATAAAATATAAAAATTATTTCATAAAAATTTTCCTTTTATCATAATGATGTTATCGTATGAGAAATAATTAAAAATTCAATTATCGCGTAATTTTTATAAAATATGTATATAAATATTACTTATTATCTTAATGCAGTATAGTTATTACGTTCATTTATAATATTTATCTTAATTTATTCATACAATAAGAAAGGTATAATTTAGTTTCAAATATTGTTGAAGTTTTCATTACAGTTGAGATTCTTTGGTGCAAGAATTGACTGACCTTTAAACTCTCGTTCGGTAAAGTTGGAAGATGTCACTCACCTGTAAGAGAAACATATCAATTAATTATACATTCGCCAGAACGGAGAATGTTGAAAATGTATAATTAGGCTAGTATTAGTTGTGATCGTCCTCTATAATGGATGTCTTAGAAAACAATTATGAATGCTAATCACAAATATGTCCGCCATGAAACGGTACAATTAAACTTATTATTAAAACATGAATCATTTGAAGAAGTTTTTATAATGGATCAAACAAGCGTATAATTAAAGATATCAAAGCTATTTCTTCAAATACAGAACAAAAAGTTTCAAGGAAATTACCAACTTATAAAATGTAAATTATTTGAGTGTACGTTTTCATCATGACGTGCAAAATGCGAGGCAATTAAAAATATTTAGAAGTCATACAACAGAAATGTTGATAGGCACAAGAAATGTATTTAAACAACGCAAAAAATGTATAATTAAGTATGGTTGTTGAGTTTGCAAAGAGGCTTGATAAAAAGGAAAACATTTCATAAAGACTACCGTCTGCTTGAACAAAACACTTTTATTTATTTTCTCTTTTTCTTAGTAAATTTTTAGTTTACCTCAATCTTTAGTACGGATTTGTCCAACGCTCTTATAAATATTGCAATATCTGAACTAAGAATTTTTGTTGTTTTAAATCCTTTAGTCTAGTGATTGGTGCTAAGAAAATTGCCGTTGACAATAAAATTTACATTACTTACGCACCATGCTTATGTATATCAATCTCATTATTATAAAATATTAATCTTTTGACCTGAAGAACCTTCAACAGGAAGCGAAACGTTGGTTTTTGACTGAATAAATTTTATATATTGACTAGTGATGTGAAAATTTTGGAAACTTAATTTTTGAAAATTTCACTGAATATTTTATTGAAAGTTTCACAAAATGTTACACTATGAATTTCAATTAAAGTCTCATACAAAAATTTCAGTGATCCCTTCAATGAAAGTTTCATTTAAATTTCAAGAAACTCAACATTTTTCAGCTGAATTTGACATATTTGGATTTCAAATTAACTACTTTAAAAATAAATAATAAAAACAAAAGCTTCAAAACAAAATAAAAAATCATTATTCAAAATGTAACACAAATTTTTAAAAAATAAGTATTAAACTATTGTAACGTGTGAGCAGCCGGGCTACGTAAACAAACAAGCCGCGACGTGTTTAATTACTTACTGAACCTTTTGTGTTCATTGTTATTATTCTAGGGCTCTCTGGATTTTAATGGCAGCTGTATTAAAGGGACGCAGCTATGCTCGGGAGTTAGTTAGTTACATAGGGAGAGTCATATAGAGACATTCACATGGACTGCTCGAGAGTAAAGTGTTAGGAGAAGCACAGCAGTATCGTGGTGAGCGTATGCAGTATAGTGTCGAGTGGAGGACTCGGAAAGTTACTGGTTAACTGGGATAACTGTGAATGTGAATACTCGGTAGTGTTGACGAGTATTGGGAAGGTATAGTGTACAAGGACAGTAACGGCGAGTCGGGAAGTTACTGGTATACCGGGATAACTGTGGAAGTGAATACTCTGTAGTTGTGAAGAGTATTTGGAAACTAGGTATCCGGGGATAGTAACGGCAAGTGGAAGTGAATCCTCGGCAGTAGTGTTGAAGAATTATGGTATACGGACAGTCGGTGATACTGAGGCTGTGGAAGTTAGACAGCAGTTGAATATACAGACGCTGTTGAGTCAGTTGTGTATATAGACGCTGTGGAGGTAAGCAGGCGAAGAGTTAAACGTGATATAAATAAAAAGTGGAAATAAATAATTAGTAATATCGTGGAAATAAATAGTAGTGTTAATTGGTTAAATAAATAAATAGTGTTTATGGCATAAGGACAGTCGGTGATACTGAGGCTGTGGAAGTTAGACAGAGAGTTACATAAATAGATAGATAGTGTGGTGAAATAGGTGACATCTGTCCGAGCTGTTGAATATACAGATGCTGTTGAGTCAGTTGAGTATATAGACGCTGTGGAGGTCGGTAGGTGGATAGTTGAACGTAATATAAATAAAAAAGTGATATAAATAGTGGAAATAAATAATTAGTAATATCGTGGAAATAAATAGTAGTGTTAATTGGTCAAATAAATAAATAGTGTTAGTGTTATCTAGTTAATTATACTTTTAGTCTTAATTATTTTTTTATAATTGTTTAATATTAGTAATTGTCATTATTTAATACCTTTTTAATATTTAATTATAGTTTAATAAACCTTTGTTTCAATAAATAATATTTGTCTAATATTTACACTTCACCCAAATAAATTCATAAAAACGTTACACTATTTATAATAGAAAGTATCTTGTCTTTTGTATTTATTTCATTGAAATATCGCCAAATTCTACCTTTAATTTTCACCATACTTAAACTGTACTGAATCCTGAGTTTTATATTCGAAAAATATATAAGTTCCAGCATGTAGATTAACTGAACATACTTGCACGTGGAAAAGTGCAGGCGCATGCATGTCATCTGCGCAAGTCTATTGCAGAGAGTTGGGCCGCGCATGAAACTTAGGTTTGAAACTTTTATTTTTGAAATTTTTCAATTGAAACTTTCAATATGAAGCATTCAATTTCACATCAATAATATTGACTGCATTCCTGATTATTCTTATATCCACCAATAGGGTATTCTCTGACTACCAATATTAAAAAATATTAGTGTTGATAGGTAACCAACAGGGATAAAACAAAAAATCATATTATAAGTTAATTGTTACAAAAAATATAAAGCATTTAAATTTGTACTAGATGACCTTCCAATGGGAGACCAGTTGAAATCCCTACTCTATGTTCGAATGTGATAAGACGCCGCGTGAACCACTAATAATACACCGCTGGTACTGTACAACTAGTACGTCACTATCACGTGACACAACAAAATCAAATTTTAAAAATTAATATCTCGCTTATTAAAATGAATTTTTAACTCGGGTTTTTACAGGTACTCTTAGATATAACTGTTCTTTAAGAAAAATAAATTTAAAAAAATATGTCAGAATACCCTATTCTCCAGTCGCTTATCATCATACACCTTTATTTTCATTTACTTTGTAAAACATATTTTCGATTAACAAAACTCATATGGAATTATAGTTTAGCGTGATTCCAGTAGTGGCAATTTATGTAGGGTGACTTATAAAGAGTTTAACAAGCTAATTAGATTGTTGGGCAGATCATTCGGAGTGAAAAGTGTTATACAGTCTGTTCAATAAAGTTACTAACTCGGAGTAGGCTATGAACAATGAAACGTATGTCTGATCATTATTCATTTCAAAAGTCGTTGTCAAAATTGATCTTGAAATGTAATTTAAAGGAGAAAAGACAATAAAGAAGGATACAGTATATTGACATTCGATTATTTCTAATTTGTTTCCATTTCTAAAATAAGATTCAAGAAGAAAAGCTTTGATTTCTTTAGATAACATTTTTGATAATATATCATGTCAAATTGATATTCAATTAAATATGTTTAAATTAACATACGTTTCTTTGTTCATAACCTACTCCGATTTTTTTTAACACACTGTATAAATATGGGTTCTATTCGTATTAGTTACCTACATACAAGAGGCCAAAATTTTATAAATAATAATTAATCTGGATTAATTTATACCTAAAATTAGTTTTATTTCACTTTATTATCTTTGACCTTCCGTCACCTTTAGGTAAGGAAGGTATTGTCTTTGGTCAAAAAAATTGGTGGTGAGTTTTTGATAAATAAGCACGTCTTAGGGTCCCTAGAATACGATTTTACTATTTTTTGATGATATGTATATATATATATATATATATATATATATATATATATATATATATATATATATATATATATATATATATATATAGAGGGTGTAAATGAAATAAGTGCATTAAATTTAACCAGTAATGTAACTCGATGAGAGCAACAATATTTCTTAATAACTTTTTTTTCTAAGTCTTTTAGATTTTGAGTTAAAATTCTTTAAAGATTTACTGCATATTTCGGCGCGCGCCCATGGAGAACAAATGCCTGCTGCGTAGTCAAGTGAGATACAAACAGCTCAAAAATTGTCGGTTATCGGTTACACTTGCAGACACAGTAATTAATAAACGAATCAACGGAAATAACATTTATTATTTATTAATTCGTAATAGTACAATTTTTAAAATAAAGAAATATAATTTTGAATAACAAAATTATAAAGTTGTGTATTAAACCAGACTTTTTAATCACCTGTGAATAGTGGAAGACAAGGAGGGGCGAGGTGAGGTAACGACAGGAAGTGCAAAAGCATAGTTATTAGGTTATGAGATGATTATTTATCGTCGATAAATCATAATAGTTTAAATACGTTATTCAAAAAATGTAAGTACAAACTTTTGTCCATTTAAAAGAGGTACATGAGTACCAATAATTAGTCGTCCATTTATTGTTCCCGCTCAAATATGTTTTAATGAAAAATTTTACAGCATTTTCGTCTGTCGAGATGTGTATTGTGCATAATAAATACACCTTATCAAGTAAATTAAGTCTCATTAATGAACATTATGAGCCATTCCCAAAATTGAAGTCTGTTATGTGCTGAAAACAGAATTTTTGCACATGTTATGGATATAACTGTTGCTTTTTTTAAAATTGTCATATGTGACACTCCATATTGTGATGTGATAAAGATGTACAAGATTAACAAATGTGCGAATATTAAGAACAGAATGATTTGGTGATGATTTGGAAACGCTCCGTGTAAATGCGTTGGCAACTCCATGACACTGTCTTTATGTCAACCGTGATGTCAAGTAAAATATAGTACAGATACGAGTAAAAAAATAAATAAATAAACCATAGGTAAGTAATTACAATGTCTGTAACTCGCATTTTGACAGAATTTTACCTTATTAACAAGTTTATTACTAATGTCAAAATTTAATTGCAACAATTAACAGGACTGTCAATTGCTAAACCAAATTTTTTCATAGCTATTGTTACTGCATTCAATTATCACAAAAATATTTGGAACGACTCGTCAATTTACGGGGTGGTAAAAATGCTAAAAAAATGTGCGATTTCGAGAAAAAGTTATTAAGAAATATTGTTGCTCTCGCCGAGTTATATTACTGGTTAAATTTAATGCACTTATTTCATTTACACCCTGTATATATATATATATATATATATATATATATATATATATGTGTGTGTGTATGTGTGTGGGTGTGTCTGTGTGTGACTGCATTTTATACTTATATTTATACTACATATTAAAGGGATAAGTAAAAAAAAATATAAAGAAATTAAAAATCATAAATAAGCCAGCTATACTATAACTCTGGAAACAGCTGCTATATTAAGAAAATTATGATTGAAAGGTGTCAGTGTTAAGTGCAATTGACATGTATGTTTGTAGTTACTGGAAATATAGGATCTTTGCTAGAAAATTTCTGTATGGAATTTGTATAAAATACATACAACTGACTTAAGGTAATGTACAAGAAATAGAATCTTTTCCAAGGAACTTTCTGTATGACATTTATACAAAATACATAGAACTGACGGAAGGTAATGTGCTGGCCACATCCGATTTTATTATTTAATAAATTTTCAGGGCTAGTCTAATAAAAAAAAAACATCTAATTTTTTCTTAAAAAACATAAAAATCCGACAATGATTAAAAAAAAACTTTTAGGCACCCAATTAATGCAAAGTAATCAGAATTTATTATATATGACCTAATAACTGAATAAATATTAAGATTTGCAAATTCTGTAAATATTAAAGTTAATATTTGTATTACTACAATATGAACTAATTTTACAATTTTATAAATTTAAAAAATTAATTTATTTTGAAAAATTATGTTAATTAAGTCAACTCAATTTCATTTTTATAGTTATTTCTCCATAGGCTATATAGGAAAAACAATTGAACTTAAATTAAAGTGAAACGGATATTTTTGATAATAACATTATAAATAATGTTCTACTTGATTTCTATGGTAAATAATTCAAATTTACAGATAGCAGTATTGTTTGTCATACATAGCCTACTAAAAAATAGCTAAAAAATTAAATCAAATCAAATTAAGTTCCTTTCTATTTGATTTGATGCAATAGATTAATAATTGTGTTGAGCTCATACATTTTTATGAAAGATTTTTTATGTTTCAATGTTCTACTACTTTCATGTTTTACATACACAATTCAAACTATTGATGTGTAGTACACATTCTGAATTAAAATTCATTGCTTCCGTATTATGTGTCCCGCATACCAATTCCGTAAATAAAATACCAAGTTAGGTGTGAATTAACATGTAAATCACCCCGGCTTATGACCCTTATTTGGCTCGGTATTGATTGGTAGTAACCTTGACATCGTCATTACATGGTCGATGTTCGTATTCATTGTCTCCTCAACTCTTCGTCTGCGTCTCGCGTCTTCACCTTAATAATTAAGCAGTTAACGTTAAAATATGTAAATACGCTTATGTGATAAGCCGACGCGTTTAAGCTCTTGGGGGAATTTTCACCTTCTTTTTATAGAAAGGCTTTCCTGTTTTTAATCGCCCAACAAGAAATAAACCAAAACACACCGTTTGGGTGATTATTTCTGCATAATTAATTTCGACTTCAGTGGAATTGTTTACTAAATAACAAACGCATAAAAGTAAATGTTTTGAAACCAGTCAGTCTTCTAAAATAATCAATTTGTGTAGAAGAAATGAATTCGAAAATAAAGTGACAGGATATTGGTAAGATATTTCAAAATCAGCTCTAGTCACGGGCGTCAACTACGTGGGTGCTCCGGGGCTCAAGCACCCACAGAAATTATTCAGAAGTTAAAAGCACTGATTTCAGCAGAATCAGAAAGGTTATATCAGTCATAAAATTTCGCCATCTAATCAAAACATACTGAACACAATTGAAAGACATGTGAACACATGGTGACATGATCAATACAAGTCGGTCAATACAATAATTCACAGATACGAAACCCAACCTTCTCAGCCATATTAATAAATATATAAAATAAATAAATATATCATCACGGCATATTACTCATTGCTGGGTATGCCAATCTGCTTTGTACGCAGATATCGGTAATGATGATGACATATTCATAGAACCTATAATTCTTCGTTAGTCGCGCGGCTTTTGTGACGAGTTTAGTTGCGTTGTCTACATACGTAGACCGTTTAAATATTGCTTTATAGCATTTGTTTTAATAAAAAAATATTTAATGAAACATTAATAGTTATATTGTTTGAAGTTTTTTCTTTCTCATGAAATAAAATGGTAATATTTACATTATGAATGGCTGCAAAATTTTATAAATATACAAAATATATGTAAAGTATATTATTTACACATAACAGTTAATTATAAAAAATAAAATAAAGAACTATAAAACGAAAAAATAGATACCTACTAAGAAAAAAATTAATGTCAAATTGGCCTCTGTGGTGGAAGTACGACCTTTACAATTTTTCAAACCATTTCATCCGATAATTAATAGTCTCGATTCGAAGTTTATATGTAGATATGTAGAGACATGTCGTGTTTGAAGTTATTTCTTTCACATGCAATAAAATGGTAATAATATATTTATTTACATTTTGAATGGATATGCAAAATTTTATAAATATACAAAATAAATATTCGGGTAAAAATTGTAAAGTATGTTATAAACATAACAGGTAATCATAAAAAATAAAATAAAGAACTATAGAACAAAAAATAAATACTAAGAAAAAAATCTGATGTGGCCAACACATGACCTCCCGTCAATTCCATGTTTGAAATAGCAATAAGCTTTAAGTAAAGTACCTATCACTTCCAGTTGATCGTTTGTAAACAAAATCTAATTTGTTGTTCCAATAAATAAAAAAGTCTGTAATACCAAGTTTTGGATTATATTTTATAATGTTTTTCCTCGAAAATCTGTTAAGAGCTCCAAATTAAGTACCACTTCCGGTTTGTCATATAGGTATAATCAAAATCTAATGTTGTTTAGAATTATACACGAGTTTTAAATACCAAATTTGAGAAGTTATGAATCATTTTTTACCTTCCGTCACCTTTAGGTAAGGAAGGTATTGTCTTTGGTCAAAAAATTCGGTGATGAGTTTTTGATGAATAAGCACGTTTTAGGGTCCCTACAATACGATTTTACTATTTTTACGATGATGTCTGTATGTGTGTGTGTGTGTGTGCGTGTGTGTGTGTGTGCGTGTGTGTGTGTGGATGTGTGTGTGTAACAAAATTTTCGTCTACGATATCTCTAATACTACAATTCCAAAAATTATAATTCTTTCGTATTCCTCTTCGTTGCATCCATATGAAGAGCTGATTAGATTGTGGTTATAATTGGTCAACCGGAAGTACCCTTATTTGCAGATTTTAACAGTTTTTCTTGAAAAAACGATGTTAAATATAATTTTTTCACATTTAATGTTATTATAAATATGAAAGAACATTGTATTCTCTATACGATTTGACGACTGCATTTTATACTTCATATTAAATGGATATAGAGTTATAAATTTATAAAGAAATTAAATTTCATAAATTAGCCAGCTATGCTAGAAACAGCTACTATATTAAGAAAATTCTGATTGAAAGATGTCAGTGTCAAGTGCAATGTCATATTCGTAGTATATTTGTGTCAGGATCTTTTTGCTCGAAATTTTCTGTATGAAATTTGTATACATACTACTGTCGAAAGGTAATGTACATACAAGAAATTTATAATCTTTTGCAAGGAACTTTCTGTATGGATTTTATAGAAAATACATACGCATTTACGAAAACTCTACCGGTAGATACCGCATCTACCGACTGTGTTCGAAAACACTACCGGATTCAAGAAGAATCTAATCTCAAAAAAGGTAGTGCAGCGAAGTGTGCGCGGTAAAAGTGGAAATGTGTTCAAAGTAGGACTCTGCTCAGTTTGTTAACTACGTCAAATTTCTAACCTGTTTAAAATTTTCAGTTTTTTTCATAGGTTATGTATCTACCCTGTTTACCACTCACGTTCTTAAAATAACGATTCTGGTAGCTATAACCTGATAAACAGCTATTTACTGGTAACAGTTTACCGGTAGAATTTTTGTAAATACCTCATATTACTGACGGAAGGTAATGTGCTGGCCACATCAGATTTTTTTAATATATTTTCAAAAAAATTGTTTTTAGCTTCCTGTAAAGTAGTTATCAATTTTAGAAAACATCTAGTATGTCGTTCTCATTAATATAGTCTTAAATACCAAATTTGAAAATTTTTGGATTGTATCAATTTATTTTTGACGAAAATCTGTTCAGACCTTCAAATAAAGCATCACTTCCGGCTTTTCAATTTTAGTCAAAATCTGGTATGTTACTTCCCTTTATATAAAAGTCTTAAATACTAGATTTGACAAGTTTTGGAATATATCCTATCATATTTTTCACGAGAATCTGTTCAGGGCTTGAAGTAAAGTATAATTTCCGGTTTATCAATTTTAGAAGAAATTTAACATGTCGTTCTCATTAATATAAAAATCTTAAATACCAAATTTGAAAAGTTTTGGAATATATAATAACATATTTTTCTCGAAAATCTGCTGAGAACTTTAAGTAAAGTATTATTTTCGGATTATCAATTTTAGCCAAAATTTAATATGTTGTTCTTCTTCATATAAAAGTCGTAAAAACTAAATCTAAAGTTTTGGAGTATACCTATCAATATATTTTTCACGAAAATCTGTTCAGAGCTTCAAGTAAAGTGTCACTTCTGGTTTATTAATTTTAACAAAAACTGTTATGGGCTTCAAGTAAACAGTAACTTCCGATTATCAAATTTTACCCAAAATTTAATCAACTCTTTATATGAATGCAGAAAGCTTAAATACGGAAAATAGAAATATTTGGAAGTTTGTTATAAGAGTTATCGTGGACGAAAAAATCGTCACACACAAAAATAGTAAAAACGTATTGTGGGGACCCTAATTCGTGCTTATTTACTGAAAACTCACCATCGAATTTTTGGCACGATTACATTACCGCCCTTACCTACGGTATGTCAGGAGGTAAAAATTAATGTCAAATTGGCCTCTATGGTGGAAGTACGACCTCCACAATTTTTCAAACCATTTCATTCGATCATTAATAGTCTCGATTCGAAGTTTTTATGTATATATGTACAGTTATATCTACTTCTAAAATTAACAACAATAATAAACACCTAAAGTAAATTTAAATAATTATAATAGTAACAAAAATAAACAATCGTGGAATTTACAAAATGTATTTAGCAAGCTAAGGACAACAAGAATCCATGACATCTCACTATAAACAAGATAAATATTTGATAAAAGACAAATAATTAATTTGTCAATAACCGGGCATATTTTATTCACAAGGGGTTGCCGAGCTTACCCGGTTAGCTCAATAAAAAACGCCTTACGTTAAAGTTAATATTTTATTGTAATGTGAAAATATCTAACTGCAGTAATCATAAACATTGATAACTAAACTGATAGATATGTATTTGACACTAAAAAATAGTAATAGAAAGTTGAATTTTATAAACGTGAAATAGGTAAATATTATATATATGCTTTATATAAATGCAGAACTAGATACAGCTTATTAAGATCTTTTTTCAATCATGCATCTATCTAAGTGTTTAAACTCAAAATGAGCGCGGGAAATAGCCAATATCGGCACTAGTCCGGGTAATAATTAAAACAATATTATTGTTTTGTTATCACGAAAGTAATTGTCATAGTCGTTGAAAATATCATGCATAACCAACCAAGAATAGTAGATAATTTTTTAATTATTTATATTTTCGTGGACGACTGCAGAGAAAACGTGAATCACTTGTATGTAGAATTGATAATGACTAACTCAACTTTTATGGGTTTTTAAGAGATGTTACAACACCTTTATCAAAGTTTCTGAGTTTATATACATACTACATATTTTTGCCGTTTTAACGTTTGTCTCAAAATTTCCGGTATTTTTAAACTGCAAAATTAAGTTTCTCGTCGTTCCTGACGAATTCTTAAGTTTTTTACAATTTTTTGCCCAGAAAGCCCAGTTTATGCGCAATAATAATATAATTTCGTATATTAAAGGATAAAAACTTTCCACGAACCTACTTTTTTAACAATCGTACTGCATTGACATGTTAACAATAAGTTTTAAATCAATTATATATTTGAAGAAAAAAACGCATCTTTGTGTTGATCAAGATATAAACATTTAATTCTAATTCTGCGTTCTAGTTATGGTCCAATTAATATGCGTCAGACATAATATTGTTTTTATTTTGTTTTTTATAATTATTGAAATTGAAATATACATTAAATACAGTTAATTAACACTAAAACTATGTAGTCCATTCGCCGAGACGAGAGAATATGGAACTAAGACGAGAGAATATGGAACTAAGACGAGAGAATATGAAACTAATTCTTGAACAGAAACAAATCGTTATGCTTGTCAAAAGAGGATAATTTTGGAGCCGAAATTACCTTTATATAGTTATATTTTTTAATAATAATTTGCTAAAAATAAAGGGGAAGGGGCGCAATTTTATAATCCGCCCCAGGCGCAAGAATAGCTAGTTACGGCCCTGCGTATTGCTAAGTATACTAAAATATCTAATCATAATTATTGCGCCTGACAAAATTGATTCTACATCTAACTAGTTGAGAAGTATATCAAATTAAGCGTGCAAAATTGATTTATTTAGGTGATAAGAAATTCGTTAATAATCACTAATCTAATTTTATACGTGCTATTTATCAATAATCACTGTGATGTTTAATGAATTCGTTAGCTCAATGTTCAATGTCAACATTTTTATACAAAGTAATAAAAAATAAGAAAAAAGTCTATTCAAATGAAGTACTCGTTTTAATTAATTCGTTACAGTTTTTGTATTATTATTATATAAAAATTAATAATCTTTTTTAAAAAATAATAACTTAGTTTTTAATTCCTTCTTTAATATTAAATGACGTCAATATCTTTTTTAAAAAAAGCTGTTATACATTTGGCGAGTAGTCTAAAAATTAATTAAAATATGGAAATATGTTCTGTTTAAAAAAATATTAATCGAATTGAATAAAGTTTGTTAATCCATGACTTCTAAACGAAAACAGTGGTTAATAATGGTTTTCAATTTTCAAACCATTTAAATTATTTATCTGTAATAGTGTGGATAAAAACAATGGCCATACTGTTTAACGTTCTATAATTTATTATTATTTATGAATAATAATAATTTCTTCATGAATATAACGTATACGTTTATATATAAAAACATTTCAGCTATGGAACATGAAAAATTTATACCCTCTAGATTTTAGAACTAACCACTGGTGAGGACATGCTACGTCACTCGCCAAATTCTGAACTTTAAAAATTCATATCTCTCTTATTACGTAAAATTTTTAAATCGCGTTTGCGCTAAAATTCTTATTTCCAGTTAGTTATTCCAGAATATTTTTTTTCGATGGTATAGGTCGCTATATTCACTTTTTTCTAGATTTTGTTTATTAATTTTTCACTAAGTTCCTCAATTTAAAGTAATTGTATAGATAATTTCAAGATATTTACAAACTTACCTGCTTCGACTTACACAGCGGGTGGTTTCTTAAATGGACATGACGGGTAACCGAAAACACACCAGGGTTGTAATAATATATTTGATATCCGACACACGAAATATTTGTGTGAAATTTAATGTTTCACTTAAATGTTAAGAACAAGAAATATAGATATAAAAATCTGGTATGACCAACACAATACCTCCCACCATTTACAGCCCAAGTCACGAAAAAGATTAAGTTAATCCTTATTTTTGGATTAGCGAATTTTACTCTAATTTCAACAGTTTATTTCTTTAAATATAGTCTAATCTAATCGAAGTAATTACCTTTTTTAAACCCCTCAACAGGATTAAATCCCAATTACAGAGTGGGTTCACATTCACACATATCCGTGCCTTACAGGGATTCGAACCCAGAGCCCCGAGCGCACTCATGACTTATGAGGCGTTGCTCTAACCATTGAGGCACCGGAGCTATAATAAAATGATGATTAAATTTTAAATACCGAGATAGAATAGAATTCACTAATCCAAAAATGAGGATTAGCTTAAACTTTTATGTGAATCGTTAATTTTTATTTATCTCAATACATACCTACATATTTACTTATGCTGAAAACTGTATTGAATACCTTTTCTATTGTTCTATTTACTTTATTCTTTTTAAAACGTTACTAATGTTATTTTGAAATGATTAGTTCTTTGATAGTGACATTTATCTGCCAGTTACATACATTTGAATACCTGCGTTTTGTTTGTTTAAAGCGTAGATCCAGGATTTGAATTATAGATGATTTTATAATTTTATTCATAAAATACCTAGAAAATGTATTACTGCAGATCTGTAGATTTAATAATCTTTAATTTTTATAATACATTAATCTCAAAAAAAAAACATTTAAAGGTATTTTTCGAAGAAAATCTATTTTGAGCTTCCAGTAAAGTACCATTTCCGGTTATCCGGTTTACACTAAAATGTAATGAGCTCTTTCCGTATTAGAAAAAGGTCGGAGATAGAGTGGAGGATCCACATATACACACACACGCACGCACGCACGCACACACACACACACACACACGCACACACACACACACACATACATACATACACACACACACAAACACATACACACACACACACACACACACGCACACACACACACACACACACACACACACACACACACACATCATCGTAAAAATGTTAAAATTGGATTCTAGGGACCTTAAAACGTACTTATTTATCAAAATCTCGATATGCGATTTTTAGCACGATGCCTATACCTCCCTTGCCAAGGTTAGCGGGAGGTAAAAAGTTATCAACACATATATTTAATAGAATTTGCACAAAATTATACTTCGTCTGCATCTAGTGTAGTACTACAATTGTTAATATGGAATGCGGTCTATCGCGTCATTACGAAGGCAGGTACATTTGCAAATATGTTAAAACACACTATACCCATACCCTAACATAACTGATCTAAACCTATCTGACTAAATATGCATCTTTAAATATAAACTCTATTTCCAATTAGGGACTACTTCCTTTTCTTAATTCAGTAAACAACAAATTAAAATTCTCTACCGTCTTCCAAACAGCCAATAATAAAATTACAAGCAGTCAGTATTCCACGGAGCTGTGTGTTCCATTAGTAAAAGAATTAATTACCGATATAAGATTATTGTGTCCCAGCCACGGACGTTGTCTCCCATAGCAATTACGCCCCAAACCGAATTGGCGTTAATGAGATTTGCTCAACTCAAGACGATGGTCAATGTCTTTGGTCACTGCTACTGTTTCCAAAATACACACGCTCACTAGATTGTCACACTGTAACCTTGACCCTCACAGAAACTGGATAATATTCACAATTTCATATTGAAGATAATATTGCGAAATAGTTATTGAATCTATGTAATGGAAATATTAAAAATTGAAGAAATGAAGTGTTTACAACACAATTAATTCATAAAGTTTAGTTTTCATTTAAAAAATATCATCAATTTTGAAAGTGGCATTTAATTGATAAAAATGAGGTTAAATTAATTTTATTTCATTTAATGAAATTATGAAACGAAATATATTAATTATTTTTATAAACTATTTTCAATACATTTCCAGTTAACACAAATAAACATAAACTAAATAATTATTTAAAAATTTTCGTGGACACTACACGAACTGTCATTCTATAACCTTAATACTGCGCATGCTCAAACAATGGTTTGTTATTAAAAATCAGTGATGATTTAAATAAAAACGATTTTTCGTATTGTCTAGAATTTTTACTTCCCGTCATATCGAAGGTAAGGGAGGTAATGTTATCGGTCCAAAAATTCGATGGTGAGTTTTCAGTGAATAAGCACGAATTAGAGTCCCCACAACACGTTTTTACTATTTTTACGATTGTGTGTGTGTGTGTGTGTGTGTGTGTGTGTGTGTGTGTGTGTGTGTGTGTGTGTGTGTGTGTGTGTGTGTGTGTGTGTGTGTGTGTGTGTGTGTGTGTGTGTGTGTGTGTGTGTGTGTGTGTGTGTGTGTGTGTGTGTGTGTGTGTGTGTGTGTGTGTGTGTGTGTGTGTGTGTGTGTGTGTGTGTGTGTCGGTTTTTTCGTCCACGATAACTCTTACAAAAAACTTCCGAAAATTTCGATTTTCCGTATTTAAGCTTTCTACATTTATAAAAGTGATACTTTACTTGAAGCCCATGACAGTTTTTAATGAAAAATTATATTAAAATGTAATTCAAAACTTTTCAATTTTAGTATTTAAAAATTTTGGCTAAAATTGATAAAGCGGAAGTGATACTTTACTTGAAGCTCTGAACATATTTTCGTGATAAATATATTGATACAATCCAGAACTTTTCAAATTTGGTATTTAAGACTTTTATATTAATGAGAATGACATATTAGATAATTTTCTAAGATTGATAAACCGGAAGCAATGCAGAACAGAATGCTATAAACAGATTTTATATATTAAAACATGATCCAAAACTTATGAAATTCGGTATTTAAAACTCGTCTATAATTTGAAATAACACATTAAATTTTTACTAAACTTATATGATAAACCGGAAGTGGTACTTAATTTGGAGCTCTTAACAGATTTTCGAGGAATATAATAATCCAAAATTTTGTATTACAGATTTTTCTATTTATTGGAACAACAAATTAGATTTTGTTTACGAACGATCAACCGGAAGTGATACTTTACTTATAGCTCATTGCTATTTCAAATATGGAATTGACGGGAAGTCATGTGTTGGCCACATCAGATTTTTTTCACTTGGTTTTGATGTGATAGTATAAACAAAAAATTAGTATTTCTTTATTTAATTGTTTGTTCAACACCTACAATCAGTTTGTTTTATTTGTTTCACCGGGTTTTCAGAAATCAAAAATATGGGTTTTACTATTTTAGTCGAGATATAGTAGTTTATCTTTTTCTTATGTGTTTTTTCATTCTTCGCAGATAAGGATACGACCATCTTTTTTATCATTTTGAAATTCTTTATTCCGATCTTGTGCTGCGTAATTGATTGTTTCCATCCTCATCTGTTTTCGAGTCTTTATTGAGATGTAGTGAGTAATTCTGTTTGTACTAATGACAGTTGATGATGTTGTGACTGATTAAATGAATTTCATGATTTATGATTCTGCTTTGGGAATGATAATTTATACATTAAATTTAATTTATTAGAGTAGAGAGGTCAAACAAGAAGGGTAATGTACTTATTTGTCCAAGTAGATAAATATTAGTGTATGGCCATATATGAATTATGATATTATACTCCAATTATAAGTTATGATTATAGTTATATTATTTTATGTTATTTGATACCAATGTTGATTTATTAGAGAAAAGTCGTAAAGTATTACGCAGTATATTTCTAATAAATAAAATCTTTAATAGTTGATATAATTTTCATTTAAAAAATCTGATGTGGACACCACACGACTTTATTTTACGCAAGACCAACATGAAATATAGACCCAATTATAAAATTGCACGTATTTGACGTAATTTGACATCAACATTCATTTTTTTTGTACTTTTTTGTCCTAATCCTTAGCAAGCTTTATTACGAAAACGAAAAAGTATATAATTTTTAAATTTACATATCTCGCTTATACAAAAGGCTAATTTAATTAATGATATTAATTTTGCTAGACGCAGAATTTAATTTTCTAAAACTATTATTTGAAGCATTTATTTCTAAAATCAATATAAAACCATTTTATTCAAGAAAACTGTTAATAACTTCAGGTAATATGTCACTTCCTGTTAGCCTATTTTAACCAAAATGTACTATATTATTCCCAATGACATTAAAGTCTTATATACCAAATTTGAAAAGTTTTGGATTATATTTTAAAGTAGTTTTTCATTAAAATCTGTTATAGGCCTCAAGTAAAGTACCACTTCTGGAAATTATGTAAAATGGAGGTGCACAACTAAATATCTTACTAGTCCTAAATACAAAATTTCAACTTCCTACGACTTCACGTTTTTGAGTTATGCGAGATACGTACGTATGGTATGACTACCGAATGAAAGTTGACGTTTAATTTATGGTATGAAATATTTGCATGAACCCATTTAAATAATACTAGACTAGTAAAGCAAAGAAATACAATAGTATGTCTGGCTGAAAATAGTTGGCCGACTAGGGTAAATGAACCTCAAAACAGGGGTGTGTTTCAAACACTTTAAATATTTTTCGTTTATGTTGATTATTATAACGAAATATTTTGATCTTTAATCTATTTAATTTAGCAATTCTATGATATAGGGTTATTTTTAATTTCCTCTAACAGTAACTCCGACTCGAGGGTTGCTTACACTTAAGACGAACAAACTAGAATTTGCGGTATTAAATTTTTTATATACACATCTGAATCCTGTTACTAAGGTCATTTTTAATGCCTCCTGGTATTGAATACAATTCCAATCTTCTGTAACGGAAACATAAGGCTCAGTTTCCTCTCAAATCAAATATGGGGAAATGTTTTCAAAAGAAACCACATCTATTAACTAATCTAAACGTCAACTTTCATTCGCTAGTCATACTATACGTACAGACGTCACGACGAAATTAGTCAAAATGGATTCAGGGATGGTTAAAATGGATATTTCCGTTGAAAGCTGAAAACCCAAATTTTTCGCGATTACAATACTTCCTTTACTATGTACAAGGAAGTAAAAACTGAGTTTTGTTCCGTATACTTCTGCGTATACTACAGTACTTTTTTAATTCGGGATATAAGTAAACAGCTATTAGATTTATAGATAGGTAAATGGAAAATAAATACATTAGCAGTTTGAGGTATGAATATAAGAAAATTAAAATCAAACAATATGAACATTTCGCCATTTTTGCGAATGCGTGATCCAAAGTCAACAAAACACTTAACCTGATTGTACAAATTAGAGTTCAACCAAAGCTTCACTAAACCAAAGTTCAACTGGACTTAACATTTTAACCTGTTGTACAAATCGTGTTTACATTGATGATTCTATAACGCTGACCGTGCTGGCAGTTGACATGGTGACTTAAACCCCAATAAAAATAAAAATGGAAAGTCTGTTAAATTACTACATAATAAAAGTTATTAAATCGGGTTAATAACATAATTAATGTATGTATGTCTTTATACCGCACCGTTGTGTAGGGTGTAGGGTGTGACATCTCTTAACATATTTTCTATAAAATAAAATGCATTTCAGTTTTTGAAAAACGAAATCTTTAAACAAATCATTCTATTTTTCATCCTGGTTTTCAGGAAGAAAGAAGCCGGAATACTTAGAGAGGCTTGTGTCGATCTCACCATCTTCTGTATCCATGAATTTTTCCAAATTTTATACAGTAACAATACTTTTTCGATATACGAGAATAATAACCACTAGCAAATCTTCTCGCATAATTCTAACACATAAAAATTAGGTTAGATCAAGCTGTCTAAGCCGACAAATTTGGCAATTTAAATTAAACCAAGCTTAAGCTCCAGCGCAGCACTAACCTTTATACAGGGACCGGAAACCGAACCGAACCCGAACCAAAAATCGTTCCGAACCAACTTTTTTGTGAATCTGAACTAGAACCTAAATCACTGTTAATTTGATCGACATGACCCCTAACCGGAACTGGACCCACTATTTTCGGGTTCAAAAAACCGGGTTCACTGAACCCATATTTTTCAATATTTCTGTGCCGCATAGTTCCATATAATAATTACCTTTGAAATAAAACCTACATTTTTAATATTTTATTTCATTATTTGAACACAAGGAAGATTTATTAGAAAGATAGTGAGAAATTATGAATCAGCCCAAACAGAAATATTAAAATCAAAATAAACCTAATTAACAAGTAATTTTTGAAAATTAAGGAGTCTTCCAAAGATTTCTAAAAACTGCTAATATATTAAATATTCGGGATGAATAAAAATTGTTACACTGTGAAGTTGCGAAAATTTAATTAGCATTTACAGCTACACAAGTTAGTGTAGTACGGGCATTTACTGCACTGAAATTCTTTTTGCAACTTCATAGTGCAAATATGTCTGAAGAAATGTTATCAGATATTTTGATAATCAGAAGAGGATTTTTCATGTAAATAATTGTTTTTGTGTTTAATTTTGTTATTTACCTAATAGAGTAATATTATTTGGTTATTATTGAGCAGATCGCCTTTTACTTACCATACCTACTCATATGTACAAGTTTCTTTATTTCAGATACATATATAATTTTTTGTTTTTCGAACCCGAACCGGAACTGAATCGGAACCGAACCACCTAAAAATATTTTACTTAACTCGAACCTAACCTGAACCCAATTTTATTTTCATTACTGAGCTTGAACCCAAACCGAACCCATTTTTCTGCGGTTTCCGATCCCTGTTTATTATACAACTTAAGTTTTTGAAAAAGCGAGGTTTAACTTCTGGCCTATGTAAATCTTCACTCACTGTCATAACATAAAAATTGGAATAGATAGATCCAAATGAACTTAAGTGTAAGCCGCCAAATTTGACCATCATGTCCACACTATTGAAATATTTTATGTATAATTTATTAGTTTTTCTATTTTTCTAGAGAGAGAGAGAGAGAGAGAGAGAGAGAGAGAGAGAGAGAGAGAGAGAGATGAATAAGGTCTTTTCATCTAATCAATCATCACATCTGCTGATTATGGCGAAAGCAAAATGAGGATAAAATAATTTCATTTTCGAAAACGCATATGAATATCGCATTGTTTTAATCTCCAATAATTCTGTTTTGTGCTACGGTATACGTATTCCAATCTATGAATAATCCTCGGCCTGGCATGATTAGTCAGTAATGAATGATAGGGGTTGCTCTGACCTTAGCCCTTGCAATGCATCCCTTTGAACTGAGCTGATTACTCGGATTCGTTATCAGTGGAGTTAGTATGCAGAGACCCTACAGTTAATATAGTTTTTGTTCCTTTTGCTCGCAGTGCGTGCTAGACATAGCTGAAGCTGTTTTTTGCAGTTTATCTCGACTTTTCAAAGGGTTTTAATTACACCGAATTCAGATTAAACGAACAGAATTTATGTAAATACTAAGGATGAAATATGTAAACTAAATAATGGAGAAGGTATTTTTTGGTACCTAACATAATTTTTTTTTTGTTGGAACGAGTATATTATGGGATCATTATTCCAAGATAAATTCAGAAGGATATAATTAAAAATGAATAGTAATATTAGAAACTACTGTCTTTTTTGCTGTCTAAGATTTCTTCTCGAAAATTTTGCGAAAAACTTATTTTCTCATATCTCGATATCCTAAAAATTTTCAAGAAATTCGGAAAATGTTTCAATTTTGGGTATAATGCATATGCATTCAAATTTGGTGATCGAAATGTGAGCACAATGTTGGAACGGTTTTTGTAACACTATGTATATTATACTTTACCAATCAACGTACAGGCTGTCTCATTTTCGATGTTTTTTTAAAGGTAGGTATCTCGGGTAATATTAATGATAGAGCAAAACCGTTTGCACATTCCAGGGTCAACTTTTCCAGAAAAGTTTAATAGTCACCACAGGAATTTTCGATCTTCGTTTGTTTCTGAGCTACAGGCAAAAACTCGTTTCCCGCTCATTTTGAAAATATATCATATCTTCTTTATTATGATAGAGAAAAATTGTTTTCACAAAAATTTTATCGTTTTTTAGATTGAATAAAATGGCGTAATTAGATTTTTAAAAACTTAATAATTCTCGAGATGTAACGCAAACTTATGGTTTTTTTAATGGGAATCTACGTTGAAAATAGTCTAGCCTTTTTCCTTATTTTATAGGCTGTTCAATGATATATAACAAGTCTACATTCTTTTGTTTTAAACTTGAATAAGAGATGAATTATAATTTATTGGGGTGAAAAAATTAAAAATTATTAAGAAACAAATGATGAAATTTTTTACATATCATCATTTGCATATTTCTAATAGTATTTGTTTCAGTTTTACTCATTTTTTCAATTTATTTATTTACTTCAAAAGCATATTAAACCAAAGCAAAGCCAACTATAACGTATAATTGGTTAAGAATAATTTTGAGAACATTAATAGATATAGAATCAAAATAAACACATTATGATTTGTAACAATTTTTTTCATTTGTTTCTTAATAATATCCAATCTGTTTACCTCAATAAATTCGTCTTTAATTATTGTTTAAAACAAAAGAATGTAGACTTATTATATAGCATTGAAAAGCTTATACGAGTACAATAAAGAAAAAGGCGAGACTATTTTCAACATAGGTTCCCATTTAAAAAATCATAAGTTTGTGTTATATCTCGAGAATCATTAATTTCTCAAAAAATCTAATTAATCCATTTTATTCTATTTAAAAAACGGTAAAAAATTTCTAAAAACAATTTTTCTCTATCATAATAAATAAGATATGATATATTTTCAAAATAAGCGAAAAACGAGTTTTTGCCTGTAGCTCAGAAACAAAATTAAATTTTTCTCGAAAAGTTGACCATGGAATGTGCAAACGGTTTTGCTTTAGCATCAATATTACGCGAGATACCTTAAAAACATCGAAAATGAGACACCTGTACAGTTTCATTTTTTATCACGAACGAATTAACATATTGTAACAAGAATGATACAACATTTTTTGTTAATTTTCTGTATTTTTATTACATACTAGATGTTTCGGCAGCATACACTGCTGCCTTCTTGAGGGAAAATACATAAATAAATAATAACAAAACATTAGCAACAAGTAAACAAGGTAACAAATTATAACATATTTAATATAGGAAGCCATGCTCGACTAAGTTCTAATCTGACGCAATGATTAAAATTATTATTATTCATGGTTTTATAAATCTCTATGTCTTCTCTAATTAACCTGTTGTTGAGGCGCGAGATTTTCATATATGATACATGTAAAATGTATAAACTGTCATTCACAAAAGCTGCCATATTCCTCTTTTGCACATGTTTCCCCGATCACAACCATAGAGTTTCAAAACTTACCACGAATTTCAATTACCATTAAGTAACCGGTTAGCGGTGGTAGCGGTTTCTCTGGTTAAGTTTCGGAACATATTATTAGTAGAGATAGAGGTACAATAGGGGTAAAGTAAAACACTACGGTTCTGTGTGATTCTACTTGAGACGTTAATATACTAATAATAGTAATAATAATAATAATAATAATAATAATAATAATAATAATAATATTATTATTATTATTATTATTATTATTATATTTCGTAACAAAACATGTATCAAATGGACTTATCTAATGTGAACAAAAGATGTAATACGTATTTAATTTAGCACTTCTCTCGGTTTTTTGCAAATATCAAACTCATTTAAAAACATATAATTTACTTTAAATTATTGTATAGCAACAATAAATAAAAGTTTCGTCTGCTGTGCAAGAAACGAGCATCAAATAAATGTAACAGCATCCATTTCTTGCATTCACACCAGCATCAGCTGATAGACGCGGTCATTAAATTACAATTTAATATTTTCCACAAAAACTCGGCGACTGACACTCAAATTACATGAATTCTCGATTTGAGGCAAATGGCAGGAAAATGATCCTGGTCGTGTGATTGCTGCTCTGCTTTTCATTTCTTTTTCTCCGCCCTCTTCTGCTCTTTGTTGTTGTGTTGCCGCATGCAAAAATCATAATCACCCGACAAGCAATTATCTTATGCATTCACACTGCTGCAATATATTAAATTATATTTTGATAAATAATATTTCATTTTAACACTTCTTTCAACATTTCGAGTGCATAACGGGGTCAATGTGACCCCAGATTCCATTAATACTTTTTTAAATATATTCTTTATGTCTCTTTTTTCCCTTTAATTTTATAATTATAAAAATGTTCTTTAATATGTACTTTATGAAACTCATTTCGATATCATAAAGGTCTTCTTTATGACATCCAAATGAGTTTCATAAAGTACATATTAAACAACCAAAATAGAAATTCCCAGATATGATACAACGTGTATTTAAAAATATTTTTTGACAAAACGACCAAAACAAGAAAAAATAGTGTAAAATACACATTTAAACGCACATGTGCCTGTGGACAACTCGCGGCGAAACGCTCGTTTCTAACAAAGACGAGTACGCTAAAATCATGTCTTATGAAACATATTAATGTACCATTATTATACCAAAATTTCAATAATTTTTGTTAATATTTAGTAAAATTCAATCTTGATAATATTGGAATACAAAGAAAATACCTTGTGTACAAAAATTATATTAACAATAATTAAAGATTATTTGCAAAATAAAAAATCTGGTGTGGCCATCACAATACCTCCCGCCATTTACCGTCCGAGTCACAGAAAAGATTAAGTTAATCCTTGTTTTTGGATTAGCGAATTTTACTCTAATTTTGAAAGTTTATTTCTTAAAATATTGTCTAATCTAATCCAAGTAACTACCTTTTTTTTAAACCCCTCAACAGGATTAAATCCCAATTACAGAGTGGGTTCACATTCACACACATCCATGCCCTAGTGGGATTCGAACCCAGCCACCGGAACTATAAAAAAATGAAAAATAAATTTTAAATACCGGGATAGAATAGAATTCACTAATCCAAAAATGAGGATTACCTTAAATATTTTTGTGAATCGTTAATTTTTATGAATCTAAATAAATACCTACATATTTACTTGTGCTGGAAACTGTATTAAATTCCTTTTCTATTGTTGAATTTACTTTTTCCTTTTTAAAACGTTACTAATATTATTTTGAAATAATTAGTTCTTTGATAGTGACATTTATCTGTCAGTTACATACATTTGAATAACTGCGTTTTGTTTATATAAGCGTATGCTCTGGGATTTAAATTGTAGATAATTTTATAAATTTATCCATAAAATATATACAAAAAGTATTAATGCAAATCTATACAATATTTAATAACCTTTAATTTCTATAATAACAATAATTCCGAAAAAATAACATTTAAAGGTATTTTTCGAAATCAAACTATTTTAGCTACTAGTAAAGTGCCATTTCCGGTTATCTGATTTTCTCCAAAATCTAATGGGCTCTTTCCAATATAAAAAAAGTTCGAAATACGAGATTTCAAAATTTTCTGAATGATAGTATTTGAGTTAGAGTGGAGGATCCACACATACATACATACATACATACATACATACATACATACATACATACATACATACACACACACACTCACACTCACACATTCACACACTCACACACTCACACACTCACACACTCACACACTCACACACCCACACACTCACACACTCACACACTCACACACTCACACAACCACACACTCACACACTCACACACTCACACACTCACACACTCACACACTCACACACTCACACACTCACACACTCACACACTCACACACTCACACACTCACACACACACACCCACACCCACACCCGCACCCGCACCCGCACCCGCACCCGCACCCGCACCCGCACCCGCACCCGCACCCGCACCCGCACCCGCACCCGCACCCGCACCCTCACCCGCACCCACACCCACACCCACACCCACACACGCACACGCACACGCACACACACACACACACACACACACACACACACACACACACATACACACAGACATCATCGTGAAAATGTTAAAATTTGATTCTAGGGACCTTAAAACGTGCTCATTTACCAAAATCTCGATATGCGATTTTTAGCACGATCCCTATACCTCCCTTACCAAGGGTAGCGGGAGGTAAAAAGAAAAATTTCTTTTGAGTTAGTTGAGCACAGTACAAAATTATTTATTTGAAATCGTCACTAAAGTGCGCAAAAATCGGTAATTCCCATTATATACGACAATTTCATACATATGCAGTGTTGCCAACCTAATTATAATTATAGTACATATAAAATAATTTGGGTATGTGTACGGGGTGGTACGGGGTACAATAGAAAATTTGTTCGTAATATGACAAAAAAATATGTTCAACGAGAACGAGTTAAATAATTCCCATGAAGAAATTTGAAATAACACACATAATTTGGAGTATTACGGTATCTTAGGTGCGTAACACTGAACATAAGTTCGTTTGTTTGACTAACAGCAACTGACAGATATGTCAACATAACTTATAAAAATACATATTTCTTTCATTATCACAATATATCGATTTCAAATACAATTTAATTTGCACCTCGGCCCTGAGGTTCTACTTTTATCACTGATATGGTTTATTTTCATCGGTCCAACAGCGGCGGCAAATAAATTCCACATTTTTGATAAAAGGAACATCAGTACCTTGATCTTGATACTTAAATAACTATTTTTACATTTAACTCGTACCTAATAAATAAATAAATAAATAAATACAAAATTTGCTAACAGAATACATAAAACTCATAGGAAATACATTTTAAATTCTACAAATCTGACTTATTAACTTACTCCGCCTAGTTTAGGGTATAGAATACTATTAAAATTGAGTTAACATAGTCAAATTTATAAATGTATTCATCTTTAATTATTTTAAGATAAATACTGCTTCTTCCAATTACTTCTCGTGTCCATCCACTAAACTTAGCACCTAACAGTTTCATCATATCAATTATAATAATTGTGCCTGAGTAACGGGACCTTCCAACTAGCAGCTAACGAGTAACGAGTACTGTAATCTACCCTGTAGCTGGTACTGGTATGGTTACCCATCATGGTTCGTTCGTACCTAGTAGGCACTAGTGAAATGAAGACTGGAGGACTACATATTATAATTTATCGAGCATGTCTGTCAGTGTCATGAGTTTTTTCTACGACTAGGGCCCAATTACTGTCATTCTGGAGTGTTGCTTTCAAAGATAGCAAAGTTTTCCTTACCACATAGATTTGAAATTAAAATTGTAGGTGGAAATAATAACTAATGCCGCTAATGCAAATATAAGAAGTTTTGTAAATACTATTTTTGACAAAATATATTTAGTAGCAGATTAATTTTAAAATCTATTGTATTTTATTATTATTTTTCCCTTTTCATAATAATAAACAAATATACGACTGTACCATGTAGCATATCGCTTATATTAAAAGACGTCGCTAACAATGTTATCCAATCAAAATATATGGCTGTAACGAAAAAAAAAAAGAAACGTAATGTCACTTGTTACATTTGTTTCTATTTGCCAAAATTCTGGTGTATAAATATAGAAGGTGTGACAACTCATCAATTTTTGTTGACAGATTGATGTCGGCGATCAGTAGACCGATATTCTAACCTTACATGTATAGCGCCTCTATACAATGTGCTCTACCACATAACATTCTACAACTAACATGACAAATAAAATGACAATGACAATCTAAATGTCACAAGATATTTTGCTTGTAATTTTAAATGCGGTCGCGTAGCTGTGTGCGTTAGATGATTGGTTGTGTTTCGGACGGACAGGGTTCGATTCCAACCCACACCAAACCTGAAATTTGAAGAAAAATTCATATAACACAAAAGAGTTCCCCATAGCAGCTTTGAGAGCCCGTGAGGTAACGCTTAGTAAACGTTTTCAACTACAATTATAGATATATCGTCATTACCGAAACCTGCAAATTAAAGGAGATTGGTACGCCCAGAAATGGGTAATATACATCATGTTATATTTAATTATTTAAAATAAGTACAACCCCAGATTATCATTCTTGTACAAAATCTTCATTTTTAAAATGCTTTTGGCAAATACCATCTTTAGTACCAAGGATTATATTAGTTGGAGAGGGTATAACTCTCCGCCAGGCATTCACAATGTTTCGCGAAATATGGTGAATCGGAATTGTTTCTTTATTGGATGTTATTCCTGATTTATAACCTTCAACGAAATAGTATTTTCGATATTTGTACATTTTATCGAATATTACATAAAATTAATTAACATATGTCAATTTCAATTTAAATTGACAGATCATAGTTACCTATGTGTCGGAAACATTTATAACCTTACACGCTGAGACCTCTGGCGGATGCCAACTTCGTAAGCACGAACATTTTTGATGAGTTGACTCAGCTCTTATATTTATACACCGTGGTCAAAATGTTTAACTACGTTGTTTAATATAAGCAATGTGTTATATGATACAGCCTACAGCCAGTTAAATTTTAAATATTAATTTATTTTTAAGTTATTTAATGTCATTTCATTTAAATACAATACGCCCAATTTATATTACTGTAAGGCTTTAACATTTCGTATCAACGAGTCTTCACTAGACTTTTAAGCAAGATGGTGTCTCGAACACCCGAACATAGGATGTAAAATAATACTTTCGTAATTTCCTGCTTCCCTAATTAAATTTAGGTAAAAAAATCTGATGTGGCCAGCACATTACCTTCCGTCAGTTCTATGTATTTTGTACAAATTTCATACAGAAAGTTCCTTGCTAAATTAAATATTCTATTTATTGTACATTACCTTCCAGCAGTTGCATGTATTTTATGCAAATTTCATACAGAAAATTATTATTTTGTGGCGTTTTCTATATACAGTGTAATGTATCTGCAGAAATAAAAGATTTATTATTATTATTATTTCTTGTACATTACCTTAAAGCAGTTGTATGTATTTTATACAAATTCCATACAGAAAGTAAAAGATCCTATATTTCCCGTAAAATTATAAGACAAACATACTATCTCAATTTCACTTGACACTGACATCTTTCAATCAAAATTGTCTTAATATAGTAGCTGTTTTCATAGCCATGGCTACTTTATGAAATTTAATTTCTTAATTTTTTTTAACTCTATACCCATTTAATATTAAGTATAAAATGCAGTCAAGTCGTATAGAGAATAAAATATTCTTTAATATTTATAATAACATCAAATGTGAAAAAATTATATTTAACATAGTTTTTTCAAGAAAAACTGTTAAAATCTTCAAATAATGGTACTTCCGGTTGACCAATTGTAACCAAAATCTAATCAGCTCTTCATATGGATGAAACGAAGAAGTATACGAAAAAAATTTAATTTTTGTAACTGTGGTATTAGAGTTATTGCAGACGAAAATTTTGTTACACACACACACACACACACACACACACACACACACACACACACACATCCACACACACACACACACATACAGACATCATCGTAAAAATAGTAAATTCGTATTCTAGGGACCCTAAAATGTGCTTATTTATTAAAAACTCATCATCGAATTTTTTGACCAAAGACAATACCTTCCTTACCTAAAGGTGACGGAAGGTAAAAAGCATAAATAATAGTTGCAGAACTTGAAATTCTACATCTGAATTGATAAGGAAAATTAATTTTGTATGCTTTGTAACGACAGAAATTAAATACGAAAATGTTGAAAATCACCTCAAGAATAGCGATAGCCATGGAATTGAAACAAATAAAGTAACAATTATTTTGTACAATCAAATTAGTACGCAACTGTGCGACACATGCGCAGTACTAAAACGGCGTTTCTATTTTAATACTGCGCATACGTCGGGCAGTTTAACCTAGTTTAACCATTTATCTGTCAATGCAGGGTAGTATTTTTATTAGGTATTATTTATCATTTTCCTTCAAATGAACAATTATCTATTAATTTAAATACATAATTGTTCACTTGACCAAAAATCACAATTAAAAATTAATATTTATTTGTTTATATTGGCACTAAAATACCAGATTTACAGCAGAGGCTGTCGAAGCTGTAAATATGTGTTGTGTTGTGTTGAACACATTATTTTTTTGCCGATTTAATATTAATATTAATTTAGAGATTATTTTTAATACCTATTTTGAAAGTTGTCGCTTTCAAATTATGCTACTATGCGTATGTTTAACGGTTGCTATGAGTTTGCATAGCGGTTGCTATGTAATAGACAATAAAAGTAACATTTTACAGACTGTTAGCTGTCAAAAAATCGCACTGTTAAGGTCAATCGGAAAAAAATAATTTTTATATTTTGCGTTTATAATGAAGTCATTACGATACGTAATTGCGTATCGTAATGACCTTCATTTCAATACGCAATTTTTTTGTTTTAGACGGTTGGTACTAGATAACGTTTTTTTAACCCATTTTTACCTAATTTATTTTTAGTTAATTGATAATTCATTTTAATAATATAATGTCGAAATTATTATTATTTTTTTATTTAGGGAAGATTATTTACATGAAAATGTACAAATGGATACAAATATAATCACAAATTGAGTAAGTAAATGTTATTGTAGAAGGCGCAAAATATAAAAAATAGTATAAAGAACTCATTTTATAAGACTTTCTTTCGCACTTGTTAATTAGAAAACTCGCTAACGCTCGTTTTCTAAATTTTAACGCGTGCGAAGAAAAACGTCTTACAAAACACGTTCTTTAATATACTATAATCTAACTTCACAGACAAACCGTTCAACATTTTTTATTTTAATATCATGACTATCGCTATTTTTGGGGTGATTTTAGACATATTCGTATCTAATTTTTGCCGCTACAAAGCACAAATAAAATGTGTTTATTGGTTAAGATGTAGAATTTACAACTTTTATTTTTGTCTAAAACAATTATGGAAGCAGAGAATTTAAAAAATCTGATTTCAAATGTCCTATGTTCAAGGAGTGATGTGCCGCCAAAAAATTCCCGGCGGGAATTTGTATTTTCCCCGAGAAAATTCCCGGAAATTCCTTCATCCGCGATTTTCGGGAAGAAATTTAGTTATTATTTTTCCGGAATTTTTTTGAAAATATCCCGTGAATATATTTTTACAAATTTCCCGTAAATTTTAAAAGATTTTAGCCTTGATGTTTGGTGCAAGTTGTTATAAATAATTATTAAATATGTAACATTGTTCATTTTTTTGAGTAATTTAAGTTTCCTTCAAAATAAATTGTTATTCTGGTCAATTTTTTCAAGTAAATATAAGTGCTTGTGAAATTTAGCACGATGCTTTTGAATTACTCATTTAAGGTTTTATAAATATTGCACCTTTACGTTATGTAAGAAGTATGAAAATATATTGAATATTTAAAATATTGGGGAGTATTTTTTATTAGTTCTTACAGAGGCGGTCTACTCGTATGTATGACCGATAGTGCATAAATATATTGATACGAGAATAATTATGTATTTATTTTTACCATAATTTCACTGAAAAATAAAACTAAATAAACCTAGTTTCAATTTTTATTCATATTTGAAATTTCTTTGAAAATTCCTCGGGAAATTTATCAAAAAAAAAATCCCGGAAAATTTCTGGAAAAAAAAACAACAGGTATACCCAAATATATGTAATAAAGAGGGATGTAAGAAACGAATATTATTATTGTTTACAATTCATTATCTTTTTTCTCTCACCAAAAGAATATCGTTTTATTTATTTATTTATTTAGCGTATGGCATTCTACACAGTTATTAAAAACGGGCTTGTACATAGTAATAAAATAAAATAATATCATATATAATAATTTGCGACTGCCCACTGAGAAAATTCCAAGGGGATTGGAAAGATTTTATAAATATGACTCCTGAAGCTCTAAATTGGATTAAAACCTTAGATATAAACTTGTAGAAGAAATATAAAAACTGCGGTGAAGTGTTCGTACAAATATCGTTTTCAATCACATTTACTGAGTTTACATGCAGTTTTTAAACCGTTTTTAGTTTTGAAAACGCCATGTATACAGTGTCAAAACGGTTTTGAGTTATCTCAAACCAAAACTAAAATTCATGGGTTTGACTTGAAAACTAGTTTCAAAACTACTCATGTAAACACTTAAAATTCAGTTTCGATATTGCGCATGCGTATATAGCATAACGTTTCTGTCGCTGTGTGTTACTTGGGGTTACTAACCTACAAATAAACTGACAGTTGTGTAGTTTTAGTGCGTAGTGGTACAAAGTGGGAAAAATAATTGGAATAATGGCAAAACGAAGAATTTGGAGTGAAGAGGATTTGTCACTTACATCGGCCAAATGTGCAAGTGTCGAAACTGTTTTCAAATCAATCTGTAAACCGGTTTTGAAAATTACATGTAAACAGTTTTGCGAAATTTTGAATGAAAACTGAAACCATTTTCAAAACTGCATGTAAACGTAGTCATTATCACCTATCGGTAGGCGTAATATGGTTCTTATTTTTATGCGATCCTGCTACAAGACAAATCGTTGCGTCCGACATTTTATTACCATTTCTTTATCCGGCCAATGATATTTCATTAGTTATTCCACCCGTATACAAAATAATCAGCTAGATATACTGTATGAGTTATTTATTAGATTAAATATTTAGAATTTCATATTACCAAGTACCTACAACCACAAGCCACCGTCTTACAAATTCTTTTTACATGTTTTCCTATCTCAATTTCTGAACTGCGTGTTATCCTTTGCCGGCTTGTATTCGCAATATACGAAAACCTCGTTACCATGGCATCAGCTGATAACTTCACGTCCAGGCTTGGGTGGATGTAGCAGCAGCAGCAGCAGCAGCGACAGATTGACATTTCGTTCGCGGAACTCTCGCCGAGCCTGATCGTGTAAAATAGATAACCGCAGCTTGTTACCTGCTAATCGGTAATCGGTTATTGGTTGTCGGTCGCGATTGTTCTGTGATGAAGGATGCAATTATAACCCACATCTTGTTAGTGAGCGGATTCGAAGGGTGATATCTTTTTTGGATAGAGGATACAATGGCAAATAAAATGTTAGCAGTTCAAGACGTCCTAAGAAATCTTCGTCAGAGAAGTTCGTTAGCCTTTTAAATTTATGTTCTTCAGATTAATTGAACACCTGCCAGAACTGGGCAATACTTGCAAGAAAAGTACTTTATCAGGCTTGCAAGTACTTTCAGTACTTCAAGTTCTGTACTTGAAGTACTTTCTATTTATAGTACTTTGTACTTGACAAAGTAAGTCTATTCACATGTACTTGGTACTTAATACTTGGAAAAATACTTGAAGTACGATAAAAAGTACTTCAAGTATTTTGAAATACTTGAAGTACTTTAAATGTACTTGAAGTATTTTAAATGTAATTGAATTATTTTAAATGTACTTGAATTACTTTAAATCTACTTGAAGTGCGATAATAATTTAAAAGTTAACAATCGGCCTAATTCTCTAAGCAAAATTGTTAAAATTAACAACCATTTTCAGTTGTTAATTTCAATGTCAGTTGCTAAGTTCAAAATCCCAATTCACTATTACATTAAGTTGCTAAAATTTAACAACTAGTCGTTACGTCGAGTTGTTAATCTAGCAACTGCATTTCTCTCGTTGCTAGTATTGAACAATCGTTGTTAAATGGTTTTTCTTGAAAATTTTGCGATAGGAAATAAACTTTTACTGGAAATAGAGGGACGGCAGCAAAAGTAACTATTTATAAACTCACATATACCTACATGCTCAATAATTATATACATTTTTAAACAAGATTTTAGATTTATGCAAATAAATTTGCGAGATGTTATTAATCCATTCCCGATAAAAAAATATTTACAGAGATATTCAAACTGAGCAAGTGTCGTTTAATTCGTGAATTGGATGGTCTCGTGCTTCAAGCATACTGAGTCAGTATATGCCCGAAGGTCTCATGTTACAAGATGAAGGGTTTAAATTTATTCCAAACTTAAATATTTTAATTCTTAATATTGAACAAATTTTCCGATTCTTACCCGAAAAGATCTAAATTAAACTTTTTGAAATTTATTTTCATTCAGGTACCTTACACATTTAAATTTAAACAGCCATTTCAACAATGTCAAATTTCTATTATTTTTACTACTAAAACTCCTAGACGATGGACATGCGTCATTCCTGATGATAAGATTCTTGAAATTTCGAAATAGATCGCATAGAATTGGATAAACATGTATACTAAACTTGTGAACTTCATCAGATTCTCCCAATATTTAATTTCTACGCCTAGCTATTGGGTCTTATAAAGAGATTTCAGGGCAAAATTTAAATTTTTCAAGTCAATCAACCATTTGCAAAATTTCCAACTACCAGTTATCAGAACTGAAATGTAAAACTAGCTTCGTTATTTAGTTAGTCGAAAATTATGACGAAATCTACCATTAGAGAATAATGTTCCGCGGAACATCTTGCACCTCAAATTTTCTTATCACTCATTATTAAAAATTCAAACGTCAAACGAATCAAAATCTGTCACTTTCGGTTGTGAAGAGTAGAAATATGTACAAATATTGAGAATCGACATGCCTTTTAACTCACTTGTTAATAACTTCACTGCTATATTTAACAACGATTGTTCAGAACGACCGTTTTTAACAATGTCGTTAATTATGTATTTACAGAATACAAATTGAATGACAGTTGTTACAAGAGTTGCTAAAAATCGTTGTTAACTCTCAGTTGTTACCTAACGACTATGTTAACAACTATCTTAGTGAATTAGGCCGAATGTTATGAGAATTGTTTGTCTGTCAGTGTTTCTTTTACAGTGGTGTGGTGTTATTCCTGTAGTACATAATTACGAGTATGTGAATTTCATTAATAAATATATTTTCAGCGATAATATGAAAGTAAAGATATATTTGCATTTTTTTTGGCATAAATAAATTAATTCTAATCTGCATACTACATATACATATGTTTATATTACCTAACTATAGTGCTGGGACTTTGCCGTATCGCCTGGAGATCGCGTGACGTAAAAATTATGTCATTCAACATCTCGGTAGAGCTTTTCATATCGCTTGGCGAACATATGACGTCAATTTTACGTCATATGATCGCTAGGTGATACGACAGTTCCAGTGAAGAACTTTTGTTTTAAATAACTTAATAAATATCGCATATTAAAAATTTTGTCAACAATCACCTTTTAAGATTCATATAATCAGAAAAATAACGATTATCGGAAAAAGTACTTGCACCCAAATTTACAAGTACTTTTTTAAGTACTTGGTACTTTCAAGTACTTTAGAAACTAAAAAAGTACTTGTACTTTAAGTACATTTAGAAACATTAAGATACTTGGTACTTGTACTTCAAGTACTACTTTCCGGTTCTTTGCCCAGCTCTGACACCTGCTAACGATGTACTTGTAAGAACAGCTGGGCAAAGTACGGAAAAGTAGTACTTGAAGTACAAGTACCAAGTATCTTAATGTTTCTAAATGTACTTGAAGTACAAGCACTTTTTTAGTTTCTAAAAACTTGAAAGTAGCAAGTACTTGAAAAAGTACTTGTAAATTTAGGTGCAAGTACTTTTTCAAATAATCGTTATTTTTCTGATTATATGGACCTTAAAAAGTGATTATTGACAAAAATTTCAATATGCGATATTTATTGGGTTATTTAATACAAGAATTTCTCGCTGGGACTGTCGTATCACCTAGCGATCGCATAACGTAAAATTGACGTCATCTGATCGCCAAGCGATACGAGAAACTGTATCGAGATGTTATAATGACGTCATTTTTACGTCATGCGATCGCCAGACGATACGGCAGTCCCAGCACTGTAGTTAGGTAATATAAACATATGTATGTATATGCAGTATACAGATTAGAATTAATTTATTTATGCCAAAAAATTTGCAAATATATCTCTTATATTATCCCTGAAAATATATTTATTAACGAAATTCACAAAATTACTTGAACTTATTTTTTATCGAGGTTAGGTTATGTTATTTCGTCGGTTTGGTTCACTGAAACCCTGAAATTACCAAAAATGAAAGCATTTACCTTACCTCGTCGAAGTCACACAACTGGTCGTGTGGGGTGCAAATGTGACTATTATTTTTTTTTAGAAAAAAAAAACTGTTAAAGTTCCATAAGATTACCTGAATTCACATTCGTATAATGGGTTGGATACACAACAAAATGAAAAATGCTTGGGATCGTGGACACCCCAAGCGCGTTATGGTTATATTTTTATCGTGTCTTTATATGTCTTTATTGTAGTTTAAAATTATTTCGTAATGAAAGAGATTTAGGTATTACTACAATAATAACTCTTTTTACAAAAGCTGAAAAATAAAAGAAACAATGTAGCATGCAAAATGTGTTAAAAAGCAACACAAAAAATTTATTTAGAAAATGAATTAATACTCTTTTGAAATATGTAATGATATCTGTTTGCTCACACTTCACTCCTCAACGATAATAACCATTCTCATGCATCATGGAGAAAATAAATCTGTTTTGTGAAACCCTAGCCGGCTATTTTTGTTTTTAGTTGCGAATAATTCGTAAGGTGAAGTTAAACGACGATGTGTAAACGTCGTGCGGACATCTGACACCAATCTACAGAGGATAAGCATGGCAATACGATGTATTTCACCCAGGGTTTTTTTGTTTACGCAAGTCGTCAGGTTACTGTACGTACAGTGTTACATGCAGTGTGCTCTTAACTAAATCACAGGGTATGTGCATATGATATGAGTATTATTTGGAATTGTGATGCTATTAAATATGGCTAATAACCGTAGAAAAATATCCACAGAGGATTTTATTAGAGATACCTTTACTTTTAAATATGGTAGGATTAGTTACAAATGTTGGTAAGGTATACATGTAAGTAATAAAAGCGAAAAGTATAAACACTTAGCAATTATTACTATACTAAACTTAGTTTCTTTGAAGCTACAAGATGCATAAAGTAATAATTTTATCTTGTAACTATTTCACCAACGGAAATTGTTGCAGTATCATCCCCTATAACACCTCTTTTTTCGGAATTTTAAATTTTCTACAATAAATTAATGGTTTGCTAACTAGAAAAGTTTTAAATGATGTTTAATAAAATCATTTAAATATTATTTTTTCTATAAATAGATATTAAATAAAGAACATAAAATTCTTCATCTATTAGACTTAAATTCCTCGTTGTATCTTTTATAGATTTAGTGATAAAAAATTTGATGTGGCCAGCACATAACCTCCCGTCAATTCCATGTTTAAAATAGCAATGAGCTTTAAGCAAATTATCACTTCCGATTATTGTTCCTATAAACAGAAAACTCTGCAATATGAAATTTTGGATTATATTTTACTAATTTTCCTCGACAATCTGTTAAGAGCTCCAAATTAAGTACCACTTCCGGTTTATAATATAAGTATTATCAAAATCTAATATGATGTTTCAAATTATACACGAGTTTTAAATACCGAATTTTATAAGTTTTGGATCATGTTTTAATATATTTTTTTCAAGAAAATCTATTTATAGCTTTCTATAAAGTACTACTTCTGGTTTATCAATCTTAGAAAAAATCTAATATGTCGTCCTCATTAATATAAAAGTCTTAGAAACAAAATTTGAGAAGTTCTGTATCAATATATTTTTCACGAAAATATGTTCGGAGCTTCAAATAAAGTATCACTTCCGGTTTCTCAATTTTAACCAAAATCTTATAAGTTGCTCCCCTTCATATAAAAGTCTTAAATACCAAATTTGATAAGTTTTGGAATATATCAATATATTTTTCACTAAAATCTGTTCAGAGCTTCAAGTAAAGTATCACTTTCGGTTTATCAATTTTAGCCAAAATCTAATATGTTATTCCCTTTCATATAAAAGTCTTAAATACTGAATTTAAAAAGTTTTTGAATATATTATAATATATTTTTCACGAAAATCTGTTCACAGCTTCAAGTAAACTATCACCTTCGGTTTATGAATTTTAGCCAAAATCTAATATGTTATTCCCTTTCAAATAAAAGTCTCAAATACTGAATTTAAAAAGTTTTTGAATATATTATAATATATTTTTCACGAAAATCTGTTCAGAGCTTCAAGTAAACTATCACTTCCATAATATGTTATTTCCCTTGATATTAAAGTGTTAAATACTAAAATTGAAAAGTTTTGGATTATATTTTAATATATTTTTTTATTAAAACTGTTATGGGCTTCGGGTAAATTATCACTTCCGGTCGTCCAATGTTACCCAAAACCTAATCAACTCTTTATAAGTATGTAGAAAGCGTAAATACGGAGAATATAAATTTTCGGAAGTTTGTTGTAAGTTATCGCGGACGAAAAAATCGTCACACACACACACACACACACATACACACACACACACACACACACACACACACACACACACACACACACACACACACACACACACACCTCCCTTACCTACGGTATGACGGGAGGTAAAAATAATATATTGTTGATTTATTTGGATGAAGTGTATCATTTATTCATTCATTTTACTACACCTTCCAATCTTAGACTACCGGCCGGTTGCAGGCTGTTATAGACTATCGACGAGGTATTTATATCACTATATTTAAGTCACTATTTATTTATATCACTATTTAACTGTCCGACTTCCCTCACGAGACTCCGCTCGTCAACTGGGATCAATTCAACTGACTACCTGCTTTCAACTCTACTAACAGAACTGACTGCTCGGGCAGAGCTGCGTCACTTTTATATCTCTCCATCTTTCTAGAACATCCCAGAATATATCCAGTAACGTTCCAGAACAATAGAACAAAAGAATCAGCCAAGCGCGGGTAATTACGCTTATCTCCCCTTCTGTTTGCAAAGGTGTGCCGGCAGAGCGCAGCAATTATGTTATCGCTTTCTGGGAAACGATTGTTTTAGTACGTTCGGCCAGTGGCGCGACACCGTTCGATATATTCAGTAGCGTGGTACTCGCACGTTACAATATAAAATAATTTGTTGTAAATCTCACAGCCTAAAATACCCCAAGGAAACATGTTAAGACATTAAAATGTTTGTAATTGACAGAAAAATATCAGTAGTAAAAATCTCGAATAGTTTATATTATTAATAATTTTCCTGGTAAATAAAAAATGTAACACGGAATACGCTGACAAAATCATTTTAAAAGAATAAATAAATATATCATCACGGCATATTACCCATTGCTGGGTGTGCCAATCTGCTTTGTACACAGGTTTTGGTAATGATGATGACATATTTGTACCGTGCGGGCGTTTACCAGGCGTCACCTCACGGACACTCATAGCTGGCATGGAGAGTGCACCACCGGGGTCAATTTTGTGCCATTTAAAATAGAATAATAACAAATATATTTATAATAAATATTGAACACAATACCTATTGTAATAAAAACTGGAATTGAAGAGAGGTTTTGTGCTGGTCACAACCGATTTATTAACAATAAAAATACATGTACCTACATTACGAAAAATACATATATCATAACACTTTCAATTGAATATTGTTTTTACTGTTATGGATTGCATACACACTTCCATAAATCAATATCATGTCAGCAAAAACTGACATTGAAACAATTGTATACCGTGCATAAAACAGTATTTATTTAGTCAATTAACAAGTTCGACCGCGATTCACATTGAATTGAGAAATCATGTCACACGAGAACTGGCTCACGTATAAATCTACTAATCGTATTAATTATTTAGTTGATGCAGTCGTCCAACCGAAATGCAACAAAGTCAACAAAGACAGAAACACCGCCATGCACTAGCACGAGCTAGAGAGAGACACCCTCTATGTCCGATAGTGCAGAGTGCAATTTTGGTTGGACAAATTCACGCTACTGGTTCAAAATCGTCGTTGGCAGGAATAAAACTTGCTAAACTAGTTATGATTGTCCTGATGGTTCCAGTTTTCCGGGTAACTATTGTGGTGCTGCCATCTGGGGAGCACCTGATACCAAACGAACGTATAATTAGATATGCAGGTATTAGTTTTCAGTTTTGGGCCACGTTAAGATGATTTAATATTTAATGTATTAAGTACTTCAACTCTGTGTTGTTATTTATCGTCAAAACAAGGTATTTGATGAAAATTTAATCCGTGAATGAAGCATTATGGAAAGTTGTATACATATGCTTTGAGTTTGCGAATGCTGTAAAACATTGTGATTAACACTGAAGTACTCTCGTAGATGTAAAGTTTCAATTTCACATATTATTTTTTGTACAACATTTATTTATGTTAAATGTTTTATGTTAACACAAAGAAATAAATAAATTCCAAATAGTGGAAAATAGTTTTTTTTGAATTTAATAGGGGATTCCACCATTTATTTATATAATTTCATATGAACGTATAAGCAAAACTAAGACTGTTGGTGAAAATTCGGTGAAAAAATCCTATTAATAAGCGAGTTATAGTCCCCCGAAATTTGAAAATATAGATGTGACGTTACGAATATAAGTTTTTATATCAAATTGTTTTCTTCATGGACCTAAATGTTCTTGAAATATACGCTATTTCTAAATTATATTTGTAAAAAATAAATGAATATTATTATACTGTACAAGTCTACATAATTTATAAATGGCAATGTATTTAAATTATTAAGTTCAACTTTTATATTCTTATAAAAACTCTTTGAGAATTGCAGTACTGGACTGCACGCCTCCGTTATTTGAATTTCTCTATTTCCATTGGTAGTAGGCTCCTCCCCGAACTTGGTATTCGTTATATATTTATAGGCCTTCTTTGAGCCGCCAATCAAAATAATATATATGGAATTCATATGAGTGACGAGCTGCTATAACAAAAACCCCCTTATTTCCGAAGTATTTTAATTATATTCTTTTATTTCTTTATTAATATTCATTATTAAGCATATACTTTCAATATTTTTTTCTAATTTCTCTTAATGCAATTGCGCTATAGTCTCCCATTGCCTAGGTGATTAACTATTTATTTTTTGTAATAATTATGGAATTGATTATATTTCAACAATAAATTAAAATAAATGTATTAGAAATTTGAAGAGCCAAAGGGAAAACAGATGAATGGCACAAAATGTTTTTTTTTTCTTTCAGTAAGCGAATTTTAAAGTTTGAAATCTCAGCGAACGTTTTTGGAAGGACAAAGTGCATACAATCCTAGTCCAAAACTTAGATTGGTCATTTCTAACATTATTATACCCACAGATAGTTCAGGTTTCCATGCGGGACCTATAATTTTACTAGTCACTACCGAAACTACTAGGCAAAAATAAAGTATATCCAGGAACTCACATATTTTTAAAATTCATTGTTGAGTTAGTTTTAGTGAGTAAAAACAATATAGATACAAAAAACCTATTTTATTTTTTAAATTTAAAAATATTTGAGTAGGTAAAAGGAAGTGATTATTTTTTAAAATTAGTAGATACGGGGTAATGATTCAAGTTAAGCTTGAGCTTCTTCATCGCAGAATTTCGAAAACTGTTTTCAAATTGGTGTTCTGAAACGTTGATAGAACATTTCAAATTAGTAGATGTAGGGGAATAATTCAAGTTAAGCTTGAGCTTCTTGATCGTAGAATTTCGAAAGCTTTACAGGAACAATCTTCACCAATTTCATGACTTTGCAGTCTGAGCTTTTTTGCTAACATCACTCACTTGTCCAAATTTTTTGCGTCGTTTGGTGGTTTTATTAATGATACATTACTACCCCTAAGGTAATAAGTAGATATTATCATCAGATAGCCAGAGATACCGCTCTTAACAAATCTCATACTGAACAGAAATCAGCTGACCAAACTATTGCTTGCGCTTATCGATGTACGAATGATTATTAATCTTTTTATACCTACCCTGACGATTGGACTGTCATCATTTTTAGCTCTTGCATTGCAATTTTCAAGGCCCGCATTTTAGGAGTGTTACGTTTTTACCTTTATATACCCCATTTGAAAACCCCAGTACGAGCAATCATCTCCTTTTGTCAGAAAATGGACGTTCATACTTTTTTGCCCTAGTTCTTTATTTGTGACGTCATAAACCTATAAGAGAAATAACTCAATAAATTATTGTCCTAACTGAACTGAATGGTACTGAGTGTACTTACAAATTGACCTAGTTTTTTTAAGCAAAAAAGAGAAACCAACTATATTTCACATTATGTTATTGCTACCAAAATAAAATAATAATTAGGCGATATATGTATCACTAACACTATGTTATGTTCAGTAAATGCCTACTTAAGACTGTGTCAGTAGTAAAGAAGAATATTTGTAATGTAATTTTTTAACCGAAGAACATTTGGAAGATAATTTATTGGTAAGTAATAATCTAATCAAATAATACTATATGTAAATTATATCAAATTGACCCCAGGAATTTTTAGATAAGCTATTTTTTATAAGTTCTTTGCTGCAGTTCGCATTATAGATTTTTCAAAATTGTGACCTTCTTTTGTAATAATTCGAGTGCACCTGTTTTTAAAATCCAGATTTTTAAAATTTTGATTCCATTATCTTCATTTCTTTTATTATTCGATATATTATGGTTGTGGTTCTCCTTATTATTCCTTACCATTAAAAGTATTGAATATATGAAAATGAATTCATAATTTGTTATTTTTATAAATAATTAAATTAAAAGATTGGCGCCAGAAATAGTCATGAAAAACAAATTCTCACTCCTGTGACGTCATAGTTATTTATGTATAAAGGATTTTAAAATGCCGATATTGTAGCCTAGGACGCAATTTCTGAAGAAATTCCTCAGGCAATACTAATAAAAGCTGAAGATTTAGCGGAACTGATATCGTTATTTAAAAATAAGAGTGTTTGATTATATTTCCAATTACGATATTGACGTTTTGTTTACCAGTCGCCGGGCTTTTGCTCTACTTTACCGCCTGCAGGGTGTAATCTTTCAGTTCCCGCCATGGTAACTAAGATGTAAACAAACTATTTTAATGCAGTTGTGCGTAAAATATTTAATGGATATTTCGTGATATTTTTAAATTTGAGGCTATTTAAAGACAAATACAAACACTGTCGAATGTCAGTGGCCACTATAGCAAAGGAGCAAAGCAAATTTGTTTTACTAAGGCCCACTTTTACAATTGATGGATAAACTATGGTACAGCTATCGGAGGTATAACTTTATCCTAGTAATTATACCTTCGATAAACAAGACTGTCTTTTACAATGCTTTTTTATCTATCAGATAGTTATACTAGGAATTACGTTAAATCACTTTAGGTTGGTACAGACACAAAAAAAATGATCTTCTTGTTAGACTATTTTTCTTCAATATTGTTATTATTTTTATCTTCTAATTTGCATTTTTCACGATGTTAGATAATATCAATGATATTTTTGATTCTGACAGTGATGATGAAATATTTGATTGACATCTGTCGAACGTACGAATAAAAAAACATCGTTTATGTTTACGTGGTACCCATAAGAACCAAGGATAAATTTATCCGAGGTTTATACGACCGATTTCCATGGGATAAGAAATACTGATGTTTATTCTAGCTGAAGTTTATCCAAGGTTTGTAATATACAATTTTCAATTTTATACTTGGTATAGCGTTATACGAGGTTTATCTAATGATTGTAAAAGTGGCCCTAAGTCATCTAAAAAATTTCACGTAAAATTATATTTGTCATGACATAATTTCTTAGAATTGTGTAACATTATCTCTTTTATGATATTTGTTTATATAGTGATAATATATTTTTTCTTCTAAAGTGTCACACCGGCTAACCTCAATCCACAGTGACATATATCCTCCAATTTCACGCTATTTTCCAGAATAAGCGTCAATATAAAGTCCAATTCTAATGAACGCCACGTGTTTGCTAAATTCCCTTTAATTTGGAATTCTAGGTATCATGTTATAGGAACCAAAAGCAACTCTATATCGTGTGACACTGGGCGTGGAATATTCTCTCTTCTTCTCTATGCAGAGCAGGTCACATTTGGTCGCCATGTGCCTCTTTCGCCAAACACTCAAGTTTTTTACCAAGCGAAACTTTCGCTAATTATTTGTACATGCTCCGGCTTTCAAAGAACTTTAACTGGCGCAACGAAATGGAGTCGAGAGAGAAAATAAACGCTTTAAAACTTTTTAAAAAGTTAAACACGTGAAATGTACGAAGAAAAATATGCAGAATAGCAGAATCGTCCAAGGACTGAAGTCTTATAGACGATGAGTGCTTGCGTGTGATATTTTGGGTTAATTTGTTTGGGATGATTGTATAAACTGCAAACTGATTTCGTGTTTACGTGTTTATACTGCTCCAATTAACATTCCTGTCTGATGTAGTGGTTAACGTTTTTTGGACTATATTGCCAGATATCAAAATAAACATATTGGAAAATGCGTTAAAATTATAAACATAGTTTATGACGATAAACTTTAATGAAGTTAAATATTTAAATAGCTATTTATTTTCATTAGTTATATATTTTATTGCAAAATATAGTACTGTGCTATTTTATTTTACAATAAATTATTATGGGTCAAAAAATAATACATAAATGTAGCAAATATTATGCCCCAGAAATATTGTTTTTATTTGCTGGCTTCAAAATTTACAAAAACTTTATATTTTTTATCTTTAAATTAAAATTATGTATAAACAATTTGTATTAGAAACAAAGCGAAATAGTTATTTGTTTATAACTAGGCACTAAAATACCAGATTTACAGCAGAGGCTGCCGTCGAGGCCAGGGGCATCACTAGGTACTTTTAACAGGGAGGGCGCACCTTTAGAACGAAATAATTTTTGACAGTCCGGTTCTGCATTCAAATTTGTTCATGTTCAAAACATAAAAATATACCTATCTTAAGAGGAAAGGTTACCCCTGTACTAAAATATGAAGCGAAAATTCAATTAATTGTTTCTAACTATTAACATTTTAAAAAACTCAACACACGACACGCATACTTCCAATATTAACCTAAATTACAAAAAAAAATATTGAAATCTATTAGTATTTGACTTTGATTTTAATGGCAAAACGAGAAAAGCCCAGTATTAATAGATTTCAATAATTTTTATTTTCAAATGCAGGTTAGTATGGGAAGGATGCTTGTCGTGTGTTGATTTTTTTAATGCGTTAATAGTTCTAATACAGGAATAATTTATTTGAATTTTCGCTTCATATTTTAGAGCAGCGGTAACCTTTTCTCTTCGGCTAAAGTCGTAGGTCCATAATCGTCTCGCTGCTTATTACAGATAAATAAGTGCATAATAAAATAGTAAAAAAATCAGATTGATTTTTAATAATTTATTTAAATAAAAACACGGAAAGGATGCGCAAAATTAAACAGGGAGGGCGCAAGCCTCCTCATAAATGGTCTATCGACGCCACTAGTCGAAGCAGGGCCGCTCCGTGGGTATAAGACGCCTTTGTGCTATATTATATTTTAGTGCCTCTTCCCCTCGTAAAATTTACAAATTAAAGTTTATACTATACATTTGTTCTTCAAAAATGCCAGATGTAATATATTGATGAAATTTTCTTATATTCATTCTTGTAATCAATAGATTACCTATAATCAAAATCGTTTGTTGTAATCAATAATTTTACAACAGATTTCAGACTTGTATGTAAATCATAAAGCATTTGATTCTTCGCAAAATGCTAGTAGGTATTTAATATTGGATTCATTGTGGGATTCGTTCTTGTAATCAATATTTTTGAGTTATAATCATTATATGCTTTGTTGTAATCAAAATTTCCACAGTCATTATTTCAATAGAATACTAGAATAATAACGAACCGATTGGTACGATAATTATTTTACTTAAAACTAATGCAAACATATTAAAAAATATTTTGTTCACTTCTATCACGTTAATTTGTAAGTTTTAGAGTAATTTTGTCTTTGAGGATAAAGGCATTAAAAAAAATTACTATTATTTACTTTACTGTCTTGAAACGGCGCCCCTCAAAGTCAGGCGCCTTTGTGCAGGGCACAACCTACCCAGACTACCCACCCGCACGGAGCGACTCTGCGTCTAGGCGAAGCAGAGGCAATGAATGCTGCTGAAACTGTAAACCTGTGTTTATTTCTGTGTTGAACACGTTATTTTTTTTTCGATTGAAAATTAATATTAATTTAGTGTTTGTTTTTAATACATATTTTGAAAGTTATCGCCATCAAATTATGTTGCTCTGCGTTCGTTGAACGGTTGCTATGCGTTTGTATAGCGGTTGTTATGTAATAGTAAAAATATTTTTATTGCCTAGGCAGTGACCTTGTAATAAATCGCACTTTTAATGTGAATCGGAAAAAATATTAAATATTTGTGATAAAGATAATGGGGTCCTGCACCATAACAAAAAATTATAAAATGTACGGTTTATACTTAAAGTATTACTCAATAAATAGCAATTAAGATGAAAAAAACATTTTTTTAATAATTACTTTGCTAGATATTTGAGGTTTGTCGCCAGTGTCACTGTGACGTCATATTAGTGCTACCTTTCTCTCGCTGCCTACTATAGAGCTTGTGCGAGAAAAAGATAAAGCAATAGGTGTCGCTATAGCAACTAGATAAATTACAGCTGAGTTGTCCACCATTGTGGAGCCACTTAAATCATTTAATATCAATGTTACAGTATTATTATTAATCATAGAAATTATCCATAACAAACGGGTTGTTCTGCTCCAAATTGTGCAAATCATTTGAGAAATGGTTATAATTTTTACAGGTATTTATGCAATTCATATATTTTTCTCTAACCTCAAAAATCTTAACGAACCGTATTTTTTCTTGTTTTATTATTTTAAATAAGTATAAAATGGCAAATATGGAAGTTATATTTAGTTATGAAAAATAGTTAGTACATAAACTTATAAGAAATGTACTTTTATTTCATAATTTACTGCGCTGATTTTGGCACCAATATGGTGGACGAGTCAGTTATGTATTATCTAGTATCCGTAGGTATCGCCGTGACATCATGTTGGCATTAAAAATCAAATGCAGTTAAACTAAAAACAATTAAGACTTTGTAATACTACGAATTGCTTCAAAATTAAAAGAACTTTCATTTAAAATAATAAAAAAATCAGAGTACAGGACCCCATTGTCGAAAATTGATATTTAAGCGTGACAAAACATGTAAAAGCTTTAAATACTATTTCCGCTTAACAAAATAATAATCTCAAATTCATTAAAATAAAGTGCAATCAAAACCTAAAGATATGAGAATATAAAAAAACACATTTTCAAAAAAAAAACTATATATTTATTATTTTATAACGAGCTAAACGTTAGAGTGATCCTTATATAGCGAATTTGTAGACGGCAACTAAGTATTGTTGAACTAAAATATTTACCCTAAATCCAATTTTTATGTCATATAATTTCGATTGTGAAACCAACTATGGTAGTGTTATTAATTAAAAAATTTACCTACATCCAATTTTTATCATATAATTTCGTTTGTGAAACCAACTATAGTAGTGTCATTAATTTGGAAGTATTCTCCTTGATGTCTTGGAAAACAAACGTTTTAACTTTGGATGCGTTCAGGAAATTTGTATTTTTTTTTTGCTGTTTATCAAGTTAGTTTTATAATTAATTCGGATATTTCTTAGGGCCGGTTGTACAACCACAGTTTAAACTATGTTTATTGCAAAACCATGGTAACGCGCAAAAATCTTGTACATCAACGGTTTACTGTTTATACTTAGTTTAAACTACTGCACATTTGTTAAACGCTCGTGATCGACCGTTTAAACTACAGGTACACTTAGTTTAACTTTAAACTGCCGATATTTTAATCTGCAGTTTAAACTGTAATTGTACAACCGGCCCTTCAAGTTTTTCATCATTTCTGAATGGAACTGAAAATGTCATGTTTGGTATTATGGAAGCGACCAAAACACAAACAAGAATAGTCGTTCCTATGAACAACAGAATTCTTAAATACTTTAATATTTTTGTATTTTTAATCAATTGCTAATCTCTAACTAATAAGAAATATACTCGTAGGTACTCGTAGTCATAAAAAAATGAAAATTTCAATATTTTTAATAAGATAGTCTGCTTGAAATAACAAGTTTAAAAATGATGTTACATTTAAATATATAGATTAATTTTACGTTTTATACAAAATTCTATCTTTTTTACTAAAAATTACAAACGTGTCATTAACGGCGACTTGATAAAATGAAAGAAAATGAGTCATAATTATAACTGTTTCTTTCGCAGTTTTACATTAAAATGTGATTATTAAAAGTATTAATGTAATGTGACATCCCTAGTGTTATTAAAACAAGAAGAACTTATAACATTTGTGATTGTTCTTAATGCAGAAAGAAAAAAAGAGAAACTGAGCTCATCATAATATTCTCCGCTTAAAACTGTGTACCATAACGTATGCGGACAATTATAAAATATGTATATGGAGCTGAAAATCTACATAATACACAATTTCGTAATACGAGGCATGAATGTGCTATTAAAATCTCATTGAGGTGCAATTATTAAAGTTAACGCCTGGATCCACAACTCGCTAATAATGGAAAATCGCTAGGCTTCTAACATTTTTCTCAACGCTGAATCAGATTCTTATGAAGAGGTTTATTTATTCCTATTATAAGTATCATCCAGTTAAAAATGCCGCACTCTACTCAGTAATTGCAGATTCGAGATATGAACTCGTAAAAAGTGGAATTTGCTAAGTTCTCATGCATTTTTGCTTCCCGTTACTCACATATGAAAGAAAAGTATTGCTAATGCGTCAATCTGAACAGTACTTAGAGGTTTTATGGTACGTAATTATTGCACTTGTAATTCTACACCAATTGCAAAATTGCGATTGAAAAGTTTAACGTTGAAAATGTATTCTTATTGTCACATAATTTCTCAGTTCAGTTAATAACTGCAGTTAAATGGAGTAATGATTTTGAATAGAATGAATTATGAAGTACTATATACTATACAAGATATAAGAAAATCTGGTGTGGCCAACACAATATCTCCGCCATTTACAGCCCGAGTCACAAAAAATATTAAGCTAATCCTTATTTTTGGATTAGCAAATTTTACTCTAATTTTGGCAGTTTATTTATTAAAATATAGTTTAATCTTATCCAAGTAACTACCTTTTTTGATAAAGATTAAATTTTAAATACCGGGATAGAATAGAATTCACTAATCCAAAAATAAGAATTAGCTTAAACTTTTTTGTGAATCGTCAATTTTTATTAATTTAAATACATACCTACATATTTACTTATGCTGGAAACTCTATTGGTTTCCTTTCCTATTGTTCTATTTACTATTTTCTTTTTAAATATTACTATTATTAATTTGAAATAATTAGTTCTTTGACAATGACATTTATCTGTCAGTTACATACATTTGAAGAACTGCGTGACCAAGGAGTCTTGATTGTTTAAAACGAGGGCTCCAGGATTTAAATTATAAATAATTTTATAAACTTATTCATAAAATATGTAGGAGAAGTATTGATGCAAATCTGTTGAAAATTTAATAATCTTTAATTTTTATAATAACATTAATCTCGAAATAATCCATTTAAAGGTATTTTTCGAAGATAAACTATTTTGAGCTTCAAGTAAAGTTCCGGTGGTTATCCGATTTACACCAAAATCTAATAGGCTCTTTGCATACTAGAAAAAGGTCGAAATACAAGGTTTCGAAATTTTCTGAATGATAGTATTTAAGTCAGAGCGGAGGATCCACACATACACACAGACATCATCGTGAAAATGTTAAAATTGGATTCTAGGGATCTTAAAACGTGCTCATTTACCAAAATTTCGATATGCGATTTTTAGCACGATCCCCATATCTCCCTTACCAAGAGTAGCGAGAGGTAAAAATAGGGACAAATGGCAATCTTCGTTATTATTCATTTTAGACCTAAAGTTATAATAACAAACTTGGGGCACTTTTTGATGTGAAAAATTCCTGACTTCGGTTTCGTCAAGAGCAATATCATCGTTACTTTTTAAAATGGTATGACACACTGATACACGCATTTTCTAAAAGTAATTTTAATCAGCTCTACAATGATGTCAAATACTTGCATTTTCATAAACAATTAAACTAGTTATTAATTTTATTTATTTTCAACAGCAATACTACATAATCATTGGTTTGTCTAAGAGTCCGTATCGATGATGTCACCGTAGAAAACTTTCCACAAGATATTTTCCGCTGATTTCCGAACATGCTTAAAAATGAATATTAATAAAGAAATAAAATTAAAGTAAAATTGCGTAAGTCACTGGATATAGACGAAAATGTAAATTTTGCAGTTTTTTATTTTTGCAATTTACTTTCTGGTGTGAAACACTACCGGATTTTAATTTGTACATATTTAAGACACTTTTTATTTTCTTTGGCGATGCCCATTTTTTATCACAGTTGGTTTTCGAGTTTCAATTTTTATATGGACGCCACATTGAAAAGAGATTTTTTTTTAGCTTTCTAAACATGTATAACATGTGAATATATATTTGTTTGAAACTGAAAAAATTCAACAATTATATGTAGATTAAAAGCAATGATTAACAAGATTAAAAACAATGCAGCAACCATTGTTTTTAACCTATATTCTCTTTTCAATGAAAACCTACAGTGATAAAAAAAATTGAGCATCGTCATTTGAAAGAACAAAGTGCCTTATTATTTCACACTTGAAAGTTGTTTGCAAAAATAAAAAAAACCGAAAAAAATATATTTTTGCTTTGCTTATAATAAATAACAAAAACTATTACAATGGTCTTCTAATGAGGCAATTTTGTCTAATTATAGTTCTCGAGATCCCAATGTAGGACAAGATATCCTGGAAATCCTATATAGTCTGATGCGAGAAAAAGATTGCAATATACAGAGTGTTTCTCGGATACGTGACACCTCGATCATTATCTTTATTATTGAAAATAGAAGAAAATCATTCGAATAAAAGTTATACCAGAGGAAGGAGGACATTCAGTAATTGACGAATTTTTTTTTAACCAGTGGTTTCCAAATTATCACGTAAAGTTTTTAGGTCTATTCGATACAGTATTTTTTCGGAATACAGGTATTTTAATGACTGCAATATTTTCGACGTTTCGTTTGACAGCCCAACTGGCAGTTGTTCGCGCCATTTTCTTACTATTTGCAGCGATAGAAAGAGATAGCCGTTAAATTGAAAAGGTCTATTGAAATTATTTGTGCATAATTCCTATTCTTGCTATTAATAAAGTTATTAATATATATTTGTTTCGTTTTATTTAAGTTAAAAAAAAATTATGCAAAGCCTACTGAAAAATAACCACAAAATAGTATTTTATGTACCAAGGGCGTTACGCGAAGATTTAGCCCGAGGGCCTTCGGCCCCAGGGATAGATGTCGTCCGATGGGCAATATCATCTAATAACGCTCGTGGTGCATACAAGATTTTATGTTTATATGTTAAATAAGTTTTCATTTATAATAATTTTAATTACAAAAATGCTTAAGCTTTGGCGTTGCTAAGGATGTTGTTTAATTGTTTTTTTTTATTATCAACATTTATTTATTTTTAACATCAACGTTTTATATCGTTGGAGATTATGGAATGGGTGAACTTGATGAAGATATTTTATCGAAACAGAGTAAATAAATTATTTTGAATACGTTGAGGAAGAGAAACGCATAAATGTTCCCCCTAATTATTCCATTCTCGTCTGTAGAAGATGTAACTATTATATTTTGAGGTTCGTTTTCACATGACAGATCTCAGTTCTTTATTTCTTAGGCACTTATTTATGAATATTATTATTTTAGAGAGTTTGTACTGTTTTGAATGTCACATGTGATATCATAATATCAAAAATGAATTCAAACGTGGATAACTATCGTCCCCAAAAAAATTAGTGATCCATCATCCGTCCAAAATCGATACGAAACATTGCAGTCTGCAGTTCGACGTATCGTATTAATTGTTGTAATCAATTAATGTATTAATTGTTGTAATCAATCCTTATTATTATTGTATTGAATTATAATTTAAAAAAAAAATTCATTATATACCGTTCATATTATTTCTAATTTCAAGTCCATAAACGATGATCGAATTATAATAAGGGCATAATGAACTATTATGCCCTCCCATTATGCCCCGGTTGTTATAGATATATTTATATACACAGTATCCTAGCAATAAACAGTTCATAATACTTTAGTGAGACATAAATAAAATTTATTTAAATTTTAATTGTATTTTTCTCAATATTTTTGTCATGTAAGAATATAAAATGATAACATGGTTGAATTAAAAAAAAAATACTAAAGTCTAAACAATATAGAGCATCCTACTTTTATTATTTAGTTTAAGAACCACTGGTTAATTTTTTGTCTACAGTTTAATATTTGAATGGTTTTCTTCTATTCCCAATAATAAAGAGAATAATCGAGGTGTCCCGTATCCGAGAAACACACTGTATGTGTCGCCGTGATATCATATTGACTTTAAAAATCAAATGCAGTTAAACTAAATACTATGAATTAGTTCAGAATTAAATGGACTTTTATTTAAATAATAAAAATAAAAGTGGAGGGCCCCATTATATTAAATTTTGTATTTTAATAAAGATTTGTTGTGTTAAGTGTTAATGGCTATAAGAGAAAAACATATTTTTGGCAATATCAGTATATCCTTCTAATTTAGTAACTTTGAATTGGGCACAATATACACAGCTATTATTTTAATAGGCTAAAGTGACAAAAGTTATAATAATGTGAAGAGGTATTTATCTCAAAGCACCAGCATGAAACATAGTGCTATAAACATTTATAATTTATGTAGTATGCAAATTGCATGAGAACTACCAAAGTTCATGTTACATTTTCACACCAAGAAATTCAGACAAAACTATGTTTTATGAAGCTCGCAAACATATTTACAAATTGTTGCAAAAGTTTCTCTCATCATTCATGAAAGATAATCGTGAACTATAAACCCGCAGCAATAATTTGTAACCAACAAAACAAAACGTGTACAATAATTTATCCAACTAAACTTATTACGGATCATTTAAAAGCGGGTTAGTAACTGCACGGAGGATATAAAATAATGACGTGTGGCTGCCACTTTGTTTCGGACTATTTGCATGTTATTCTGTCGCAAAACTAGGACAGACTGCCTAACGTAAACACGAAGATATATATTCGTACAAGTTGTGTAGGTACATATACAAAGTTTGTGAATTATTTTTGAACAAGAAATAAGTTTTTAACATTACAAAAATAATATTTCTATGCAAAGATTATTTAAATTACAATAAGTATTTTTTTTTTATTTCCGAGTAAAAAAATACGCAGTTTGTATTGTCACAATTTTTCCTACTACCATCTACAATATTAAAAAATCTGATGTGGCCAACACACGACCTCCCGTCAATTCCATGTTTGAAATAGCAATGAGCTTTAAGTAAAGTATCACTTCCGGTTGATCGTTTGTAAACAATATATAATTTGTTATTCCAATAAATATAAAAGTCTGTAATACCAAATTTTAGATTATATTTTATTGTTTTTCCTCGAAAATCTGTTAAGAGCTCCGAATTAAGTACCACTCCCGGTTTATCATATAGGTATAGTCAAAATATAATGTTTCAAATTATAGGTACACAAGTTTTAAATACCAAATTTGAGAAGTTTTGAATCATGTTTTAATACATTTTTTATATTTCGGTGTTCTTATGTTTCTATAAAAGCACTGTTTTTCACTGAAAACACGACGTTTAGAAAATCTATAAACGTACTGTTTTTGGCGCCTTTTGTATTCTAGAGGTGGTAGTCATGCTTTCATAACTGACAGATAATCTCAAAATGGAAAATTGTTTGTGTTAAAATATTATTTCTAATTGAGGATTTTTATCCTTTCTCTAGGTAATAGGACTAGAAAGAAAAGAAATTTATAGCTATAGCTGATGTGTTAATTAAGAAATAATAAGAATCTGTGAAGTTAAAATTTCAACTAAAAAATTATAAAACAAGAAACGCGCTCAGGTTTACTTTGTCAAAATAATTAAAACGGTAAGTTTTATTTATTACAATTTACATTTATGGTAATGCAATTTTGAATTGAATGTATTGTTATTCCATATGCAGGTTATGAAATGTATGATGCACGTTACTTGAAAATGTTGACACTGTCTACTCAAATTAATAAACCTTGGAGTTCATTGTATGTATTGGTTTTCCTCTTTCATAAATGTATAATGCTTGATACAATGTTTTAATGTAAACAATCAGACAAAACCACAAGATACACAAACTGTCAAAATGTGAAATTTCAATTTTTAGCGGGAAGCGCTACCAACATAACTGATGAAAAAACACCAACTCATACTTTTGACAAGTCCTTTTTAAAAAAAATCTAATTGTAAAATTACCTCAATAGAAAAAATAGTATAAAAAACATGTTTTTGGCGCCTTTTGTATTCTAGAGGTGGTAGTCATGCTTTCATAACTGACAGATAATCTCAAAATGGAAAATTGTTTGTGTTAAAATATTATTTCTAATTGAGGATTTTTATCCTTTCTCTAGGTAATAGAACTAGAAAGAAAAGAAATTTATAGCTATAGCTAATGTGTTAATTAAGAAAGAATAAGAATCTGTGAAGTTAAAATTTCAACTAAAAAATTATAAAACAAGAAACGCGCTCAGGTTTACTTTGTCAAAATAATTAAAACGGTAAGTTTTATTTATTACAATTTACATTTATGGTAATGCAATTTTGAATTGAATGTGTAGAGTAGGAGATATACGTTGTATTATAAACTACTCTACATATGTAAAAATATAACTAAGAACGTTAAACTAGTATAACATGTAAAGCAAAATAATAAACACAAATGAATTTGGATCAGAGCGAAAACGGGAAAACACTTTTATTTATTTCGTATCTAACAACATTAAAACATTTTCATAGGTGTCTTGATCGAACTGTGTGATCGACACATGGTTGCTAGATGTAACTGTAACATATCTCCCTCCTTAGAGAGAAGAAAACAATGACAGGTAATGAAAGGGAAGTCATTACTTGTCATTTTACAAAGAAATGACATAAATTGAATGACTTTATTTGTGGGACTTGGGGAGAGGAATGAGTGTTATCAAAATTGTGCGGCTATTGTAAGTAAGCAGGTTTTAGTCTGTCTATTGATACGGTGTCCAATTTATCTTTAATTAAAATTTTGAAAAACTTTTCGTATCGTTTGATTACTTTGTAAGGCCCATCGTAAGGTTGTTGTAGGGTGGGGCTTATTGCATTATGCTTTATGAAGACATGTGATGTGCGAAATAGATCGGGGTTTACAAAATATGGTTTGTTTTTTAAGATTGGGGCTGTATACTTTAATTTGCTGATTATTTGTTTTAACTGTTGGAGATAGTGGGGCATGTTAGGGTCTGGAACTATTGGTGATTGTGTGAAGAATTCGCCTGGAATGTGTAATGTGGTGCCGTAGACAAGTTCTGCCGGGCTGCAATTAATAGGTTCTTTGCACGTTGTGCGAAGACTTAATAAGACGATTGGTAGGTTAGTTACCCAGTTTATAGGGTCATTATATGTTTTAAGGGAAGTTTTTAGCTGCCTATGGAACCTCTCAATCATGCCATTTGATTGTGGATGGTATGCCGTGGTTTTTATGTGGTGTGTGCCCAACATTTTAAGTAAATTTTTGAATAATGACGATTCGAATTGTTTTCCCCTGTCTGTTGTAATAACAGAAGGAACTCCAAATCTAGATATCCAATTGTTTACTAATGCTTTAGCTATAGTTTGTGTGTTACAATCTTTGATTGGAATTGCTTCTGGCCATCGTGTGACCCGATCTATGCACGTGAGTACATGAGAAAATCCTTGGGAATTGGGTAAATGGATTAAGTCGATATGAATGTTGTCGAAGCGACTGTTTGGTTCGGAAAATGGTTTGAGTGGAGCTTGGGTGTTTTTTGTTATTTTTGAACGTTGGCAGTGTACGCATTGTTTGGTCCAGGATTGTATGTCTTTGTTCATTTTATACCAAACAAATTTAGAGTTTATTAATTTTGTTGTTGTTTTTATTCCTGGATGGGATAGCGAGTGAAAATGGTCGAAAATGTTAATTCGGAATTCTTTTGGTATATATGGTCGGTATTTACCAGTGGATATGTCGCAAACTAAGGTACAGGTAGAATTTGGAAGCTTAATGTTTTTGAATTGTAAATTGTTCGTTTTATTTGTCTGCAGTGTCTGTAGTTCTTTATCGGTTTTTTGAGCTGCTGCGATTTTGAAGTAGTCGATGGTTTTGTCTGTGAGGATGGAGTTTATTTGGATTCTGGACAGCGCGTCGGCTACGGCGTTGTTTTTGCCCGATACGTGTCTGATGTCGCTTGTTAGTTGTAAAATGAAGTCCATGTGTCTTATTTCTCTGGAGGTGTAGTTGTGGGAAATTTTGTTAGCCATGAAAGTCAGAGGTTTATGATCTGTTAGAATGAAGAAATTTCTTCCTTCTATGAAATATCTAAATTTCTTTACTGCTAGGTACATAGCTAGTAATTCACGGCCAAATGTGCTATAACGTTTTTGTGTAGGTGTGAATGTGGCGGAAAAGAAGGCTATAGGTTTCCAGTCTTCTTTTATCTGTTGTTGCAGAACTGCACCTACTCCCGTGTCTGAAGCATCTACCATGATAGATATAGGGGCATTGTGTGCGGGAAATGTGAGTGTTGTTAAATATGTTAATTGTTTTTTTATGTCTTTGAAAGCTTTGTTTGCTTCCGGAGACCATGCAATCTCTTTTGAGCTATTTGGTTTATTTGTTATGAGACAATTAATGGGTTTTAACGTTGTTGCACAGTTAGGGATAAAACGATGGTAAAAGTTTATGAGGCCAAGGAATTCCCTTAGTTTTTGTTGAGTTGTAGGTAAGGGAAATTTGTTGATTGTGTCAATTTTAGATTTTACCGGTTGAATGCCATTTGCTGAAATACTGTGTCCTAAGAATTCGATCTTCTGGACTCCGAATTGGCATTTGTTTTGATTGATAAGTATACCGTGTTTTTCAAGTCTTTGGAAAACTAATTCTAAGTGCTTTAAATGTTGTTCGAAAGAACTACTAGCAATAAGGAGGTCGTCAATATATGCGAAGCAAAAATCTAAACCTCTGACAACATTGTCAATGAACCGTTGAAAAGTTTGGGCGCTATTCCTCAATCCAAATGGCATGACCAAGTATTCGAAAAGACCAAAAGGTGTGGTTATTGCTGTTTTGGAAATGGATTCTTCGTCCATTGGTATTTGGTGGTAGGCTTTAACGAGGTCTAATTTTGAAAATATTTTCGAATTGTATAAATTAGTTGTAAAATCTTGAATATGGGGAATTGGATAACGGTCAGGGACGGTGATGGCATTGAGAGCCCTATAGTCCCCGCAAGGTCGCCATTCGCCAATCTCTTTCTTTTTAACCATATGCAATGGAGAAGCCCAGTTGCTAGAAGATGGACGAATGATCCCCATTTTCAACATTTTATCGAATTCGTTTTTAGCGGTGGATAATTTATCCGGAGCTAGACGGCGCGGCCGTGCAAAAACAGGTGAATTGTTAGTGATGACACAGTGTTTGACATTGTGCATAATTTGACGTTTGGGAGTAAAAGGTGAATTTAGAGAAGGAAATTTTGACAAGAGTTGGGTAAAGCATGTGGAATGTTGAGTAGTAATACTAGATATTCGATTTGAATTGTTTTGTATGTTTCGGTTTGCTTGTAACAAGCGCTTTGAAGGTAAGTCAATCAGCAAGTTAAAGTATGTAAGAAAATCTGCGCCGATAATTGAATGCTTAACGTTCGCGATAATAAACCTCCATGTAAATTGCATTGTTAACCCGAGGTCTATTTCTAATGTTTTAGTACCGAAAGTTTTGATGGTTGAATTATTGACAGCCTGTAGTGTAAGAGGATTTTGTCGTCGTTTCTCGCACAATGAATTTTTGATAACACTCACCTCGGCTCCAGAGTCTATCAGAAAGCGGTGGCCAGAGAGCCTATCAGTCAGATAAAGGAGTTTTGTTGTCGTTGGATGAGTATTAGTGCTAGAAATAGATGGTAAAGTGAGTTTATCTATTAAGTTTCTGTTTTGATGTAACAAAACCCCTGATTTGTTTGTAGAAGAACTTTGTTGACATGGTGGAATACATTTCCTCGCCTTGCCGCCGAAGTTGAGGTGATACCAGCATAAATTCGAGTTCGGAGGAACCGTAGGGAAAGGAAGGTTTTTCTTTCTTGACTGACTTAACACCAACTTCTTTAACTCTAAGACCTCTTGTTTTAGCTCCTCGATTTGCTGTGCGTCTTTGCTCACGGAACATAGCGTTGGTTGTGTGACGTTTAGAATCCTATCCGCGATTTCGGCTTTATCTGCTAATGAAATATTATTATTTGAAGCAAGGATAAGTTGAATATTTGAAGGAAGTTTTTGCAAGAATATTTCTTCAAGGATTGAGTCGTCTAGATGCATAGAGCCAACCAACTGTTGGAGCTGACGTAAAAGTTGTGATGGTTTTTTATCGCCTAAGTCTGTGATGTTGAATAATTGTCGAATTCTTTCTTGTTTCGATAGCGAAGTTCGGTGGATTAACGTTTCTTTTAACTTGGTATATGGAAACACTGTTGGAGGATTCTCAATAAGGTCTCTGACTTCTGCTGCATACTGAGGATTGAGTAATGAAATTAATTTGTAGAACTTAGTTGTTTCAGATGTAATACGGTGTGACATAAATGTCGCTTCTACTTGAGAGAACCATAATGTCGGGTCCGCAGGCCAAAATTCGGGGATCTTGAAGGAATTTGTTAATGAAGATATTTCAGGAAGCGGAAGGTCAGCAGGTTGGGTATCGGAAACAGGAACAGGAACAGGTATGTCGTCCATCCTGTTTGACAATCGGGGTCACCAAATATGTAGAGTAGGAGATATACGTTGTATTATAAACTACTCTACATGTGTAAAAATATAACTAAGAACGTTAAACTAGTATAACATGTAAAGCAAAATAATAAACACAAATGAATTTGGATCAGAGCGAAAACGGGAAAACACTTTTATTTATTTCGTATCTAACAACATTAAAACATTTTCATAGGTGTCTTGATCGAACTGTGTGATCGACACATGGTTGCTAGATGTAACTGTAACAAATGTATTGTTATTCCATATGCAGGTTATGAAATGTATGATGCACGTTACTTGAAAATGTTGACACTATCTACTCAAATTAATAAACCTTGGAGTTCATTGTATGTATTGGTTTTCCTCTTTCATAATTGTATAATGCTTGATACAATGTTTTAATGTAAACAATCAGACAAAATCACAAGATACGCAAACTGTCAAAATGTGAAATTTCAATTTTTAGCGGGAAGCGCTACCAACATAACTGATGAAAAAACACCAACTCATACTTTTGACAAGTCCTTTTTTAAAAAAATCTAATTGTAAAATTACCTCAATAGAAAAAATAGTATAAAAAACATGTATCATAAGGCCTGTTGACGCACTCGTCCATTGTAAAACTCGCCTGGCGGCTCGTTTTCCAAACTTGGACTCGTAAGTTAACAGATTGCCTTATGATACTTGTGTTTTAATGTACTATTTTCTATTTCGGTGTTCATATGTTTCTATAAAAGCACTGTTTATCACTGAAAACACGACGTTTAGAAAATCTATAAACGTACTGTTTTTGGCGCCTTTCATGTTCTAGAGGTGGTAGTCATGTTTTCATAACTGACAGATAACCTCAAAATGGTAAATTATTTGTGTTGAAATCTTATTTCTAATTGTGGATTTTTATCCTTTCTCTAGATGATAGGACTAGAAAGAAAATAAATTTATAGCTATAGCTGTGTTAGTTAAGAAAGAATAAGAATCTGTGAAGTTAAAATTTCAACTAAAAAATTATGAAACAAGAAACAATGCGCTCAGGTTTACTTTGTCAAAATAAATTAAAACGGTAAGTTTTATTTATTACAGTTTAAATTTATGGTAATGCAATTTTGAATTGAATGTATTGTTATTCCAAGCAGGTTACGAAATGTATGATGCACGTTACTTGAAAATGTTGACACTGTCTACTCAATTTGTGGCGGCTACTAGCAAACAAATATGAAAAGTTGACGTTTTAATCCGTGATTTCTAGTTCCACGTTGTGGCGAACTATCGAATATATGCCATATTATGTTTTGTATTAAAAATTGTAAGAACAGCTGTTGCCGTTATCTGTGCAACTGAGTAGTGAGTGTTGACAAAATGGTAGAAAGTAAAAGTCTAAATCAATAAATTGTTCATTAAAGTATTTCATTATTTAAAGAGTTTTATTTATATGTTGTTTCCTCAATAAAAAGGCATGATGGTCCACGTAACGTCCTTCAATCCTATATTCAAGTTTTATTTATGATAATAACCAACACGAACTACCGATATATCAAATCAGGATGGCTCATTAATAAACCTTCGAGTTCATTGTATGTACTGGTTTTCTTCTTTCATAATTGTATAATGCTTAATACAATGTTAAAATGTAAACAATCAGACAAAATCACAAGATACACAAACTGTCAAAATGTGAAATTTCAATTTTTAGCGGGAAGCGCTACCAACATAACTGATAAAAAAGACACCAACTCATATTTTTGACGTCTTTTTTTAAAAAATCTAATTGTAAAATTACCTCAATAGAAAAAATAATATAAAAAACATGTATCATAAGGCCTGTTAACGCACTCGTCCTTTGTAAAACTCGCCTGGCGGCTCGTTTTCCAAACTTGGACTCGTACGTTAACAGATTGCCTTATGATACTTGTGTTTTAATGTACTATTTTCAAGAAAATCTGTTTATAGATTCCTATAAAGTAGTACTTCTGGTTTATCAATTTTACAAAACATCTAGTATGTCTTAAATACCAAATTTGAAAAGTTTTGGATTGTATCAATTTATTTTTCACGAAAATCTGTTCAGAGCTTCAAATAAAGTATCACTTCCGGTTTATCAATTTTAACCAAAATCTAATATGTTGCTTCCCTTTATATAAAAGTCTCAAATACTAAATTTGACAAGTTTTGCATTATATCATATATTTTTCACGAAAATTTGCTCACAGCTTAAAGTAAGATATCAATTCCCGTTTATCAATTTTATAAAAAATCTAACATGTCGTTCTTATTGCTATAAAAATCTTAAATACCAAATTTGAAAAGTTTTGGAATATATCATAATATATTTCTCATGAAAATCTGTTGAGAGCTTCAAGTAAAGTATCACTTCTAGGTTATTAATTTTAGTCAAAATCTAATATGTTGTTCCCCTTGATATAAAACTCTTAAATACTAAAATTGAAAAGTTTTGGATTATATTTTAATATAGTTTTTCATTAATTACTGTTATGGGCTTCATGTAAAGTATCACTTCTGGTTATCCAATTTTACCCAAAATCTAATCTTTATATGAATGCTGAAAGCTTAAAAATGAAAACGTTATTTAAAAAACAGATTTTCGGCACCATCTTACAAGTGTGGGGCCGACAGCGACATAGTTATGAGCTTGCAAAATGAGTATGTTTTTAAGGACGTCACTATTTACAAAATCCACAATTTGCAGAACTTCCTGACTTTTTTCGTATAAACCCCCTTTTTTCGCTCTGGCTATGGACTAGATACTAGATCACATATCATTCATATTACATTTCACTTGGTACATTAGTCTACATGAAACATGGTCACATTCCATAAATTCTTAAAACTTATCCTTCTTCCTCGCTAAAAAAACTTAAAGATATAGAGCCAAGCTCATAACCTTTTACTAAATTTTACAACTAGGAGTTACTTACTAAAATAGCTTAGTATAAAACTAATGATATTGGTGCTCATAATTCCACTACTAGCTTATTTTAACTAGTAGTAAAGTATATATGGCAACCCTGTACTATTAATGAAAACGTTGAATGAAAGAGATAGTAATATACAAAAATAAATATGTTAGCATGAAATAAAAAATCTGTTAATACAGGTTAGAGTACTACTAAGTGCACGTAACCTATAAAGGAAAACAGATTTGACAGTTGTGAGGTGAGAGCAGTGAAATTCTGAAGTGAAGGAAGAAAAATAAGATTACATATTAAAGAAAATGGCAAATAAACGGAGCGTGGGAAAAATTGGATACAAGAAGAAAAGATATTAACGATTTTTAACATGACAAGATTGGTTAACCAACTTTGAATGTGGAAATTAGCCAAAGAAAACGTGAAATATCTGATAAAACTTTTTTAAATGCATGTGGATTTCAGTTTTGATATTATGACACGTTTAAGGTGTATTTATTTTAAATTATGTATTTTTTAGCTGAATAGTAATAATAAAACTTTTTTAAAAGTATGTGGATTTCCTTTTTGATATTAAGACACGTTTAAGGTGTATTTATTTTAAATTATGTGTTTTTTAACTGAATAGTAATAAAAAAGATGTCAAGTACAGTAATTCTTATTGCATATGCCTTATTTTTTATTCTACGATAAATGCTAGTATTGAAATATTAATGAAATTTCCTTTGTTGGATTTAGATTCTTTGTTGTAATCAATGTTCTTGGACTGTAAATATCCTTTATTGTAATCAGCATAATAATATTACAAGTATTGTTTGCAATATAATAAAATCAGAAACACTGTAATAAATATTTGTATATTTTCCTAAATTAATTTTCTGTAAGTTTTTCTCATGAATTTTTTCTCTTTCTATATATTTTCTTTGGCAATGGCAAGTGATTTTCTCTTAATTCAACCATTTTTTAAAAAAATATTATGACGAGAATCTTTTGATTAACAGGTAATAGTACTTAAAATAGACTTTGGTGCTACTAATTATCACTACTAAATTTCTCTTTTATTAGGTACTACTAAGTTATACTTGCACTAGTTTTACTTTATGAGCGCAAATAATTTAATTGTGACTAGTTGCAATCATTAGTAGTGCTACTAATATTTAGTAAAAGGTTATGAGCTTGGCTCATACATTTTTCCTATTTTAGAACATCTGATTTATGATTTATTCTTCGACAGTCATTGGATATTTCCTAAGCTGCAAAAATTCTTGTGCAAAAACCGTTCGGTATGGTTTTACATCCTCAGTGAACTCCCTCGCATTAACTAGCTCCTCATTCCTCACAAAAAGCCTAACAAATTTCCTCCAACTCATTAAGGAAAAAATCCCGGGAAGTTTTTGAGCTGTAGGGCTCTGTATTCTGCGCCCTGCGGTCGAAGAACTTGCCGCTAATTGGGTCACACGGATCATGTTTTAATTGCAGACATGTTTGTATAGAACACTCCAGAGGCCAGGAATATCAGACACAGGGGGTGAAATATTCACTACGTGTGCGTATAATTTTGATTACTGTACGCCAGGAAAATACTAAAGAGGGAGAAGGAGTACTCGACCTAGGGAATTTTGAACCATGACAAAAACAATGGAGGATTATACAGACATATTTTCGTGCTGCCATCTATTAATATTTTCCTTGAACTACGATGAAATACACGTAACTGCTATAGGCGATTCAAATTAACTTTCCCGCAACTTTTAACACGTGACGTGACGTCACAACGAGTATGTTTTCAAATTGTCGTTCACTTCTGCATTAAACTCTGTGTGTGTATTGCTGTTTTAATACATATATTTAATTAATTAATAGCTTATTAGTAATGAGACTGTTAATAATGGATGTGTTAAATTATTTAAATGCTTCTGCGTGCAGGAGAAATTTTTGTGAGGATGAAATGTTGAATTCTGGACATATGCTAACATATGGTAAAACACAATCAGATGACAAAAATTAAACACTTCTCTTTGGATTATGCCCACAAACTAACCTAAATATGAATATAAAACCTAAATATAACTATGTATATATTAACCTAAATATAAATACATAATAAAATAATTGGATATATTTATATTATTTTAGAGCTACCAACACATGCGTAATCTTCGTTACAAAAATGTAAGGAACAAATATTGAATTTGTAACTCGTTTTCCAATTAACAGTTTAATCTATATCATGCTTTGCGTCTCAATCATTTCTTCTATGCCATATTTATTTATAAATTTAACGTTTTGGAAATAAATGAAAACAAAGGCTGGGATTTCTTGATTTTTAGAAACGACATTTCGGAACACAACACTTGTGATTTCGTTGGTTTTTGTGGAAATTCCATATTTCTACAATATTTACAAATATAAAATTAATCCTTAAACAATCTAATATTGCATTCATGTTGTTTTTAACTTATTTATCGTAAATTTATGTCATTATTTTAATAAGCAACTACAAACATTATACTTAACCTTCTTTCTCTAAAAATATTTATTGTCTCAACATATTAGGAATACTCGCGAATTTTATTGTATAATCAAACACAGGAAGTATTCACAATCAGCACCAATAAATATAAATTTAAATAAAGGGAAAATAACGGAGCTGCAGTCACTTCTTGTTGAAATTTTATTGAACTTTAAACATATAACCAACGTTTCGATCACAATTTGATCATCAGGATAAATTTAGAAAAACATGAAAATGAAAAAGTTTTTTAAGGTTAAACGTTACCCTGAACCATAAATTTAAATACTTGCTGAATTTTTTAAATCTCGTCTAAAATTCTAACGTTACTTCTTACAGAGTGTAAGAAACTATACTCGTTGTGATGTCACAAAATTAGTGCGATGTTTGGTCACCAGATAGAGTCCGCTCAACTTGAATCGCGTGTATAATACAAACAAATCGCTGTGATGATGACAGTTGCAAGATTGTGCCAAAAATATGAAAAGTGAAGCGTGTGTATGGTAAACAGTGACTCCCTCAATAATTATAAAGAATACATGACAAATGTAAAATTCTTTAAGTTTCCACAGCTATCCGAAGACAATGAATTACTATATAAAACGCAAATGTCAAAACACAAGTGACAAAATGGTTTGTTTTATGATCTTCCATCTCAACTTTTACCTTATCTCTCTCTTTTTTGCGTGTGACGTCAAAATCATAACTACAGGTACTAGATAAATTACAGCTGACTCGTCCGCCATTATGGAGTCACTTCAATCTTTCAATATCAGTGTTACAGTATTATTAATAATAGAAATTATTTAAAATGACGGGTTGTTCTGCTCGAAATTGCGCAAATCATTTGAGAAATTATGATTTTTACAGGTACTTATGCAATACATATATTATTCTCTAACCTCATAAATCTTAACAAACTGTATTTTTTCTTGTTTTATTATTTTAAATAAATATAATATGGCAAATATGGAAGTTATATTTATTATGAAAAATTAGTACTACATAAACTTATAAAAAAAATATTTTTATTTCATAATTTACTGCGTTCATTTTGGCTCCAGTATGGCGGACGAGTCAGCTATGTTCTATGTATTATCTAGTAGCTGTAATCATAACCCTTCATTGGTATAATTCGAGGTATAAATTAATACTCGTTTTGATCTTCCGTTATCCTACGTAAGGTAGGTATTGGAATCAAGTTAAAAGTTGTATGGCAAAAAAATAAATTTTGATAAGATCATGTCAGCCATCGGGATTCAAACCCAAGACCTTCAATTTGTCGGAGTAACGCTCTTACCATCTAAGCTAATGGCTGCTTTATCTCAATGGCTGAAATGCTCTACCACTTAGCGTATAACTGTTAGTATATCTCTCCATTGGGTATATTATTATTCGTTAAGTTATTAGATATGGGATTGGGTTTAACACTGCATTTAAACATCTTGTGATGTGAACATGTCATAATTTACTCGTGCGTGCGTACTTTACTTGAAGCCCATAACGGTTTTTAATGAACAATTATATTCAAATATAATCCATAACTTTTCAATTTTACTATTTCAGACTTTCATATCAAGGAGAATTACATATACCGGAAGTGATACTTTTACTCGAAACTCTGAACAGATTTTCGTGAAAAATATATTTTGATATATTCAAAAACTTTTTAAATTTAGTATTTAAGATTTCTATTTGAAAGGGAACAACATATTAGATTTTGGCTAAAATTGATAAAGCGAAAGTGATACTTTACGTGAACCTCTGAACAGATTTTCGTGAAAAATATATTGATATATTACAAAACTTGTCAAATTTGGTATTTAAGACTTTTATATGAAGGGGAGCAACATATTAGATTTTGGCTAAAATTGATAAACCGGAAGTGATACTTTATTTGAAGCTCTGAACATATTTTCGTGAAAAATATATTAATACAATCCAAAACTTTTCAAATTTGGAATTTAAGACTTTTGATGAGAACGACATACTAGATTTTTTTTAAATTGATAAACCGGAACTAGTAATTTACAGAAAGCTACAAACAGATTTTCTTTAAAAAATATATTAAAACATGATCCAAAACTTATCACATATTAGATTTCGACTATACGAAGTGGTACTTAATTTGGAGCTCTTAACAGATTTTTGAGGAAAACAGTAAAATATAATCCAGAATTTCGTATTACAGACTTTTCTATTTATTGGAACAACAAATTAGATTTTGTTTACAATCAATCGGAAATGATACTTAACTTAAAGCGCATTGCTGTACTAAACATGGAATTGACGAGAGGTTATGTGCTGGCAACATCAGATTTTTTCTAATATTTCAATAGCAGCATTGAACAAAACGCTATTCAACACTCGTGAAGAATAATAATTCTCTCTTATGAGCTAGCACCTCGTATTCAAACGAAATTCTTACTTTCTTCACTCGTATTGTAATATATTATTAATATTAATAATTTCTTCACTTATTTTCTAATAACAATGTTGATAAATGTCATAAATAATAAAGAGCATCCATTTATTTCAGCGTGCAAATCAAAATTAATTATTATTTCGATAACTACGTAAATAATTCCTAAACTACAGCTCGTTTCAGATAAGAAAATAACAGATGACGCTTGCCAGCAGATTATTTTTATAAGCATTAAATAAAAAAATTACATTCGTGAAACTAAACTTTGTTCATAGTACATACTTTCAAAGGCTGAAAACAACTTAAATGTATCTATCATTTTTTGTACAGGTTCATTCTATTTATATTTTTTATTGATTTATTATTATAAATACGTTTATTTAGTATCATGCAGCTAGTCGTTACAATGCGTCATGTTGACATTACATTGTGACATTTGCCACTAGAATGGTAGAAGCGCAATATACATACTACGCAAAGCAGCCAATTTTTCAACTGGTTTCCTCGAAGTAGTATAGGCTGCAAAATTTATAACATCAGATTATTTTATATATACTTTTTATCTTTAAATCCATATGAGAAATAAAGAATATAAATAAAAAAGATAAAGAATAAAATTTTAAAATGGGCTTTTAGGTTCAACAAAATATTTTTAGAATGATCCTTGCTTACCTATGGTGGCAGAAAGTATCAAGATAATTTTCACTACATAATAATAAAGAAAATATTTAAGTTATAATTATATAAATATTAAAAAATAACGGTAAATATATGTGTTTTTTTAAATATCTATTAATAGTTTATTTATCGTCATGTTAAAATAAATTAAGAGTATAATGAGACAGGAAGGCGTTTTATGTGAAAACAAATTTTAATTTAGAATTTAATAGTTTTGTATATTGCCAGTCGTCATAGATCAATGTAAGAAAAACACAAATATTTATTTTTTATTATAAAGTAAATACTTAAATACACGAAGGAATTCCATAATTTTATCTAAAATGATTGCTTTCATAATGGAGACTAAGATATACACCTGCAGAATCTTAAAGAGATTGGTAGTCTTGTAGAAAACGAAATCGGGCATAAATATTGATTCGATTTTTTATACTTAAAATTGTATAAATATATAGGGTGACATTGAAAACGGGCCACTCAAAATATTTTTTTATTTATAATTTTTTTTTATTTTCTGGATTATTTGTAAATTAGGCTTAGGGGTCAAAAACCATGGTGGGCATGATGGTATGGCGTTTCCGGACATAATATTAAATTTCATATTTCAAATTTCAAATATGACTACATGTTTTTGCATATTTGGAATCTACGTAAAATTACGAATGTTTGAAGTGCATTTTATTAACGAAATATATTACAAAAACGTAATAGAAAATCATGAATAATAATTAACCTGCTAAGCCATGATATCAGGCACTCAGGCAGGCTGTGAAAACAGTTGAGATAATATTGACTATTTAAGTTAATTGTTTAAATAGTTAGTTATTGTTTTAAATTTGTTATCATAGCCTACCTGATATATTTTACCTGACTAATTATTCATAATTTTTGTAATTTATTTCTCCAATAAAAATTCACTCCAAGCATATCGCCTAATTCGTAATTTTTGGTAGATTCCAAATATATAAAAATATATAGGTGTCCCATTTAAAATATGAAAGTTAACGTCACTTTCGGTTAAATCGGAATACTAAATATCATGATTTGTGAGCCCCTAAGCCCAAGTGTACAAATATATCAAGAAAATTTAAAAAAATAATTATGAATAAAATATAGGTATTTATAAGATCTCCACTACATCCGATACCGATAGAAGAGCAGTTACTGAACGCAATGCTTATTACAATTCTACATGATCAATGTATAAATTACAAAAATTAAGATTTGAAAATTATTTTGACATTTTTAAAGTAAGATTTGATTATTGTTTTTATTTACTTACCGCCTTCGCCTCCTGATCGGTAAGTAATATACATCACTTACCGATCAGTAATTTGTAAATAAACCTTACTGCCTTGGAAACCCTATCAATAAACATTTAAAAAAAACCGATCATGCAAAAAAGTTATTTTGAGTGAACCCTTTTTCAGTGTCACCTGTATGAAAAAATCTGATGTGGCCTGCACATAACCTCTCGCCAGATATTTTACCTGATTGTACAGATAAAACGAAAAATATTTTTAAATACAAATACATATATTCATGTCTCACTACAAAATAATTATCACATATATTTGCAAAATCTATGGGATATTTTAATATAAATTATGTACAATACATACATGTTCTTTATATTCATTTCCTGAAATTTTCTTTTTCTACTTTCCTTTTCTTTTTCTTTATATTCGTCATTTTTTCGCAAATTCCTCTTATATTCTTTTTTACGTATATTCTTTTACGTTGTTGACTTTTTTTTATTTTCATAATCTTCATAATAATGTACAAATATTTTTGACAGCGACATACAAATATTTTTCACAGTGACGTTTATGTGTCAATTACAAACATTTGAATTTCTTGCCTTGAAGTAGTTTGATTTGAGAATTTTTAAATCAAATTTTTTTATATGCATTTCTTTATCTCTAAATCTATAGAAGGTATAATAATGAATTTATATTTATCGAATAAAAAATTTAACAGTCTTTAATATAAGTATTTACATAAATTTTTGATAAATAATATTTAGATGATTTTTTTCTTGTAACTACTACTTCCGGTTGTCCAATTGTTACCAAAACTTAATAACTCTTCCCATTATTGTTAGATTGAGGAATCCGTAGTTAAAAATATCTTAAGTCTTATAGTATTTGAGAAATCGTGAATCCAGCATCCACACATCCACACACACATACGGACATCATCGTAAAAATGTTATAATCGGATTCTAAGGACCTTAGAACGTGCTTATTCACTAAAATCTGGATATGCGATTTTTAGAATGAATACAATACCTCTCTTAGCGAGAAGTAAAAATAAAGGTAGTTTTCTAAGAAAATCTATTTCCTTATTACAGAGAATATATATACACTTGCACGTGCAAATATCATAAAAATGTTAAAATTCTACTGACGTCGAAACATGTTTATTTAGTACAATCACTATCCCTCTCCCACTTATGGAAGCAAGAGGTAAAAATAATATTTTTATAATAAATGCACCGTCATGACTTCTACATAATTTTCATTATATTTTCTCCATCAAACTCTAAATGACTCCTGTGCTGTGTCAATATACATCGGATATTGCAACAATTCCATTTGGTTAGGAAACCCTATCCCGCCTGACGAAATTTATAAAATTGCTGCGGTAATTCGATAGGGTCAGTAATTTACAGTAAACCACACCATAAAACCCCTGTAAGACAATATCGGAGCAGTGAATATAGCCGCGTGCATTAAAAGCTGTTAACTTTGTCATTATCGATTGCCTTTTATTTCCTGAGTGGTGACAATATAATGGAGAGACCGAATCAACCCTAGTCAAGATGGCGAAAATTTACAAATTGTTGGCAAACTCATCACCAAATAATGACAACGAGAGTATATAAACACGAAGTAGGTACTCGTTTAGTAGATAATAATTATAACGTAGTGCGATAGAAACGTAATTTTTTATATCATGAATAAACATTGGAATATACAGGTTGTTCATATTAAATGGGCCACCATTGCTATCTCAAGAACAGAGCTGCGCAATGCTTGTAAGAAAAGTACTCTCTTAAGGCCGTCGCGCACTTGGGCGAAGCGAGGTGAGGCGAAGCGAAGCGCGGCGAAGAGCCGTTTTTAGAATCAACGCAACGCGTACTTGCGAGCAGTTTTCAACGAGAAACGGCCGCGTTTGCTTCAAAAGATGGACAGCTCGGAGGAAACGCAACAACGCAGGCACTATCAATACGAGACAAATTTATAAATTATTTTGTTTCATCCGTAGGTTCAAGTGCAGTGGCAAAATTCCATGGTACAGAGAGACGGAAAAAATGTTTAATTTTTTTGATATATTCTACTACATTCTGTAACCCAGTAGTTAATCTCCTTTTTTGTTGAGTCTGCAATACTATTTTATACAATAGAAATCGTTTAATATGTAAGGAATTTTCAGAACTAAATTATTTGAAAAATTCTTCTACATTGACTTCATTTTTATTATAATAATATATTTAGTTTTTTGTTTTAAGTAGTAGTACATATTCAGTTGTCATATCCATATCTATTGGATCAAATATTTAATGAATTGCTTAAAATTCAACATTTTGTAATGTACATTGTTATATTTACAATTAATAAACTTAATATACATAGCATATCATACCGGTTATATTCATTTCTTCTGCTACTTCTAACCAGCAGTTGTCTTTCAACTTTCAATGTCTGATTAAAATACTCGACACATCCTATATCGTACAGATCTTTATATTTTGAAACCAGAAGAACTAATTTCTCTTCTGTGTTTGACATTTTCATAGAACCTATACGTATTGTTTGATATGAAACGTGTGAAATTTAATTCTAAACCGGCTATTTCCAATGTGTCTCGGGCGTATTCGTTCTGATTTAGGTAGCTGCGCTATCGCTCACTTCAGCTCAGCGAAGCGAAGAGCAGAGAAGAGCAGAGAAAAATATTCTCCCCGAAGTATTCCGGCAAGTCGCTTCGCTGCTCTGCTCTTCGCTTCGCTGCTTTGCTCTTCGCTTCGCCAAAGTGCGCGTATACCCATAATAATATATTGAATGAAAAAACGGCTCTTCGCCGCGCTTAGCTTCGCCTCGCTTCGCTTCGCCTAAGTGCGCGACGGCCTTTAGGCTTGCAAGTATTTTCAGTACTTCAAATACTGTACTTGAAGTACTTTCTATTTATACTACTTTGTACTTGACAAAGTAAGTCTATTCACATGTACTTGGTACTTAATACTTGGAATAATACTTGAAGTACTTTTGATTGTATTTTAAATGTACTTGAATTACTTTAAATGTACTTGAAGTTCGATGAATAATTTAAAAGTTAACAATGTTATTAGAATTGTTGTGTTTCTTCTGCAGTGGTGTGGTGTTTTTCCTGTAATTCATAATCATGTGAATTTCATTAATTTATTTTCAGCGATAATATGAAATTAAAGATATATTTGCATTTTTTTTTTTTTTGGGATAATTAAATTAATTCTAATCTGCATACTGTATATACCATATAATGTTTGTATTACCTAACTATAACGCTGGGACTTTGCCGTATCGCCTGGCGATCGCATGACGTAAAAATGAAGTCATTCTAACATCTCGGTACAGCTACTTGTATCGCCTGGCGATCATATGACGTCAATTTTGTCATGAGATCGCTAGGTGATACGGCAGTGCCAGTGAGGAACACTTGTTTTAAATAACCAAATAAATATCGCATATTGAAATTTTTGTCAATAATCACCTTTTAAGGTCAATATAATCAGAAAAATATCAATTATCTGAAAAAGTACTTTTACCCAAATTTACAAGTACTTGGTACTTTCAAGTACTTTAGAAACTAAAAAAGTACTTGTACTTCAAGTACATTTAGAAACATCGAGATACTTGGTACTTGTACTTCAAGTACTACTTTCCGGTACTTTGCCTAGCTCTGCTCGAGAACTATAGGAACTACAAAGACGTTTAAATGGGCAAACAATTTCTATTTCACAAGACAAATTTAAATAAAAGATAAATTATTTTTTGGGCCAGTGGTTCACAAAATACGGAAACTAACTTTTTAGTTTTAAGTGAGAACCTACATTTTTTGTTTGCTCATTTTTTTAAGAATTTAATACTGAATTCAGTGATATAATATTTTTATTCCTTTACATATGAGAAAATACTTTAAATAAGTTGAAAATTCATGAAAAGGGTAAACAAAAATTTCACTTACATCAGAAAGCGCGCGTTCCGGCAAACACACCGCAAATGTGTTACTTGTCTAAAGAAATCTCTACAACAGTAACTGAACTGTAAAGAACAGGAACGGTACATATACAGCAGGCGGCGACATGTTTTATGATTAACGAATACTAGAATGCATGTGCACACAACTTTCACAATATCAGTGATGCAATGCTAAAAGTAAAAATTGCGGCGAGGGTTAACTCGCCTACGGCTCGATTACGCAAACTAAATACTAATGTAATAGATTCAATATCTACGCCCAAACACTGAGTACTTACTCAGTTCTAACCTCAAAATGACCAAACACGTGTAACTTCAAAATAAAATTTATCACTCATATAACTCCATTACAAATTTGTGTCTGGTATTACCTCTAATCTAGTAATAGTTTTATTTTTTTTATCCAATTTACTCTCTCTGGAGACTTTTAGTTTACAATGTTCATGTATACATTATTAACGAGTAGAAGCTGATAAGCCACGAAAAGAATACATCACGTAACACCCAATAAGTATTTTATTAAATATAGTATTTTTTGTTGGATTCATGCAACACATATCACAGGTAATATCAGTTCCAGTGTGACAACTATTTGTTGTCGTCACTATTATTCTGAAAAGCCTTAACAATACAAAATTATTTATTAATGCAACCACAAAGTATAATGAGAAATAAATTAATATTTATGTGTCAATACTACAATAGTGAACTCTCTTGTCATTGCGTTGTGACACTAAGTAATATTTTCATAATGGATTTTTTCGATGTTTAAAATGTCGAAAGAATAAATCATTTTTATTTTATTGCTACCAATATTTTATAAAACTGTTTTTAACCTTCGTTTGAAATATTTCTCCATTTTTAATGGAAACCAATATACAAAATATCCATAATTTTGTTTCGGGACAATTTATAGTTATTTAAAAAGCAATCGATGAAATTACGACAGGCTGTTGTTATCTACTCAATATTAAAAGCGGAAAATGTGTTTCACAGAATAACAACATATTAAATTTTGTTGGACATAGTGCCATATCACGTACATATTTCAACATATTTAATGAATTGACCTACATTAACATAAAATATTCTATATACTCCTAAGTACTAGATACTTCGCTAATATCTATTTCGATAATATGTTTGTTCCAACAGAAAGTTCAGAGAAGTTTAGAGCGTGATTCAGAACTGCATAGAATCCATTCGCGAACTTATAGTTCTAGAATCGACTTGACTAGTGTTGGAACAATTTAGAACCGGTTGGAAATTTTGTTTGTTTATCCTAACGGAGGCCACACGCGAATACAGACCTGAATGTTTATCCCTGCTCAATGCGTCACGTCAAACTATGAGGCCAGCGCGCTAGTCTAGCCCTATAAAAACAGTAGAGCTACAACAGTCAGCGCGAGTGGACGCACGGCACAGCCCAGCACAGAACGTCAAATTTTGACTGTTTTTTGTTGAAGGATATTGCAAAAATGGTTTTAAAATGCTTTGCGCCAATGTGCAAGACCAATTACGCTAACATGCCTAAGTTGGTATACCTAACATTAGAGAAATTAGAAACTAAACAAGTTTTCCTAATATATGGTGAATGTATATCATTCAGAACATCAAATTTAGTTATGAATTTTTTTTAGAAATATTCAGCAACATTTTACTAAATAATTATAGAAAAAACTGTAAAGAACAAATTTGTAATAAGAAGCAGTTTAACAAAAAAATAAATAAATTAGCGAGTACCTAAATCCATTTTATTTCAAAATAATGGATTTAGTTTCATTATTATTATTTTCATATTATGTTCTATGTTATATTATTTACATTTGTTAGCTCCAGATCTAAAGATTTATTAATGTTGTTATTATTATTTCTTTTATTATTTAAAAGTAAAACATGACTTTATTCGTATATTTAGGGCATTTATAATTAGATTTTTATTTAATTTGTTTAGTTATGTATATAAAATAGTTATTATATAATATTTGAACAGTTATTTACGAGTTGTATATCTTCATAAATCACATTTTACAGTCCTATTTGTTTAAAATTCCGTTCGAGGCGTGGCGTAACAGCAAAGACGAATTGAGATTCAGGCCTGTATTTTCGTGTGGCCCCTTCCTAACCCATAAAATTACAAAATAAAAAATATTTGTTGGAAAATATTATGCCTTTTATTACAATATATTTAAACTGTAAGTAATTTTCATTGTTTTGTCTTTTCGCTTGAAAATCTCGACAAATCAGAAAAATAGCTGCTTTGTACTCAGATTTCGGTAATGATGATGCTATATTTGTACCGTGAGAGCGTTTACAAGGCGACACCTCACGGGCACTCATAGCTGGCGTGGAGTGTGCACAACAGGGGTCAATTTTGAGCCATTTAAAATTAGTAATATTTTCCATTACTTATTTAATTTAATAATAACAAAACCAAAATAAGTCAGGTTGGATAGCATGTTAAACTGATTCAGAATTAGATATTCTTGAATAATCCTAGAACTTTAAGAACGATTCAAAATCGGTTCGTAACACAAATCACTTATTCTTGGAATACTGCACTAAGAGTTCTGAATGTTTAATTCGATTTGTTGGAACGATAAAATGGCTTTGCGCAGACTCAGTCAAGTTCTGAACGGTTCTGAACTTTTGTTGAAACAAACGTAATGAAAAATTAAATAATAACTTACATAAATATTTTTAGTTTTAAAAACAGTTGTCAACCTTTAAATTCATTTGTTAACAACCTATGTGGTTTTATATTACGGAAGATAGGGTATCATTGATTATTACATGTTTTATATTTATAGGCCTTAATAAAAAAAAACTTTTTGACCTTGGTGCATTTTTATTAGCGCCATCAACTTGGATCAATAACGCAAATAATCGGTTTTTTTTCTAACTAGGGTTCTATTTACTATTTTCTTTTTAAAACGTTACTGTTATTAATTTGAATTTATTAGTTCTTTGACAGTGACATTTATCTCTCAGTTACATACATTTAAGATATGAACTGTGTAACCAAGGAGATTTGCTTGTTTAAAGCGTAGGCTCCGGGATTCAATTTATAGATAATTTTATGAATTTATCCCTAAAATATATAGAAAAAGTATTATTGCAAATCTGTAGAAAATTTAATATTCTTAAATTTTTTTAATAACATTAATCTCGAAAAAATAACAGTTAAAGGTATTTTTCGAAGAAAAACTATTTTGAGCTTCTAGTAAAGTGCCAATTTCGGTTTTCCGATTTACACCAAAATCTAATGGGCTTTCCATTACAGAAAAAGTTCGAAATACAAGGTTTCAAAATTTTCTGAATGATAGTATTTGAGTTAGAGTAAAGGATCCACACACACATACATACACACAGAGATCATCGTGAAAATGTTAAAATTGGATTGTAGGGACTTTAAAACATGGTCATTTAGCGAAATGTCGATATACGATTTTTAGCACGATCCCTATACCTCCCTTACCAAGGGTAGCGGGAGGTAAAAGGCAAAAGTTATTGTTATATTTTAGCTGCTTAACGCAAAAGAACATATGCGCATCTATTGGTTATAGAAATAATGTTTTATATACGATAGTTATATAGAATTTCGTTCTCTACAAAATGAATAATAACTATTAACTAATACTTAGTGAGGAGGTACTTGCAGAAATAATTTTTATTAGAGCCTCTAAATATAAAACACCCGAAAATAAAAAAATATCCCACCTTTTGCAGGGTAGACCCACCCAGTTACAGGATTAATACTCGTAGTTATAATGGTTTCTGAATACTTTAGCTTTCCGAAATTAATAAATAATACTTAGCTACGTACTTCATAAATATACAGATTGTTCCTTAATGTACTTCAACAACTAAAAAATTAGAAAGAACTCACCAATCGTGCAAACTGAAGTAGGAATATTGCTTACCTGTAAAAGAGAATAAATATTAGTCATATCAAAATATATAGTTTGTTTTAATTGGGCCTACAAAAAATAATTTCAATAAAATACCGACTATTATAGAGTATGTAATAATAGATAGGTATTCCATTTCAGTCCTATTCAGTTGTATTCGTGCAAGTGCTATCCTATTTAGATTCTGAACATAAAATTCGGTTGTGATTTCAATAAAAGCAAACATGAACCAGGAGCAGAGAATGGAATAGAATTCCTGTTTGTGTGGTATCCATTGGTAGTCAACGATACATAAACTAACAGGTGTTTTATGGCCGGGTTATTGTCTTTCAGGGCATCACGTTCTACTAAGCTCATCATGGAATGGACATTTAATCGCCAAACTGGGACCAGTACCGTGCTTAATTAGGATAGTGAAGGTAAAGACTCAAAAATAAGGAACATTTACAACAAACGTTGGCTATTTTCAATTATATTAGATTAATTTTATAATTCATTAGTTTTGCGCCTGTGCCAATTGCGCATTTAAGACAGATGTTAAAACCAATCCTATAAAAATGTACGTTTTGCAGAGAAAAACGACGAAATACTAAATGAAGTTATTCAATTATTTGTATATCTATATTTTTTATCCATTATTTTATGTAAATATCCCAATTTCACTTATAAAAGTTATATTGTAACATATTTATTTATTTGGATGAAGTGTAAAATCAAAGAATTATTTATAATTAAAATGGATGTTTATTAAAGCGATAAATAAATATTAAAGGATAATAATAATGACGATTAATACAGTTAAACAAATATTAAATACTAATTTAGACTAAAAATATAATTAACCAGTTAAACACTAACACTATTTATTTATTTATTTACACAAATATTTATATCACGTTCAACTGTCCGACCTCCACAGCGTCTATATATTCAACTGACTCAACAGCATCTGTATATTCAACTGCCCGGACAGAATTCACTCTTTTCACCTCACTGTCTATTTATGAAACTGTCCAACTGACGGACTAACTTTTCTAACTTTCACAGCCTCAGTATCACCAGCTGTCCGCCACAACTCGTCAACATCACTGCCGAGTATCCACTTCTATCTTACTGTCCCTACTACTATCTTACTGTCCTCGTATACCTAGCTGCCCAGTACTCCTCAAACCTACCGAGTATTCACTTTCACAGCTATCCCAGTAACTTCACCAGTACTCCACTCGACACTAAACTGCTGTGCCACTCCACTCAACTCCTTATTTCTATTTATGTAACAGTGTCACTGTGTAACTCTTGACTAACTCTGTCTGTGACTGTCCCTCTGCACACAAGTACGTCGCTTATATAGTTGTTCCAATATTTTCTGGAACAATCTCGAACTATACAGCGTGTTTCAAAAAATACTGTAAAAAAATTAAGAGCATATAGTACTGACCAAAATTATTAAAAAAGCTTAATCAACATGGGTCCGATCTTCCACAGTTTCCGAGATTTGAGGCAGTGAAAAATGAGTTTTTAAGGGGTTTGCGTCTGCTATCTTGAAAACTATAAGAGTTACGACTTTGATTAAATGGGATTTTTTGTTTATATTTCAGAGATCATCTTAGATGTGCTTTTGTTTAAAAAAAACAAATAATTGTACTATATTAAATGTTGGGGCGACCTTGGCCAATATTTAATTTTCAGATAACTTCGTAACTATAAGAAATTGAGAAAAACGTTTCATATAAATTTTTTTATAGTCTATTTCCTGACATAGACAAAATTTTGTCCGATCACTTTCTTTGTCAGTTTTTTCAAATTTTTGCTTTTCTCGGAAATAGTTGAAGATCAGTCTTATGTTGATTAAGCTTTTTTACTTATTTTGGTCAGTACTATATGTCCCTAATCCTTTTTACAGTATTTTTGAAACACCCTGTATAACAATGCCCGCCTCGCGTCGCCTGCCTACCGCGCGCTGCACTATGTTATCGATCGCCTACCTAGGCTCCTCCTACTTACTAGAACGCTTCTATTCATAGGCGTCGGTAAGCACGCGCTGGCCGGGGCTCGCGAAGCAAGTGTCGTAGGTACCTACCCTATCACGTTACAATACGAAATGTTAAACATGAAATTCTCAATTTTACTCCATAAACGATGTTATTTTAATTAAGTTTCTTAATTTAGTGGCTTAATTTAATTTTATAATTTACTAGCTGCATAAACCCAGCATTAGTTCTAACTAACTTAATTTTGGAAATTTAATTTCAAGCGATAAATAAATAACTGTTTAAAATGTTAGTACTAATTTTGTTTTTCACGGCCTACCTCATGTTCTTAAGGCCCATTCAGAATAAAAAAATTAGCGGTAGTGTAAGAATTAGTGGCATCGGTAGCGTAAGAAATTTATAGTAAAAATTATTTCCGTTCACAATGAAAAATTATTGAAATTATAGTTTCTAGGAATTTTTTATTATAAATTACTAGGATGCAAGGATGACAGTTATAGCTGTCATTTTATTTTTGCACAAATGCGAAAATGGTAAGTTACGTGTTCACTTTTAATTGTGCAAAGTTTATTAATAAGTCTGTTTGTTTATATAGCGCAACGTCTACACCACAAAATGATCCCTTTTCTATTGCTCATTTTATCTGATGAAATCAGAAATCAGATGTCAATAAACATCAAAACTATCAAAAAAATTAAGCGGTAGCGTAGTGGCAACGTAGAAGTTTGGAGATTGCAAACACGTACCGCTGTCATTGCCACTGCGCTACTACTAATTTTCTTAATTTTTGGATGTGAACGAATACATTTGCTATAACGCATTCAATCTTTTACCCAGGCCACTACCACTGCCATTAATTCTACCGCTACGTTAATTTTTTTTGTGAATGATACTTTAGTCTCAATAATTCTCGCGCAATCTTCGTTTTAAAGCCACAAATTACATTTTGAATAACTATCGTCATCGTATTTCAAATGCAACAATTAAATTCTATTTATTTGTGTAAAATAAACTCACCACGCCCAAAACACACGAACTATGATATATTATTTGTTCAAATGTCCAGCTTTACCTGTCAAACAAGAGTTTCGAAATTTCAATACCATTAAACAATACTAACAATACATTATTCAACAAATTCTCTGTTCTAGCCAGTAATTAACAAACCCTGACCAGACCACCGTGTGCAAGAGTGAGATGCCACCAGGTTACCATAGCGTTATCCTTGTCATTCCTGGAAGACAGGACGCGTCTCGCGTTATGATTAATCCTGCACGTGATCTCTGACCTCAGAGTAATGAGAGCTGGGTCACGTTGCAAAGCCTGCAAAGAAATAGGTAGGTATTTAAATGGAATTTAAATAATGGAAAAGGGAAGAATTTCTGTTAAAATTTATATTGAATTTTAGAAAATATAACATTTATTTTGTTAATGCTCATGCAGTAATATAAAAACCGGAGAATGAAATATCCTAATACATTTTTAATAACGTTAAAAAATTTATCCATTAGATATTTATTTGACAATTAAATTTATTTTTATTATACGAATGATTGGTTATAATTTTTAACCAGTTGTTAAAAATTAACCACTGAGTTACAGAATAGGCCCGGTTAAGTAAAAGAGGTACGAGGGTAGTCCCAGAAGTACCCGACCTGATGTATAGATGGCGGTTGTTGTTTGAAAGAAATGACTTTTGTAGTAAGTACCAACCTTATAAATCTTAAGTTTGAACTTTGACAACGCTACGTTGTTTACTATTTCTTTGACAGCCATCAATAGCGAACACTGTCAGCGAATTTGTAAACATGGATAAAATTGGTCATCGTTATGTGATACAATACTTTCATTTAAAAGACCTCAGTCCAAACAATATTAAAGCGGAGCTAGATTCTACTCTGTGTAATAATAGAAGAAATTAAGAAAAATCGTCGAATTTCCAGGATTGTTGTTAATTCTAAAAATTTTCATAATTTCTTCAAATATTATACATATAAATTGACTGATTTAGAATTAGTATAAGCATACAGAATTTCAACTTAATATTTTGCACTGGGGAGATATTATTCACAATTAACTGATTTTCCATGTTAATACCCTAAATATTTAGAAGAAAAAAAATCATTGTTATGGAAAGAAACAATAAACTTCTGGTTTCCCTAACATTGGGTTCTTTTTCATTGGCGGTAGGGAGTTATACTACGGTTTCAGAAACCGAAGCTTTGACCGGAGGTTGCAAAAACGGCTCTAAGTAATTTTTTCCGTTAACTCGTTCACTGCAAAATTTTTGAAGAATAACTTCTTATGGGACGATGCACCGCTAAGGAATTCTGACCTGACGATTAAGAATTTTCCCCTCTCCTGCGCCGAACCTGCCGCTGAGAGATGGCAAATTTTTAATAATTTATAATTATTTTAACATAAAATAATAGGGACAAAATTATCACATCTGTTGGGCGTCCAGAAACACATACTTATTTTGGATTTCAATGTACCAAGTCCATTTCTAAGATAATGGAATTTTTTCTAAATTTTTATTTATCTAGAGGATTGGATTAAAGGTGTGCAATTTTGTTAAAAAATACGAGTATTTGTATAAAAAATAAGAAGTATGTACTAAATTCATATAACTTTTAAAAAATCCTTTTTCAATAAAACAAGAATTTCTGTTTTTCTAATTTGATTTCGATAACAAATACTTGTATGTATTTGTATACTGAATTTTAAATTCCGTTATTTAATATTTGTTACAAAATTCATATGTATCAATTTACATGAAAAATCAATTTCATTATATACAAGTCATATACGAGTACATGGGTAGAATACATTAAAAATTTATTGCATAAAGTAATTTATATACGATAATATTTTAAAAGCTTCATAATAAATTCTCAGAGCAATAGACTTTATTTAAAATTTTATTTACATTTAAATAATAGAGAAGCATTTACTTAAATAAATAATATTTGAAACAAATATTTAACAAAAAATAAGAAAAGCAATATGATATATGACTACGAATAAGAAAAACTATTAATGCCACGTATTTATTTATTCATGTCAAAAGTATAGGCGTAACTAGGGGGGAGGGCATTCTTATATCCTATCTAACATAACATTTCGAATTCAAGGGCCTACCCCCCTTCCGCCAGAAAAATTCTCTAGTTACGCCCATAGTCAAAAGCATTAAATAAGAAAATGAAAAGGATTATTAAATTGATTTTACCAGTGTTTGGCCACATCCAACGCGTTTGGTATTGCCTTTCAGAGATGGACGTGAACGCGTCGACTTTAATTGTCTATGTCTACGTGTCGACAATGCGTAGACAATAAATTTATACGTAAACAATGTAGACAATGTAATAAAAGATAATGATTGCACATGGACAGTGAAGTTTGGTTAAGTTCGATCCACTGTTGCTAATTTTGGAACAACCGAAAAACTAGAGATATTTGCACAATTTTAGGGATTTGGGGATTTTATTTTTATTCTAGGGAAATTTTCGTGGTTATGTTTTCAAGTTTCATTTCACATTAAATGTCACACAAATTGCATTCCTCAAGCTTTTTTAAATTAATGTAATATTTTACAGGAAATAAATTTTTAAAATTCTGAATGTCTACGTCTACGTCATTGTCGACACGTAGACTATTACATTGTCGACGTGAAGTAGTCTACACGCACATACCTCTTGCCTTTATTATAATTTCCATATTACATTTAGTTGGACAATGGTCTGTTCAATTTCACATTAATTAAACTTTATAATATAGAATTAAAACTAATAATTTAAACTAAAGCCTTATTCACACCTACTTTTTTAATGCATAACGTTAATACATAGTGCTAATAGATAATGCGTAACGAAGTTTGATATATATCAACGCCCAGGACCATTCACAGCTAGTTACACAACAACACAATGCATAGCAACAAAAGTTTGCAACCACCAAACTCTTAAGTATTATGCATTAAATAAATTTGTGACAGCTGTCAAAATGAATTTGCGAGAAATCTCAAAATCTTCAATTTCGAAGAAAACATGTAGCTGCATCTAGTACTACATTATTTGTAATACCATGGTTCAAATAAAATTAAACAAGGAAATACGCTTCAGCAATCCTTTCCTGCCATGATAAACTTGAATGTTGACAAGTAATTTGATCCATTATCTTTTATTATTTAACTAAAAACATAAAATAATAACACATCGCGTCGTTAACTAAATATCTGCTGCCGTCATCAGGTGTGCTGATAATACCAACTAATTCCTAATACATACTACGAAGCTTATATCAGAACACCTGATGACGACAGCATATACCGAAACGTTGTGGTATTATTTTGTGTTTTTTTTTTATTTAAATAATAAAAGATAATAAAAGTCCAAAATTCTGATTTATTGGATAAAATTATATTTTACATATAGATATCGAACACAGAATCAAATAATACGATATATGTATAATTTTAATTATAAGTTAAACAAACATTACTATAATAAAAACAAAACCACTGGTTTATGTCAATTTATTAATAAAATAACTCAATCCGACGTTTCGGCTGTACTGCGGCCTTCTTCAGGGAAAGAAAGCCGCAATACAGCCGAAACATCGGATCGTCGGATTGAATTATTTTATTAATAAATTGACTGAAACCAGTGATTATGTTTCTATTATAAACCAGATAGGCACGATCCTTTCCACGAAATAGTAGTTTGTACAACAAGAGTGGATATGATGTCCATATCGCATGAGGATGAAGTTTGAGTACGACGCCGTAGGCGGAGTGTTCAATCATCCGAAGGCGATATGGACATTCCACTCGAGTTGTACAGCATACTTTTTCTACGACTAACGAAAAGAAGGAAAATACGAACTATAGAAATTTGAAATTATATTGAACATTATTAATTTTTATCATTTTATGTACTTGTCTTCCTAGGTTTTCTTAATGACATTTGTTATTAAAATAATATTTTATTTTATAAGTATACAATATTTATACATACTACTTACGATTTTTTATTACCAAATCTAAAGGATAACCTTGACTTGGCAATGTGACATTTCATACCGTTCTGATTCTTATTTTTTATACGTTATTTTTCAATACTTACAACTAATTTATAATATAATTCAGTAAATTGTTTTAAATTATTCAATTCTCTTTTTATACTGAAAATATTTCCGTTTAAATGATAACATTGAAATGTCAAATGTGACATTTGTATCGTTCTTCTTCTTAATCTTGTAATAAATGAATAGACAGTTGCCTAGGTTACACGACTTCGAGATATGTGATTCGTGTACTTCATATCCATCCTAGAATGGATATGAAATTATATCCGTTCAGTTAACTAGTATTGCCTACATATCCATTCTGCAGATTGTGATAAAATGATAAATTTTTCATGTGGGAGTAGAAAAAATTATTATAGTTACTGGTATGATGTTAGGGGAAAAAATTAATTGAGATGCTGTCTTGGTAAAATGACAATTTAATAAAATATTTTACTAGGACTGCATCTCCAATAATTTTTTCCCCTAACAAAAATTATTATATCAACGTAGTAATAAAACGTCATACAAAATTTATTTACCGTAGAAAATGAACATGCACCATATATATAATAAAATTTTGAAATGCGAGACTACATTAAAACGGTAGAACAAAAGGGAAATGTAGGTAATAATATATTCTTCGCATACATCCCTTAATTAGGTAAAATATGTGGTTTATAGTTATTAGCTCACAACGAAAGTCATTATTAAAGGTTAATTTGGATAGTAAGTCAAACAGCCCATCTATTTTAACATGCAGTATATTGCTAATGATACAAGTGGAATTTATATGGAAAATTAATGGACCATGTCATAATGTTTATAGAGAAAATAGCTACTTACATACATGGCTGATTAACATAGCGCATAGAATTTTTTATTTATATTGTGTTACCGTTAAATAAACAACATGTTTGGTTTTTCACCAGCGTTTAAAAGTGGATTATCTCTCTGTTTTCTACATATGGAGTAAAAGAAATGGAAGATTAGTAGTTTTTGAGAGCATTAGACGAGATTTTATAAGGTAAGACACAACATTGAGAGCAAATCAAAAGAATACGGTTCAATATTTATATTTATTATAAAGAGGGAGACCCAGATACTTTTATTTAAAAGCGATCAAAATAAAAAGTATTTCTGACAGACATACATTTTATTTGGGCAATGAAAAAATTTAATTTCAAGTTTTGAGTAATGCTGTTTTAAACAAAACATTTTGAAAGTGGTGGCCACTTCTTTATACAGTGATTCAACCGATTTCTGTAAAACTGCATGATTTAAAACTTTAAGTTCTTTCATTATCCAGAATAGTTATTTATGATACAAGTGTTAAAAGTGACATTTTATTTTGTGAGAAGGAAGTTTGGAACACGAACCTTCGAACACTATTTTTTAATTTAAATTTCTATCACTAATAATTTTTTGACGTCAAAAAAGTCAATTTATTGTTCCATTCGTCATTACCAAGGTAACAAATTCACTTCTAACACTAGTTTTAAAAATAATAATGGTCTGTCACTTTTTAACACTGGTGTTACAGTAGATTTGTAGAAAAATAAATTTTTCGTACTCAATACCTAGAAACTCATGTTTCCCGCAGCCAACTCACAATCCGAAAGGCTATATTCCCGCATTTGTTTTATTTCCGCGCACTAGTGTTGCAATTGAAACTACTTTGATCGAGTAGCTTAAAAGTGTTTTTTTTTATTATTTTTTATTTCATTACAACAAATTTATTATTTAATAACAAGTTATGGTTGAAATAACGTCCAAAAATTTTTAAATAAATTTGATGAGCATTAATCCGAATTTGGACAGGAGAGAATTTTTTTTTAATTCTAATCTCGCTAACGTTTCGGTTTATTTAAAACCATCCTCAGAAGATTCTATAAAAAAAAAAATGTTACACTATCTCTTACAAGTAACAAACAAAAACAAATAAGAAGTTATGATCATACAAACAATAAAATAGTACATACCGAGACAATCCATTAAAAAAATCCATAATAAATCATAAATTACAAAATGAGTAACTCATTTGAATGAATTATTTTAAAAATTTAAATTTAAAGCTGAATGTTTTTTTTATAGAATCCCTCTGAGGATGGTTTTAAATAAACCAAAACGTTAGTGACATTCGAATGTAAATTTTGTTTTGCTCCAGTCCAAATTCCGATAAATCTTCGTATAAGAACAAGATAATTGAGGAAATTTTTTTGAGAGAATAAAGATTATTATATAAAATCAGAAATTTCATTGCTAATTTTGACATTTTAATTCTACTAGCGCTAACTATTAGAAACTAAAAAGAATGAAACGAGAATGGCGGCCATATTACTTTCATATGTTGCACATCTTAAAAATACGAGTATAATTATTGGTATTATTATACAATGAAAATAACATTTTTATTATTAATAGGTACCTATAAGAATACATTTTATTTTAAAGATAAATACATATGTATTCATAATTTTATTTGTTTTAGGTAGTGATGTACAACTGTCAAAATAAAATAGAATATGCATGTCGTTGTTATAAATTATTAAACATTATTTTATTAATTATCTTTTATTGACATATAAGTCAACATACAATTTTCTGAGTAATATTATATATTGTTGGATTTACACCACTGAATAAATTTGGAATGTGACAATTCATATCTCTCTCTTGACTTTGCAGATAATAAATTTTTAACTGCCGTGTTAGTAGCTTCTTGGATTTCAAGAGGCGTACAAGATTCACTCATTTAGTTCTACTATATAAACACACGTCACTAAATTTACAATTTTTTTCAATGTCAATGGAAAATAAACAAACAATATCAACAACATACAGTCCATAGCAACGAATGTTTGTTCGCTTTATTAACAGTTTTAAGTTTTTATTAATTACGTTTTATAATAAATTCGTTCGTTACAAAAAATCTTGTACGCTACTCATGCGAAAATAGCTTTGTGCATTCGCCTAAATGAAATACTCGCTCGCGTTTCTCGCTCATACTTCAAACAAAGGCTCATGCACGGAAGTTCATGTTTCCGCATTTGTATTGTAATAGCTATTAACATACCTAGGAATGTTATGTATATCATAACTGACGCAGATGTATAGAGCGATGATTTTAAGACATTTAAGTCTTGTTATGCTTCATAACATCCGTGGTTTGTTCAATAGTTTATCAGGTTCAGAAACTATAGACAATGGGCCGAATTCAGCACTCTTCACTAGTGTAGTGACCGTCTCTAGTAACTATGGAAATAGCTTGCATCTTTTTCTTATTAATGTATCAGTGCATATGCCTCTCTTTATTTTGTTATTTTTAGATAAGCTTCTTTAGTTAAAGAAGAGTGCTGAATTCGACCCATTATTATTAAAAATTATTTTTGAAAATTCTTTCATTAATGCTACTTTCAGAATGCTGTGGTTAACAGAACAATTATTTTGACATATGTCAATATGACAAATATTCAAATTACGTGCTTTATTCCTCATGTTTATTATTTTAGAATAAAGTAAACCATATTTAGAACGATACACTAACGTTAGCTATATGCATTAATGAAGAGCATTATACTTTCATTTTATTTTATTTTCATTTTGTAGTGTTGTTGACAAGTCAGTATGGTAATAATATTACCGTACAAATACAATTATTACTTAGTTACTAGCCTACTTTTGTACATGAAAACAATGGATTAATATCCTGAAACCGGTAAATAACTATTTTGCACGATCATTTTTTTTTATGTTTACCGATAGGGTTTCCAAGATAGTAGGTTTCATTTACAAATTACTGAACGGTGATGTGAATCACTTACCGTTCAAGAAGCAAGACGGTAAATAAATAAAAACAACGATCATACCTTACTTTCAAAATGGCAACTAAACATTTTTAATACGTCAAAATAAATTTCAAATCTTATTTTTTTTTTAATTTTGTGCGTCGGTCGTATAAAAAAGCATAAAGAATGTTAAGGAATTATTGATCTCAGACAATACAATTATCTTCGATCGGTAAACTGTCCTTACCGTTCTTAATACTTAATACACTATTTGAAATACATTTTGAAAATGATTCATATCTAGTTTTCTACAGAGAATGATATGGAACTAGTAAATAGCAGTTTCTGCTTCTTACAAAGTAGCACATAATTCCTGTTAAGGCAGACAGTAACTCGGAATTCTTGAAAAATATTTTCATTTTCCCGTCTCTAATGTTTTAATATTCTCCAACGTTGCTTGCTTTGGCCGTACATTCTGATCTGCCGCTGATGGAAAAACAAGTCCATTAGGTACTGGAGGTTTATTATTCTTGCGCTAAAAATTCAGCAATGGATATTGTAAATATTTTCTAATGTAAAATTCATTTCATGGGTACATATAATTGTATATATTCTCCACGGAACCTGTATATGCCTTGGACAAATTGAACGAAAGCCGTATATATAAAGATAAATTCATAAGGTGTAAATATATTATTAATTAATGTTATTTATTGCGTTATGGAGGTATAAGTACAATTAGAAATTTTATGCCTAAGAGAAGCATGGTAAATTAATTATTTTACATTATTGTTCATTTATAGCAATTAATAATCCATGATTTAGTGTCAAACATATAAATTATATTGACATATTGTACAGTTACTGCAAAACATGGGAATTAAAGTAAATCGGCATTTGATTGAAATTTGGTCAAAATTATGAATTGTTAGTTTCATTTGACAATTTCTCTCGCCGCAGTAAATTTAAGTTAACGTAAAAATGATGTCCGGCGAATATACGAAAATTATACCCTATACTCGTTGTAGTTTTACTGTTTTACGGCGTCGTTAAATTAAGTTTACTTGGACACCAAAAGAAAATACAAAAGTTAATTAAATGTACTTTTAAATAGGTGGACATGGACATGGTAATTATTGTGACAAGGCGAGGGTAAGCACAATAACAGATAAATAACTTTTTATAAACTCTTCTAAATTATAGTTTCAATATTCATATTTTAACTCTGTTTATCTATTTAAGTCAAAATTCAGTTTAGAAATTCTTATCATATTATGATAGTCAAGACATTTATTTGTAGATAATTAAGTCTAGAAATTATTGTGTATGCGTACGTGACTAGGGATGCCCTTGCCTATGCACCCCATACCCCTAAGATAATCCTGTCCTGGAGATAGCGTTTTGTTTTAAGGCAGTCGGTTTCAGTTAGCCATGGGATAAACATGGAAGAATCGGTTCAAATACTCGTGAGAGTGAACATGTAGTGTTTTAGTTTTGGGGCGCCCGCCCGCTGTATTAGTTAATAATGTAATCATTTAGTTTAAATAAAATAAAATTAGTTAGTTAGTAACCAACAAGTTGTGTTCATGTCCGTAGAGTTCATTAGTGTAAAGTGTTAAAGTGAAGTGTCTGAATGTTTCTTCCATCACACGAAGTCGTGGACGCCAGCCATCCGAGGCGTCCACCAGTAATCATCAGTATCATCATCCTCTTCATCGTCATCAGCTTCACCCCTCCCCCCTCGTGTTACAGTGGCGCAGTCAACGGGTAAGATAATGAGAGTAATGATTTACTCTTATTCATCCGAAAAGATCTTACGTTATTAGTTTTAGAATTATTAGTTTGTGACCGAGGAGAGGGTACTTGGTGTACAATATGTACACATTTACGACCACGACACCAGCGATGATACAGCAACCCAGGCCGTATCAGCCGTCACCAGATATGATTGACGTATTGCTTGAAATAAATACGTTTTCTGGTGATGGCAGTGTGGGAGAATATATCCACAACATGGGAGCAGCCAGCAGACGATACGGCTGGGATGAAGTTTTTCTCGGCAGTGCAATAGTGTTTAGGCTCAGTGGTAAGGCAAGGGAATTGTATTTTGAAATTCCATTGTACAAGCGGCCTACCACTGGCACAGATATGGTGCGTTGGTTAGAAATAACATATGCAGGACGCACCATATTACCACCGTCATTTTTTCCGGCTTGTACGCCAAGTTTTTATGGTCCAGCATGGACGCACCAGGTCTACGCACCGCAGGCGCCGTTTGATTCGTTGTCTCCAGGGCATTCGTCGGTGGCATACGGCCACGTTTCTTTTGCCACGCAGGGAGTGCACGAGTTGCCAGTAGGGAGGATCAGTTTAGAAGAAATTGAGTCCTTGCTGGCAATAGAGGATCGTTTTGCGGTGGTAGACATACCACGACCGGAAAGTCCGACAATAGTCGTCACAGCGAGTGACAAGGGCGTACAAGAAGGAAAAATGATTGAAGAGAATTGCCTGCCGGAGGAAACAGCGAAATGTGAGACTGAGGAAGAACACAGCGAAGTAGCTGATGAACTGGACATGAACACAGTATATGACGACAACCTGCACGAAATGGATCTGCAAATGGTGAACGAAGAGGACATCGAGAATGGCGACTTGGGCATGAACGTCGGAGAGGATAACTTGGCATGCCCACCTGTGCAAGTTTTACGCCGCACCCATGGAGGGCACGCCACTGGTGATATCGTGTTACATTCCAGGATCGACGATATCGCTTGCAGTAGTGTTCCCAAATTTTTTGTAGTGCCATCCCTTAGACCACTTAGGTGTGAAAAGCCTCCTCCCTCTACTGCAGTGCACTGACCTTTGTGTTGTTTGTGTTTTTTATGACGATTATATGACGATTTTTGTTAGTGTTTAGTTTTTTTGGCTAGTTAAGTTGCATGTTAGATTAGTACTTTTTTTAGATAGGAAAATAAAATACCCTTTACCTTTAGCATCGAATTTGTAATTTGTTAAAACGTTTTACGTTTTTATTGTTTGCATTATGGTTATAATGTTTTATGTTGGAAAGCTTTATGCTTTATGTCGTAGGTTTTATACCTTTTGTCTGTTTTTAACATGTTATGTTGTGCTTGTACATTTGTACCTGTTTTGCGATTTTTGTATCCTATGTTTCATGCTTTGTGTCATATTTGTAATATGTTTGATGTTTTATGTTTGTATGCTTTTGCATTTGAAATGTCTTAGGTTTTATACCTTTTGTGTGTTTTATCGTATTATGTTAATTGTGTTTGTACATTTGTACCTGTTTTGCATTTTTTTTGTATTCTATGTTTTATGCTTTGTCTCATATGTGTAATATGGGTGATGTTTTATGTTTTATTTGTTTTATGTATGTGTTTTATGTTCTGTGGTTGCAGAAATTGGAAACTATCTTCAGTTCAGGATTTAAGAATAAATATATCGATTTTGCGATATATTTATGTCTTAAGGGGAGGATAATGTGACAAGGCGAGGGTAAGCACAATAACAGATAAATAACTTTTTATAAACTCTTCTAAATTATAGTTTCAATATTCATATTTTAACTCTGTTTATCTATTTAAGTCAAAATTCAGTTTAGAAATTCTTATCATATTATGATAGTCAAGACATTTATTTGTAGATAATTAAGTCTAGAAATTATTGTGTATGCGTACGTGACTAGGGATGCCCTTGCCTATGCACCCCATACCCCTAAGATAATCCTGTCCTGGAGATAGCGTTTTGTTTTAAGGCAGTCGGTTTCAGTTAGCCATGGGATAAACATGGAAGAATCGGTTCAAATACTCGTGAGAGTGAACATGTAGTGTTTTAGTTTTGGGGCGCCCGCCCGCTGTATTAGTTAATAATGTAATCATTTAGTTTAAATAAAATAAAATTAGTTAGTTAGTAACCAACAAGTTGTGTTCATGTCCGTAGAGTTCATTAGTGTAAAGTGTTAAAGTGAAGTGTCTGAATGTTTCTTCCATCACACGAAGTCGTGGACGCCAGCCATCCGAGGCGTCCACCAGTAATCATCAGTATCATCATCCTCTTCATCGTCATCAGCTTCACCCCTCCCCCCCCTCGTGTTACATTATATTACGAACATACTAAGTAAATCGTACTTGACATGAACATTTATTAATTAGTAATATTCTAATATTTTTACCGTTGCAACATTTGTAACATTTACTTTATAATGACACTAAATACAATGAATATGAAGAAATGCAATCAAACCCTATATTTTCTAAACTGTAGAAAGAATAAAATATTCTTTAATGTTTATAATAACATAAAATGCCAAAAAATATATTTAACTGTGTTTTTTTAAAAAAAACACACAGATCTTTGACGTAGGTACTTCCGGTAGACCAATATTATTAAAAAATTATGTAAAAACGTGGAATACGACAAAGAGAAAATTTAGAATGAGTTATCGGAGACGAAAAATTGTAATGCTTACAACATAGACATCAGGATGGGTCGATTCTGTTCACATCTGTAAGTTTTACATCATGAACAGAATCGGAACGAAAGCTGCTACTCTTATGTATAATTTTATATTAATCAACAAGAATAGATGTATTTTTGTCACTTTTTTACAGATTTACAGATATGTAAACAAGTATACCACTGTTTAAAATGTAAATAAATAAATATATCATCACGGCATATTATACCCATTGCTGGGTGTGCCAATGCCAATCTGCTTTGTACGCAGATTTTGGTAATGAAAATGATGATGACATATTTGTACCGTGCGGGCGTTTACCTGGCGTCACTTCACGGGCACTCATTTCTGGCGTGGAGAGTGCACCACAGGGGTCAATTTTATGCCATTTAATATTCGAAATATTTGGCGTCGGTCGGGATCGATTCCGGTTCCCCAAATTCATGACCATTTATAAGATTTTATTAATTAAAATTTTACTTGAAATACCAATGTTCTATTTAGAATTGACTATTTCACTCATAAATATATAAACCAATCCAAATTCAGGATTCTACCTAGTTACCAAATTTAATTTCGACAAAACAGCGTCAAAAAAGTTTTTTTGCACCCTTTAAGCCAATAAGATGTCGTATTTTTACAAGTGAGTTTTGATAAGCGAAATTTTTTTGACGTTTTAGAAACATATTGTTTACATACCTGTCAAAGTCTTAAGGCGATTTCGGGTGACAACCGTTCACTTGCGGTATGTTGCGTTCAGGTGCGTTCACACATTCGGGCGCTAGGAACAACATACCCGGTATGCTTGGATCAGTGCTCACAGCTGAACGGGTTTGCTAGTCGGGTCAGCTCTCTGTTCACTATTTCTATCTCTTTTTATCATGTCTTTTTTGAAATGTCAAAAGTCAAAACAGTCGGAGTCGTGGTCTTATGTCAAATAGGGTGACATTATTTTCGTTGACTCTTTTTTTGGACAAATATGGAAAAAACTATCATTCTCCGTTAATGCATTTTAATTGTCAGACACTATTTTTGACAGTTTTAAATGTCGCAGAAGATACATAACCTCCAAGCACGGTGTCAACAAGTGAACCATTGATTTTTGGCGTCACCACTGACCATAGCATACCGCAAGTGACTGTAACTGATCCTAAGAAGTGAACGGGTATGTCGCCCGAAATCGCCTTTTATATTTTCAGTGTTATCAGTTTTTATTAAAAACGAGTCGATTTGGACATGAATCTATTTAAAACGGTGAAAAAGCAAACTGAAACCTAATACCTCTAAACACAATAAATATTTACAAGATTTTTGTCAAGAAAAAAATTATGTAAATAATTATCTGATTTTTATTTTGGAAATAGTCATCCGATTACCATTCGTGGTTAAATTTTAACCTGGAAAAATTTTCCGATTGCTTTACTCGAGCCTGTTGCCAATTTATTTCGTGACATTGACGAAAAATTACTCGTTTGACAACTCGTAATTTTTTTGTCAATGCCACTCAATAAATTGCTAGGCAACCGGCTCTCGTAACAATCTGAAAATTTTTGCAGGAAAAATTTTCCGATTGCTTTACTCGAGCCTGTTGCCAATTTATTTTGTGACATTAATCAAAAATTACTCGTTTGACAACTCGTAATTTTTATGTCAATGCCACTCAATAAATTGCTAGGCAACCGGCTCTCGTAGCAATCTGAAAAATTTTCCGGCAAAAATTTACCACTTATGATATTATATATGAAAAAATTCATATTTCACAAGAAATATAATTTTGGTATTTCACTTAATCTTGACATGGCACAAAAATCTTGATTTTACAAGTCATATACGACCGATGAATATAGAATTTAAAACAAATACAAGTACACTACGGTTAAAAATTATACAATAATTATTTTTCCTACAACCGTGCGTGAAATGTACTTTTCAGGCACTCATTACAGTATGTGAAGTTTCACTTTTCAAGCACTAGTGCGTGAAAAGTACTAAAAGTAAATAAGCGTTGCTTGGCAACATTAAAATTCGGTTAATTTACCTGTCAAGTATATAATTAGGTAGTAAATAATAATGAAAGTATTAAAATTGATTAAGAAATATCAATATATACACTGTAAATGAAACAAATCTAATATTTTTTTTGACACATTGAGTACTAATCTAATTTTTAAGAAGTTTAACATTTTTTTGACATGTATTCTAACCTAACTTAATTTTTAATATTAATATTAAATGTACAATTTGTACATTATAAAAGACTAATCATCGTCTGTCTGAGATTCTTCAAAGTGTTTAAGTTACATTTTGTACAGTGTTATGAGAAAGAGTATTAACAGTATTTGAAGCTGCTGGTTGCCTGTATACTCAGTATTATGAGAAACATCAATACCATTTCGGTTGTACAAAAATGTTGTATGCAACACGCGTGTAAAATAGTACTTTTTGTCTCGTGCTACAATTTCCGCACTCGAACAAACATGCACTACTTTACACACTTGTTACATAAATAACTATTTTAAGACTTCATTAATCATTAATCAAAATATCACTTCAAATACTAATATTCTACCTAGATTTTTTTAAATCATATTTTACATGAAATATAATTTTGGTGTTTCATTTAATCTTGACATAGCACAAAAATCTTCACTTCATAAGTCATATACGACCGATGAAGACTTATTTACAATAAGTAATATGCATATGGTTAATTATGATTAACTATTGGCTTTATTCTCAATAATATATATTTCAAAATTATTGAAACATTGTGTTTTTGTTAGGAGACCTAGTTTTTATTATGATTTATATGTTATTCAAAATACGTAGTATGTGTGGCAGGTATATTTCATCCCACTCGAATAATCTATACGTGATTCAGTCTCATATGTTCAAATAAATAAAATATAATAATATTAAAATAATTTCACAACAATTTTTGCACATTCAAGTTCTTCTCAAAAACATAAAAGCAATTCAGCAACAAAACAACATTCCTTATTCTTGGAGGCTACAGTTAAGTCAAATTATGTTTATATTTTACAGTAAGCGAGCAGAAGCCAACAATTTTCACATCACAGAAATTGTATTCATTATAAAACAAAACCTGTGCAATAAACGTCCCTGGGCCCGACAGTAAAAACCGTCGTAACCACGCACTCTTGATATTAAAACATTGGATTGGGTGACCATGTTGGCCTCGCGAGATATTAACAGCTTAATCTGTTTCTCTTTAGAGTTAATTATAAGCTTTTATTAAAGGCAGCGGTCGACGGCTCGCATTCCTCAAAAAAACCCACGGAAAAAATCATATCATTCCCCCAGGATGCCGTCATGATGACATGTACGAAGATGGAGTCGAAACGTTTCACAACCACTCATTTCGTCAGGCTAAATTTGTACATCTTAATGAGTAATTTTTTATCCTCACAAATCAGACAATTAACTAATACATAATACAGAACACCCAATATCGATTTTTCACCAAAATGAGATTGATTGTGTAAAGGGCTAAAAAAAACGCTATATTTTAAATTACAAGATCAACCAAACTAACTGTAAAGTAACTTGCAGGAATCGGCATCCATTGAATCAATGGCATGCCATAAAACATATTTATTGCAATAATAACTAATGTAGATATCTCAGTGATATATTAAAGAGCATTAGTGCTATTAACAATTGAAGATCTTCTGGCAAAAACAACCATAGTTTTGACTTGTCTACAAAAAAAAATCCTTTGAAAATATCTAATTATATAATTGCTCATTAATGTTTATTTTTGTATTTCTTAAGATCCAGTAAATAATTTTTGATCCTGATTTAAATTAAGATAAGAATTCTAGAAAAATTAGGACACTAGAAAGTCGTTCCTTTGTTTGTCTTAAATTCTAAAAATGGACTAAAGTTGTTTTGGACAGAACTAGAGACAGTAAAATTTTGAAGGGCTTTAGTGCTATATAATAAACAGTTTAACTTTAAACCACAGTATATATTAGTAACACTTGCAGTCGATATAGGCACATAGGTAGTACAGAATGTCAAGTTTGACCGGAAAGTATTTTCGGTATTATTAATACATATGTATATTTTTCGAAGAAAATCTATTTCGAGCTTCAAGTAAAGTGCCATTTCCGGTTATCTGATATACACCAAAATCTAATAGTCTCTTCCCATATTAGAATAAGGTAGAAATAAAAGGTGCGTGCGTGCGTGTGTGTGTGTGTGTGTGTGTGTGTGTGTGTGTGTGTGTGTGTGTGTGTGTGCGTGTGTGTGTGTGTGTGTGCGTGTGTGTGTGTGTGTGTGTGTGTGTGTGTGTGTGTGTGTTAATCATTTCCAAAAGATTGAGACTAGCTCATGCAACGTTCTCATGTAAAAATGGGATATAATTCTTCTTTTTGCAAGTAGATCAGTTTAAACTTAATTGAGTCAATTATGAAAAATTCTTAATGAGAGATGAAATTTCAACCGAATATAGACTGTGGAGATACAAGGCCGGTTAATTTAGATCAAAATTGCCCCAGTAGGAGGTCATTTTAGTCATAAAGGTATTTTTTTTTTGTTTTTCTACAAAACTACATACATAGCCCACTACACATTGGTAAAAAAGCAAAATTCTCGATTGAAATGTTTGAATATATCTTCTATGTAAAAAAATGTAAATTTGGATTGCAATTCTTTAAGACACTTTTTCTTGTCTTTCGAATAGAGTTGCGCGAGTAATTTATCACTATTACATGTTTAATTATGAAATAAATATGAATAGATGTCATATTAGATAATAAAATCGTTTAATAGAATTATTTAATAATTTTAAATGGCTCAAAATTGATCCCTGTGGTGCACTTTCTACGCCAGCAATGAGTGCTCGTGAGGTGACGCCTGGTAAACCCCCACACGGTACAAATATGTCATCAACATTACCAAATTCTTTGTACAAAGCAAATCGGCATACCCAGCAATGAGTAATATGCCGTGATGATATATTTATTTTTTATTTAATAAATAAAAAAATAAAATGAATAAATCACGGCATATTACCCACTGATGGGCGCGCAAATCTACTTTATACATATATATTGGTAACGATAATAGCATATTCGTACCGTGTAGTTATTTTCCAGGCATCATCTCACGGGCACTCATGGCTCGCGTGGAGAGTACACCAAAGGGGTTACTTTTATGCCATTTCTATCCTGGACCGTATCGGAAATTTGCGTTCAAGACATTTCTTAATTATATACTTTTAAATCTGTATTAAAATAATAATGAGTTTAAATGTACTTCTTCTAACTTCAATTAGTAAACAGAAAAGAGATGAAAATATTGTAAGATGTTTCCTAATTATGTAAATCTGTATTCAAATAGCAATGCGTTTGAAATATCCTTATTCTAAATGCAATTTGTAAATTGAGAAGAGATTAAAATATTATAGGGATTACAAGAAAATCAAACGTAACTTTGAATACACAGTTATTGGCATTTTTTTTTTTTTGAGGTACATGTAAAAACTTTTTCAGTGTTGAAAGAGTCATCAAAACGAAACGTCGATTCTTTGTTTCGCTGCATTGTACTATGTACTCTGTATTTATTATAATGTATTATTTTTTTGTTATATGTAAATATTTTTTCTAAATCTGACTGCACCGTACTGTACATATACTCTGTACTAAATCTGTATTTTATTGTAATGTGTTGTTTTTTTAGTTACATGTAAATATTTGTTTCTAAATCTGACTGCACCGCACTGTACATGTACTCTGTACTACATCTCTATTTTAGTGTAATGTGTTGTTTTTTTTGTTATATGTATTTTTTTTTAATCTGACTACACGGTACTGTACATGTACTCTGTACTAAATCTCTATTTTATTATATCTTGTTTTTTTACATGTACATATTTTTTCCCAAGTAATAAACTAAAATTTTGTTTTATTGTCTTATTTATTATACAGCTTCAATTTACAAAATTTATACAAAAATTGAGTATAATTTTTTTTAATACGGCCCATTTCTTACCCTAAAATTGATGGATTCAAATTCGAATAATTTATCAGTACTGACCGCAAAGATGTCCATCCGTCCATAAAAGATTGTAAACCCTGCATAAGTCAGTTTCATTGATTCATTCCTCCAACTATACACAGCCACGAGACTCCATATAATTTGAGTATTTCTAGAATCCAAATCTTACATCCATATTATAGTTGTTATTAAAAATACATTGTATACAATACATATTTATTTTTTGAGTCTTAGCATTGTTGTAGCTATACATATATTTTTTCTATTAGTTTTATTAGTTTTTTTATTAGTTAATGCAAAAATAATTGTTATTATTTAAGGCCAGTCATTTCCATCTTCTAATAAAGTACCTACCTAAGCTATCTGTCAAATAAATTAATTATGAATAAATAAATTTTGTTAAATACTTCAACTAGCTAATAGTTTATATGTCAAATAAGCGTATTTGTTTACTACCTATAAACAATTAGGAGGAGTAATTATGTAAATATTATTTATTAGTTAAATAAATTTATTAGAAACTTTATTAGAAGGTGAAAATCACGGGTCTAAATTAACTAATCTCGTGTCTCTAATACTTCTCGAGATCCCCACGTTGTTTGGAATATCATGTAAATCGAACGGAAATGGAAACATATTTCGGTTGATACGACGAAATTTGAATTTCTTGTATTTCTCGTAAAAAAAGTTGAACGTATTTTCATAATATTAAAATTTTCCTCCATTCCATTTTGGTCTGGTGTTTTAAAACTTTGTATTGTTTATTTTAAAAACACATACATCCCTTATTTCTGACAGCAACAGCTGTTATAACATAATGTATCATATATTCCTACACATGAAATGAAGTTACCATTTGTCAAATTATGACATGCACAGATGCTATATGAGGAAAGATGATTTAAAAATTATGTTATCGCTATGGAAACAAGTGCTAGCCTAAAAAGTGTAACAACATACGTAGCCATTGTCTTTGACCTCTGCTTATTTTCATATTGGCTTTAAATATTTGATTTATTAAAATAATCTTTATAACGAAATTCAGTTTTAAATTTAAATAATGTAAAATTCGAGGCAGGACAATGTTCGAATCAAACAACAAACAAATGCAAATTAAAGGTCATTAAATCAACATACAATCAATAAAACAAAATTTGTAATTCAAATTTTTAATTTATATTCGTCATCAAAGTGTTTTTATAATATCAGGCACTCCTTCAATAATAACATTTTAATACTTTAATGAAAGTGGCTATGAGTACGTAATACCTACACAAATATAAAAATTAAAGTTAAGTTGAATTCTGATACAAGAGCTAATTAAAATTAAGATTATATAAAGTACTTTAGATTTCGGTTAATATACAATGTTACAAACTTTTTAAACCTTTTTTTAAATCATTGTTAAAAGTTCGAATTTTAAATGTTGCTTAGTTACTTAAAACTAAAAGTTTTTCTACGAAATTTAACAAGGGAAATTATTTTTAATTTTTTAGATTAGTAGTTATATTTAATTAAATGTTTTATGAATATTTGCAACAAAACTCACTTGGTATTAATTTAAATTTATTTATTTGGGACAGTGATATTTTTTATAGCCCCAATTTTTGGAGCGAAATATTTTATAAATTTATATTTTATCGAAAAACCCCACCCAGATGGAGTAGCGGCAGAGCTGAGCAATACTTGCAAGAAAAGTACTTTATTAGGCTTGCAAGTACTTTCAGTACTGCAAGTACTGTACTTGAAGTACTTTCTATTTATAGTACTTTGTACTTGACAAAGTAAGCCTATTCACATGCACTTGGTACTTAATACTTGGAAAAATACTTGAAGTACAATGAAAAGTACTTGAAGTATTTTTAAATACTTGAAGTACTTTGAATTTACTTGAAGTATTTTAAATGTACTTGAATTATTTTAAAAGTACTTGAATTACTTTAAATGTACTTGAAGTTCGATGAATAATTTAAAAGTTTGTCTGTAAGTGTTCCTTTTGCAGTGGTGTGGTATTATTCCTGTAGCAAATAATCATGTGAATTTCATTAATAAATATATTTTCAGCGATAATATGAAAGTAAAGATATATTTGCAATTTTTTTGGCATAAATAAATTAATTCGAATCTGCATACTGCATATACATATAATGTTTGTATTACCTAACTACAGTGCTGGGACTTTACCGTATCGCTTTGCGAACGCATGACATAAAAATGATGTCATTATAACATCTCGGTACAGCTTCTCGTATCGTTTGGCGATCATATGACGTCAATTTTACATCGTGAGATTGCTAGGTGATATGGCAGTCCCAGCGAGGAACTCTTGTTTTAAAAAGCAAGTAAATTCGTATATTGAAAATTTTTGTCAATAATCACCTTTTAAGGTCCATATAATCAGAAAAATATCAATTATCTAAAAAAGTACTTGCACCCAAATTTACAAGTACTTTTTCAAGTACTTGATACTTTCAGCTACTTTAGAAACTAAAAAAGTACTTGTATTTCAAGTACATTTAGACACATTAAGATACTTGGTACTTGTACTTCAAGTACTACTTTCCGGTACTTTGCCCAGCTCTGAGTAGCGGTAGCGCAATTGCTTCATTCTCCAAGGGTTCCGGGTTCGAATCCCGGATAAGACATGATTGTTGTGTATGTCTTTCATCATCCCATCTTCATCCATCGAAGGTATTGAACGTCGATGTTATACACATATATGCGAAAAATTGTTTCACCCCCATATAATTACCTTCCGTTACCTTTAGGTAAGGAAGGTATTGTATTTGGTCAAAAAATTCGGTGGTGAGTTTTTGATGAATAAGTACGTTTTAGGGTCCCTAGAATATGATTTTACTATTTTTACGATGATGTCCGTATATGTGTGTGTGTGTGTGTGTGTGTGTGTGTGTGTGTGTGTGTGTGTGTGTGTGTTTGTGTATGTGTGTGTGTGTGTGTGTGTGTGTGTGTGTGTGTGTGTGTGACAATTTTTTCGGCCACGATAACTCTTATAACAAACTATTTTCCGTATGTAAGCTTCCTGTATTCATATAACGAGTTAATTAGATTTTGGGTAAAATTGGATAAATGGAAGTAATACTTTACTTGAAGCCCATAACAGTTTTTAATGAAAAACTATATTAAAATATAATCTAAAACTTTTCAATTTTAGTATTTAAGACTTTTGTATTATGGGAAACAACATAATAGATTTTGGCTAAAATAAATCAACCAGAAGTGATACTTTACTTGAGGCTCTGAACAGATTCCCATGAAAAATATATTATGAATTATGATATACTCCAAAACTTGTCAAATTTAGTACTTACGATTTTTATAAGACAGGGAACAACATATTAGATTTTCAATACAATTGATAAACCGGAAGTGATAATTAATTTGAAGCTCTGAACAGATTTTTGAGAAAAAAAAATTTATCATATATTCCAAAACTTAGTTTAGTATTTTAGACTTTTATATAACGGGCAGGAACATATTAGATTTTGGCTAAAATTGATAAACCGGAAGTGATACTTTATTTGAAGCTCTGAACAGATTTTTGTGAAAAATAAATTGATACAATCCAAAACTTTTCAAATTTAGGATTTAAGACTTTTATATTAATGAGAACGACATATTAGATGTTTTCTAAAATTAATAAACCGGAAGTACTACTTTACAGGAAGCTTTTTTTACAAAAATATTTGACAATTTTCAATAAGGAGTATTTTTTGGTAGAATTATTAGGTTGGTGACAGTGATTTGTGCTTTTTATTCTGTACGTTACCTAGATATTTAGTGTATTTATTGCAGTCATGCTAATCTCAAAGAACAAAATATCACCAAAAATCGTTTAAGAATGAATCTCCTTGTAACATTAATATCTGTGCTAGAATGTGACATTCTAATTCCGAAACAGAGAAAAACATTACAATATACAAATACATACACACATCTACAGATATCATCGTGAAAATATTATATTCAGATTCCAGGGATCAACGTGCTTATTTACTAAAATCTCAATATTTATATAATATAAAGATATGGCAGGATGCAAGATCAAATTCAAATTAGTATTTTACTCTAGCTGGTTCAAATAGCAATATTGTCCACATTTTCATTTTATTTTTGCCAATACATTACATTGTCACATATCGTAGCTTAACTGTTAGTCAATATTTCGATTTTATAATGCGCTTAGTAATTTACAGCCATATATATCGTTGATGACATCTGCTGTACAGTATGTGTACGTGTATGTCAGTACAAAAAGCACTAACTATGCGTTCCGCTATTACGTTATATTTTATTCACAATTCGTGGAAGTGGAACTGGACGAAGCCGATTAGTTTGTTTGTAGATGTTCCAAGTCAACAAAGTCAATAACATGCCAGTTGGAAACGTATACGATTTACGTGTACACATATAAAAAACGGAATTGAAATGTTGAAATATAACGCCAAGAAATCGTTTAAAATAATCACATTTTTCCTGTGCTTAAGAGAACGGTTGTGATTCCGACAACACTACCAAAACTTCGAATTCGAAAAACTGAATTTTTAGGAACCAGAAAACCTAATCATACTACTTATTTTTATTTATAATTTGTGAAAATTTGGTGTAATGTCATATTCTTTGTTCTGTATTTCTTAAAATTCAAGTGAAACATTAAATTCCACACAAATATTTCAAATATTTTGTTACAACCCTGTCATGTTACCCATCAAGCCCATTTAAGAAGCCATCCGCTGCATAAGTCGAGGCAGGTATGTTTGCAAATATCTTGAAACTATACCTGATTAAGTCAAATCATTCAAGCAATAATACATTACGTAAAACCTCACCTTCGGAGTCGGGATTTACAATGGGATTTACCATGAAGTTTGCTTTCGTGTTTATTGCTAAGCAAAAGAAATCGTGCAAAATAAGATTTTATAGACAAAATCAGGAGATCTTGTGATATTACTTCTGATTGTTAAAATATAGTATTTATAAAAACAAAAATATTGAGAAAGACAGTGACAGTGAACTATCAAATATAATTATTTACAAAACGTCTCGAGACGCACACTTTTTACTTCCTTGTTCGAAGTAAAGGAAGTATTGTAATCGCGAAAAATTTCGGTTTTCAGATTTCAACGGAGATATCCATTTTGACCATCCCTGAACCCATTTTGACTAATTTCGTCTTGAAGTCTGTATGTACGTACGTATCTCACATAACTCAAAAACGGTAAGCTGTAGAAAGTTGAAATTTTGTATTTAGGACTGCTATAACATCTAGTTGTGCACCTCCCTTTTTGGTCATTACATAATTTCCAGAAACGGTACTTTATTTGAAGCCTATAATAGATTTTAATGAAAAACTATTTTAAAATATAATCTAAAACTTTTTCAAATTTGGTATATGACTTTTATGTCAATTGGAAAAACAGTAGATTTTGGTTAAAACAGGCTAACCGGAAGTGATATATTACCTGAAGTTGTTAACAGTTTTTCTTGAATAAAATGGTTTTATTTTGATTTTAGAAATAAATGCTTCAAATAATAGTTTTAGAGAATTAAATTCTGCGTCTAATACATCCAACATTATTAAATTAGCTCTTTGTATAAACAAGATATGTAAATTTAAAAATTATATACTTTTTTGTTTTTGTAATAAAGCTTGCTATAAATTAGGACAACAAAGTATAAAATAATTAATGTTATGTTAAATTACGGCAATTTTATAATTGGATCTATACAAGCATTTCATGTTGGTCTTGTGTACAAGGAAGTCGTATGGTGTCCACATCAGTTTTTTTTATAATCGTTTTATGTTTCAATATTTACTTCCTTTTACAAAGTAAAGGAAGTATTGTAATCGCGAAAAATATCGGTTTTCAGATTTCAACGGAAATATCCATTTTGACCATCTAATCCCTGAACCCATTTTTTCTAATTTCGTCGTGACGTCTGTATGTACGTACGTATCTCACATAACTCAAAAACGGTAAGCCGTAGAAAGTTGAAATTTTGTATTTAGGACTGCTATAACATCTAGTTGTGCACCTTCCTTTTTGGTCATTAAATAATTTCCAAAAACGGTACTTTATTTGAAGCCTATAATAGATTTTAATGAAAAACTATTTTAAAATATAATCCAAAACTTTTCAAATTTGGTATATGACTTTTATGTCAATTGGAATAACATAGTAGATTTTGGTTAAAACAAGCTAACCAGAAGTGATATATTACCTGAAGTTCTTAACAGTTTTTTTTTTGAGTAAAATGGTTTCATTTTGAGTTTAGAAATAAATGCTTCAAATAAGAGTTTTAGAGAATTAAATTCTGCGTGTAGCATATCAAGTATTATTAATTTATCCCTTTGTATAAGCGAGATATGTATATTTAAATCTTATATACTTTTTGATTTTTATAATGAAGCGTTAATTTAATGTCAAATTACGTCAAATACGTGCAATTTTATAATTGGGTCTATACTTCATATTGGTCTTGCGTACAAGGAAGTCGTGTGGTGTCCACATCAGATTTTTTTATGATCGTTTTATATTTCAATTTTTTCATTAAAGTTTCAAAATAACCCGAAAATGTTCATTTGAGAGTTAAACAATACGTTATATCTATCCTAATGGCAAAATAAAAAACCAAATAAGACATAGGTATGAGTACTTCAAAATTAAATTCATCAGTCTGCATTGAAACTCTATCAATATGGAGTAAAATAATTCTGGGATACAATCATGTTTCCTCTATCAATATGTTTTAGAAAACTAAGGTGTATTGTCCGATTCTAGGAATTTTCTGCACAAACATTACGTGTAAATTTATACACCATAATTTACACAACAAAACATTTGAATGTGTAAAAATTTATACGCAAGCATTTGTAAAACTTTATACGACAATGAATTTTGTATTCACGATCGCTGTAATAATTATTGTTTACTTTGTAAACATAACATAATGCATAAAACTCAGGCCGTTATTCGTTCCATAAGTTGACATATTTTGCTTGCAACTTTTGTAAAATACCGTAAAGTTATCCAACGCACTCATCTCGGGCTGTTTACTTTTTTATTTTATTCTATATAAATCATTATGGTGACACAGCCAAAAATGAGTAATAAACCGTTGGATTTTTTATATGCAAGCAGTACAATATGTAGTAACAAAACTTTATTTATATAGTTTTTCGTTACATTGTCCATTGACTGGCCTTAGTCGTTAATATTTTCAACCAATGGAAATAAAGGGTGAATGTTCGCGTAGTGAACAACTGTGTTAAGTCCAGTAAGTGGTGTTCGTGTAACGCTAATGCTCTTGTATGTTCGCTGTGCATGATATTGATTTTTTGTTATTTGTTATGAAATAATATAGCGGAACTTCATTGTTCTGCGGCTATTTTTTGTTCCCTAGAGACAATAACAATAATAACTTTATACACACAAAATTAATATCGCATTAAAAACGATAATTGGAAACACGCACTGGGCACAAATCAAGTCATACGTCAATGCTGATATGTTTATTATGTTTATACAGAATCGTTTTGAGAAATTCCATTACAAAATTTAATTATTTTTATTCGCAAAAATGAATTCGCTATGAAAATAAAGTTATAATCCATTAATTCCAACATAATCTCTACGTATTTATATGAATTCATGAATAAATTATAATTATATACGAAGAAATATTTTGTGAAAAATTCATGGACTTTGCCGGGATTTGCCGGTAAGATGCTCTAACCAACTAAGCTATGAAATTCTTCTGAAGGCAATGAATTTTTCACCTATCCCAGTGCTAGTCTATGAACAACTATACCCTTCTTCCGGAGCATTTAGTACCTATTACACAGCGCAACATAGTTGGAAGTTTAGGAACCACACCCTAGTGACTATATGTTCAATTGGTTTTATACTGTTTTTATTATAACCATAACGGTTAAATTAATAAATAGGTCCGAGAAATATTTTTTGAAAATTTCATGGACGCCGGGTTGTGACTTTCCTATTACCGATAGGATTTTAGGGCAAAAATAGCCACTATATTAAAATAGAGAGATGACTTACATTTTAGTTTCAAAATTTATTATTAAGTTTTATTTTTATCGTATTAATGTTCCCAGTAGACAAACCGAGCTGAAGTATTTTATACCACTGCCTCAATGCTGTCTGAATTGAGATAAGCACTCATCATTCCAAGAAGGATTCTTCAATTACAGTACACTTCCATATGTGCGGTCAAAAATTGTAAAAATTAGTAACAAATGAATCGTACTTGCCAACAGCGATTTGTAGGTTTAACTGTCCTCTGGTTAACCGACAAACCGAGAAAAATCATTACTAACCGATTAACCTTGAATGAATATAGTCGTCAATTCGATTAAAATTTCCGAAAACGCTATAATTGTTATTGGAGAAATCAGTAAACAAACCAGTTGCAGTTCGGGTAAGCTAATCACAATAACCTATCAAGTTATTCGCAATATCCGGTTATGGAAAACCGGTTTAACCGTTCCACTGATTTATTATTTCTTCTAAAAATCAGTACGCGTTTAATAGGATAACAGTTTAACCGATTATTTTTGACAGCACTAACTTCCACTATGACCCAATCTGTCTTATTCGCCATATTAAATTCCATATTAAAATTCTAGTTCATAAAGATAAGATTACAAAGTCACACAAACATCCTACCGAGCTATGAAGCTGGGACCTTATATTTGAAGTAACAACGCTATTATTAGGATATGGTATGACTAGCGAATGAAAGTTGACGTTTAAATTATTTTACAGATCTGATTTCTTTTGAAACCCTAGAATTGTATGAAATTTTTGCATAAACCCACTTAAATACTAGACTAGGAAAGCACAGAAATAGATTACTATGTCTGGCTGAAAATAGATGGCCGACTAGGGTAACTGAATATTAAAAACAGGGGTATGTTTAAAATATTTCAAACATTTTTCGTTTATGTTGATTATAACAATATATTTTGATCTTTAAACTATTTAGTTTGGCAATTCTATGAAATAGGATTATTTTTAATTTCCTCTTACAGTAATTCCGACTCGAGGGATGCTTACACCTAAGACGAACGAACTAGAATTTGCGGTATTAAATTTTTTAAATACATCCCTGAATCCTGCTGCTAAGGTCATTTTAAATGCCTCCTGGTATTTAGTACAACTCTAGTCTTCTCTGTAACGGAATACATACTATACCTCGTTCGATAGTATTAAAAATAGCTAATAGTAAATACGTAATTGGAAGATAATTTATAATTATTCTCTTATTTCTCTAAAATTAATGTAATTTCAAAATAAACATAATATATGCTTTACTTCATACGCTACATTAAACAAATACAATTTAAACCTAACTGTATAACCACAAAAAGACCATCACACTTTATATCATAATTCCACATTTCCGTGCTCACAATTAGCTCTTTTTCCTTCAGTACTCATACTGTTATTCCCGTCAATTAAGATTGGATTGTGACAATACGATACACCCTGTAGAGCAGAACAGTCTAATGGCGAGGACTATTACCTCAACCATTTCCTCATCCGTTAGGTAATGAAATCATTGCTTTTTATTTTCTAACAATGATATGGTTTATGTGGACAAATGTCTTATTTGCTTAGCATTATACAGTTTTTGCTTTGAGGGAATTATTATTGTGGGAAACAAGATTTGTATATTAAGTTGGATATAATAACATGCTGACAAACTGATATATTGAAGGGTGGATTCAGATCATTTCCGGCGAATTAAAATACGGTTTTTCGACATTAATTTAATGAAGGCAGCAAATATTAAAGGTTTGTATAAATTGTAATGTTTACTTAGAAAAGATATACGAGGTAATAATAATAAAAGATGTAATTAATAGTTATTAATCTGTAATAAGTTTAATGCCCGTGAAATTACTTCATTCGGCTTTTAAAATTAACAGTATTGTTATTACGATTATATCTATGAATGATTTCAACTTTATTAATAAATTTACACGATATTAGTGCATGACTGGAGAATAAATCACTTTGCAGACCTAAACCCTCCCCCCTCCCTAAATATTTTCAATACCATTATAGTGAGCATTCTACGTGTACTTTTTACCTTCCATCACCTTTAGGTAAGGAAGGTATTGTCTTTGGTCAAAAATTTCGGTGGTGAGTTTTTAATTAATAAGCACGTTTTAAGGTCCCTAGAATACGATTTTACTATTTTTACGATGATGTCTGTATGTGCGTGTGTGTGTATGTATGTGTGTCTGTGTGTGTGTGTGTGTGTAACAAAATTTTCGTCTACGATAACTAATACTACAATTCCAAAAATTATCATTCTTTCCTTGCATCCATATGAAGAGCTGACTAGATTTTGGTTATAATTGGTCAATCGCAAGTACCCTCATTTGAAGATCTTAACAGTTTTTCTTGAAAAAACGATGTTAAATATCATTTTTTCACATTTAATGTTATTATAAATATTAAAGAACATTGTATTCTCTATACGATTTGACTGCATTTTATACTTTATAATAAATGAATATAGAGTTATAAAATTATAAAGAAATTAAATTTCATAAATTAGCTAGCTATGCTAGAAACAGCTACTATATTAAGTAAATTTTGATTGAAGGATGTCAGTGTCAATTGACATATTCGTAGTATATTTGTGTTATATTATAATTTTACGCGAAATATAGCATCTTTTTGCTCGAAACTTTCTGTATGGAATTTGTATAAAATACATACCTACATTTGTCGAAAGGTAATGTACATACAAGAAATTTAGAATCTTTTGCAAGAAACTTTCTGTATAGATTTTATGGAAAATACATAGGCATTTACGAAAATTCTACCGGTAAATACCGCATCTACCGACTGTGTTCGAAAACACGAGTGGTAAAAAGTTACCGTGTTCGAAAATTGTACAATATCTACCAGATTCATTTACCGGATTCATGACGAATCTAATCTCAAAAAAAGGTAGTGATGGAAAGCGAAGCGCACGCGTTAAAAGTGGAAATGTGTTCAAAGTATGACTCTGCTCAGTTTGTTAACTACATCAAATTTCTAACCTGTTTAAAATTTTCAAATTTTTTATAGGTTATGCATCTTCCCTGATTACCACTTGCGTTCTTAAAATATCGATTCCGGTAGCTATAACCTGATAAACAGCTGTTTACCGGTAACAGTTTACAGGTAGAATTTTCGTAAATGCCTCATATAACTGAAGCAAACTGAAGGAAGGTAATGTGCTGGCCACATCAGAGTTTTTACTGAAGCACACAGTTTAGATTATTAATAAAAAATAATAATACAAATACATATACGATTTATTTGAAAACAGGGTTTATTAATAAGAAATACAACAAAAACATATTTGAATTTTAACCTTGTCTAGAAAATCCACCTCTTAATTATTTTATTTTGAAGGTTATATACATATAGTTGCAAAACCATGAAAAATAACAAATTTCACAATAATTACAACGGAAAGGAAAATTTATACTGACTTTAGCATTTTTTTTTAAAAAAAAAGTGGGATTAAATCCAAATAAAATGAATGTACTTAACAATAAAATGTTTTTGAAAATTTGTAAGCGAAAATGTCGCATTTTTCACAAATGCAGCCTAAAAAACTAATAATCATTTTATCGCGAAATGCATGCAACGACCCGAACAGAGATAACATATTTACTTATATTTCGTCAAAATGAGTTCTGTGCGTTAGACTATTTTTTATCTCATCAGTAGAGAGCAAACTTGCATATGGTTTGAATTGTGACCCCTAGGCTGCCACAAAACATATGGCATAGATGGCGTTATTCATTTGTCAATTTAATTTAGAGAATACTATTAAATTATTAATTATTTTTATTAGGGAAATAATAATAATAAAATAAAACGATCTTTTATTTTGTGACCTGAAATTTGAGGCCCCCTCGATTTAAAAAGGGCTTCTAATGCTCTTTTGACACGGTAATAATTTAATTTTAATTCTAGTAAAAAAATTGTTTCATTGGAAACTAATGTTGTAACAAAAAAATCATGTTCTATTCCATCAAAAAATATTGTTAACAATTTGGTAGGTAACAAATTCGTTAACAAAATTATGACCATGTCAAACGAGCTTTATAGTTATGTAGATTCCTTTGTTTGTAGCACAATCTGTAAAGGTCAAGAACTAGATAAAGAATTGGAATTTCTAAAACAATTTCTTGAAATTAATTTCTTGATTATCATCGCAAATATATAAAATAATAATTTAGCCGACCCAGGTGAAGTAGCGGTAGCGCTATCGCTTCAAGCTCCATGGGTCCTAGGTTCGAATCCCGGATAAAGCATGGCTGTTGTGTGTGTCTTTCATCATTTCATCTCCATCAGCGACCAATTCTACGTAGAAAAGTTATAAAAGAAATTAAGAAAACATCCTCATAATATATATCACCGCTTATATACGAATGTTAAAGTGTGTAAACATAAATAAATAATATAAAATAATAATTTATGTTACTTAGAAATCAGGTGTTTGCAAATATAGTCCAATAAAAAATAGGAAAATAATATACTCGTACTCGTACATATGATCTGAGTTATAGTATAGTCGGCTTTTCAACTTTTGAGTTATCGCCTCTATCAAATACTTTTATTTTTATTTAACTACATTTACATTTTTTTACATTTCATTACATATGTATTTCTTTAAAAGACTTAAACCCCTGGTAGGAATCGAACCCACAACCCCAAGGTCCGAACGGTGAAGGTCGCTTCAGCGCTGCCTCACCACGCTTGATCAACGAGCGGGCAAGGAGTTATAGTAAATACTTTATTAAAAAATAAATAAAAAGGAATCTATTTTTGTCCCAATGTCCAATTTATTAACCATTGTTAGTAGTTTACGAGTATATATATTTCATATCAAACCAATTTCATTTATTAACCCAATCTCTATCGCTTTGAAAACAATAACCATAACGTCGCCCATAACTCGCTAATTGGTGATTAGGCGATTAATATTTTTAGTAGAAGTCAATTGAAAATATATCAGTTTCGTAATAAATGGAAGTCAGCGAGGTTGCGTGCTCGTGTTCCTCGCGCCATACTTTTGCGCTAGGCCTCCATGGATTCGGAAGGAACTTGTTGACTTTTATTGAGTTCGCTAAGTTACGCTTTGTGATACTCTGCCAGATACTTTTATTGTTTATTTGCTGTTGTTAGAAGAGTTTATAGCCTGGGAATTGCAACACTTTCGCCAAATAAGGGGAAAATACAGCCTCCTAACGTATGAGATGATGAAAAATTTATAGTCAGAAATATTCTCACGAAATATACACTCATAATGAAACATAGTAAAAATACATAATCGCCCTTGTTTCATTAGATTTTTTTACTACATATATATATATATATATATATATATATATATATATATATATATATATATATGTGTGTGTGTGTGTGTGTGCGTGTGTGCGTGTGTACGCGTGCGCGTGTGCGTGTGCGTGTGTGCGCGTGCGCGTGTGCGTGTGCGTGTGGGGGTGTGGGTGTGAGTGTGGGTGTGGGTGTGGGTGTGGGTGTGGGTGTGGGTGTGGGTGTGGGTGTGGGTGTGGGTGTGGGTGTGGGTGTGGGTGTGGGTGTGGGTGTGGGTGTGGGTGTGGGTGTGGGTGTGGGTGTGGGTGTGGGTGTGGGTGTGGGTGTGGGTGTGTGTGTGTGTGTATGTGTGTGTGTGTGTGTAATTCTCCTTTTTGCTCGGATAATTTCAATATTAGTATTTAAAAAATTACAACTTTTAGTATACGACCTTTTTATACTTGTATGAAGAACTGACTAGATTTTGTTTATAATATTAATTATTATTTTATTTTCTACTTTGAGTTGGTAGATTGTATTCACAGAAAACATTGTTATTATACTTGTTAATAATAAAATATTTACTTTTATTTACTATACGAAATATTAACATCAATTGTTTCAATATTCCTTTTAAATATAATTATTTGGCTTTGATTCCAGAATTTCGAAAATATATCCTTTCATAAAATCCCAACCTTGAGCATACAGCTACCTAAAACCTAATAGAAAAAAAAACAATATATCCGAAAAGCTCTACCGTAATCTGTACAAAATACAAGAAGAAACCAAAGAAACATTACACCTATACTCCGATGGTTCATGGATTAACATATAACAGGCGCAGCGTTCATATATAAGAACAAATTTTCAAAATCCAGCTTCCACAAGAAACATCTTTCTTCACCGCAAAAGCGTACAGTATTTTAAAAGCCTCAGAATACATTCAAGACAACATATAAGAGAATCAAAACATCCTAATAACTGAGGTTCGCTAAGTCTAATGCAAGAAATATCAAACAGAAAAACAAAAAAATCCTCTAATGCAAGAAAACATTACAATTTAACAAAGAAAAAATCTGATGTGGACACCACACGAATTCCTTGTACGCAAAACCAATATGAAGTATAGACCCAATTATAAAATTGCACGTATTTGACGTAATTTAACATTAACATCTATTTTTTTAATTTTTTTTTGTTATTTTTTGTCCTAATCCATAGCAATCTTCATTATAAAAACCAAAAAGTATATAAGTTTTAAATTTACATATCGCGCGTATACAAAGGACTAATTTAATAATGCTTGATGTGCTAGACGCAGAATTTAATTCTCTAAAAGCATTAGTTCTAAAATCAAGATGAAACCATTTTATTAAGAAAAACTGTTAACAACTTCAGGTAATCACTTCCGGTTAGCCTGTTCTAACCAAAATCTATGTTATTCCAATTGACATAAAAGTCTTGTATACCAAATTTGAAAAGTTTTGGATTATATTTTAAAATAGTTTTTCATTAAAATCTATTATAGGCTTCAAATAAAGTACCATTTCTGGAAATTATGCAATGACCAAAAAGGGAGGTGCACAACTAGATGTTATAGCAGTCCTAAATATAAAATTTCAACTTTCTACGGCTTACCGTTTTTGAGTTATGCGAGATACGTACGTACGTACAGACGTCACGACTAAATTAGTCAAAATAGATTTAGAGATGGTCAAAATGGATATTTCCGTTGAGATCTGAAAACCGAAATTTTTCGCGATTACAATACTTCTTTTACTTTGTACAAGGAAGTAAAAACATCAACTTTGACTTGATATAGAAACCATTCCACGTGGGTATCAAAGGAAATAAGGAAATAGACGAAACAGAAAAAGATGCAACCAAAATTACAAATATTGGAAAGGTAAGCATACCACGGAAAGATCTCAAAGCTATAATTAAAAATACTATAATCCAAGAGTAAACCAACTACTGGAAAACGGAGAACAAACTAAGAACTATAAAGAACGAAACGAATATGTGGCAGTAGCAAAAAAAAAAGAAAATTACAAATAATAATATCCAGACTACGAATGGGTCACACAAAATATACCCATGAGCACCTAATAACTAAAACCAACCCAAAAATCTGTGAAGTTTGTTCAACCACCATCACAGTCAGACATATAATATATAGAGTGCACCAAATACAATAGCTTCAGGTGGAGACACAACATACTAGCCACAGTAAAATAAATAGATCTAATAAATGAAATGTAATTATAAATAACCCTCCACAAAATAAATATAATAAGTACAACGTATCAATAATATACAAATCATATGTGATCGTCTATTAAAATAAGCTACGTACAGTCGGAACCGCATTCTTAAATAAAATAAGTATTTTTCAGTAATAGTAAATTAATTTAAATAATCTTAAACATTGAAATACATTTCCGAATATTTTAAACACGCCAACATAATCCAACTGAATGGATATCCTACCAAACTTCTACACTGTAACGAAGGCAAATCAGTGTAATATACATCATCAAACTGGCGATTTACGAAAATTGCTAATCAAAATTGAAAATTCTTGTGTCTTCTGCCACTAACTAGTGTAATGTTCTCACCAATCTCGTCGGTCCATCGACACTTAATAATCTATCAATGCGGTTGATTTTTTCTTCTCGGGTAAACATCGGGTTCCAAGCAAGATTTAACTGAATAATTAGGTTTGCGGTAAGAAAATAAGGGAGGCTACAGACTATCATACTCGTTAAAAGGTTTTAATTCGCCGTTTTACAGCTAATGTATTGATAATGTGTATGATTTTACGCTTAATATACATACACTTACTATATTTTGTGGGACTTATCAATAATAAATATTCTATTCCAGATATTTTACATAATTAACCAAGTTGCGTTAAGTTATCCCACAGTTTAATTTCATTTTCCAACTTTACTAATTATTATAAAAAATTGATAAGGCTAATGGAAAAATCAATATTTCGGCGGTTAAATAAATTTTACACGCACTTTATTTAAATATAAATAGGAATAATACCAGTGTGTCAACATAACAGCTGTAATTCAAAAAAAGTATGTTAATATGCCAATCATTTTCTTTTATGGTATATCATAAATATTTTAGTTTTCATGTTGTAATTTCATATAATAATTGCCATTTTATTATAGTTTCATTCAAAATCGTTAATGATGATTATATGTTTTCTAAATATGTACAATACTGTCCAAAAATATAGGTAAATCTTCTGTTTTCTAAAAGTCAATGTACTTAAATTGTTTTCCTTTTATAATTCCTAGTAAATGCTAGAAAACTGAATATTTTATTCATTATTTATAATTTTGGCACATTTTTCTTTTGCTTTTTTTGAACCCTGTTGCCTTAAAAAACTTTCCAACCATTGTTATTTAGCTAGGAAAGTTCTACTTTTATAAAAACGAATACAAAAATCTGATGCGGCCAGCACAAAACCTGTCGCCGGATATTTTACCTGATGGTTGTACGCATAAAACAAAAAATATTTTTAAATACAAATACGTATATTCATGTCTCACTACAAAATAATTCTCACATATATTTGCAAAATCTATGGGATATTTTAATATAAATTATTTACAATACATACATTTTCTTTATATTCAATATCCTGAAATTTTCTTTTTCTACTTTCCTTTTCTTTTTATATTCGTCTTTTTTTCGCAAATTCCTTTTATATTCTTTTTTACGTATATTCTTTTGCGTTGTTGATTTATTTTTATTTTCATAATCTTCATAATGATGTACAAATATTTTTGACAGTGACATTTATGTGTCAATTACAAACATTTGAATTTCTTGCCTTGAAGTAGATTGATCTGGGATTTTTTACATCAAATTATTTTATATGCATTTCTTTATCTCTAAATCTATAGAAGATATAATAATGAATTTATATTTATCGAATAAAGTATTTAACGTTCTTTAATATAAGTATTTACATAAATTTTCGATATATAATATTAAGATAATTTTTTTCTTATAACTACTACTTCCAGTTGTCCAATTGTTACCCAAAACTTAATCAACTCGTCCCATTATTGTTAGATTGAGGAATCCGTAGTTAAAAATGTCTTAAGTCTTATAGTATTTGAGAAATGGTGGATCCAACACACACACACACACACACGCGCACGCTCGCACGTACGCACGCACACACGCACACAGGCACACACACACATCATCGTAAAATGTTATAATCGGATTCTAGGGACCTTAAAACGTGCTTATTCACTAAAATCTGGATATGCGATTTTTAGCATAAATTCAATACCTCTCTTGGCAAGAGGTAAAAATAATAAAAGCCAGGAAGGAGTCCGGTGCAAATTTTTCATTTTTTTTTTCTGGAAGATTAAATAAAATGATGAATTTTAGCTTTGCTACACGTCGCAAATGTGTAAACTTTTTTAAATATAATTTTTTAATATTCATTAATTTTGTGTGACGTCATACCTTCAATTTTACTTTGCCTACTGACTAAAGTTGTTTTCATCTGTCAGTGGCATTCATTCTGCCAAATATTGCTGCCAAGGTGGGATAACTAGTGACAGCTGTCCTCATCATTACCCAAATCGGTGTACAAAGCAGATTGGCACACCCAGCAATGGGTAATATGCCGTGATGATATATTTATTTATTTATTTTAATAAAAATGATGTGTTTCCTACATGTTCATGTGAAATAGAATTACATATAAATATATGGTTTTTATTTTCAATAGTTTTGAATAATATAAAATTATATTCTTTTTGCTTGGTAGACTGCAACAAAATTTAAGTTGTGACGTCATATCGTTATAGCGCTAAAAGTTTTTATTAAAATTATAAAGATAAATATTTTGGTATAAAATCATTTAAAATTACTCACAATACTCATTTCGAAATTACTGACTCGGCATTTCCTTCGCCTCGTCCGAAACTATCTTATTCATACCGTAAAAGCACATTTACCGGATTTATAACGTAAATTACTATTGTCATACATCTGTCTTTCTGTTTTAGGAAACAAATCTTTATTGGTTAGAGGTACCGCAATTACTTAAGATGGAAGTACTTACAATTTTTAAAATTATTAATATTTAAACGCCATAACAGTAATCATTTCTGTATCCTGTGTGTAAACTACGATCAGTAAATTCAAAAGTCATATTTACACCACTTAAAAACATCAGAAAAAATATTTACATGTATATATTATGAAACTCATAACAACATAACCTAGCCTAACTCACAAAACTCACCCCCCATAAAATTAATAACACCGAATCGTAAAATATAATTTACAAGAAACATGCAATTTATTTCTCAAAAGTAGGTATCACATCAGAAAAAGTTACCTGCATATAATAATTTGTTAAAGAGTAAATAGGTTGTAATTTGTTTTTTTAATTTAAATGGAAAATTTATTTCTGTTTGGGTGTAAACTACTCAATCAAAAACTTAGATTATTTTAGGGATCTTTTGATTAAAAACAAAGGATAGCACCTAGTAAGAGTAACGATTAAAATCTTTTGCTCTTAATCTTTAAAATGACATATTTTATATCTTGAGATAGTGATGTAATATGTGCCATAACTCTTCCTGCTTCAGAATCTGCCGAAGAATCAATGTAGGTAAATGAAAAAGCATCAAACAGCAAAGTGGCGTCTCTATATCAATAACAGAGGCGTGTGCGGTATAAATTATCCACGGGGCACTAGTAACAATTGGTAGGCAGTGTGGTAGTGCCCCGTTGGGGCTGCCTCTGGATCTCTTTAAGTCGCGCGGCAGCGGCAGCTGATGGCTGCATATTTTATACCCAACCGGGAATATTCGCCGTTTTCGCTGAAAACGTGACGTATGTTTCTAAAGAGCCACGGAAGAAGAACGAAGCGTTCACCGTACGGTGTTCGCTCAGCTCGAGTATTGATTTTGATATATAAATGAAAGGGAAATGGAACTTAATAAATGGCTTTCTCCGTTTTTTGAGTGCCGCAACACACGTTCACTTACTCTATTTGCTGAAGAATATATGTCAATATGATTGCGATCTACATTGCCAACTTTGAAATGTAATGTGTCTGCTGAAGTAGGTCATTAAGAAAGAGGTTACAAGAGTGGATTTCAGAACTCACGATGAACACAAAATTACTGTTAATTCGATGAAAACTTATCTTTTGAAATTTTGTCTCAATAAAAATATTATAATGCCAACTAAAGTGATGCGGATGGCAGAGATTCTTAGGGTTCTGAATCCAAATCCCAGATAAGGCATGGTCATTTCAACATCAAGTTGACAAAGAAATTACATTTTTCAAAAATCTAAATAAATAGTAAATATTGTAAACAAAAGCTTTATAAAACTGTTTTTTCGCGTTCTTTTTATCATTTGGCACACCTCACGTTAGTTCAAAGTGAGATAAGTTTGACATGAGCTGAGTTTTTATTTTTGTGAAGTAAAAAGAACGACAACAAATTTCGTAGAACTGTCTGTTATAAAATCCGAAATACTGTCCTCTGAACTTAACGAAAACAAAAAATTTGTCCACATCACTCATGTCATCATTTAATAATTGCTCCTAAAAATAAATTTAAAGCATTATAATAAATATTAAATAATAGGGGATTACAGCTCAATCGAATTACGAGAAATTAGTAAAAAATAGTGAAAGCAGATGTTTAATAATGAATATTAATAAAGAAATAAAATGATATAATTGAAACACTTCGGAAGTAAGGGGGTTTTTGTTTTAGCAGCTCGTCACTCATATGAAATCCATATATATTATTTTGATTGGCGACTCAAAGACCACCTATAAATACATAACGAATACCGAGTTAGGTGGGCGGAGTCTACTATCAATGGAAGTAGACAAATTCAAATAGCGGATACGTGGCTACCACTCCAGTACTGCAATTCTCAAACAGTTTTTATTTGAATATAAATTTCTTGCATTAAACTTAATAATTTTGATACACTTGCAATTATAAAGCATGTAGACTTGTACAGTGTTACAATATTAATTTGTTTTTTATAAATATAATTTAAAAATAGCATACATTTTTAAAACATTTAGAAAACAGTTTTATATAAAAACTTATATTCGTGACGTCACATCTATATTTTCAAACTTCGGGGGACCATAACTCGCTTGTTAAAGGAATTTTTTCATCGGATTTTCACCAATAGTCTTAGTTTTACTTGTACTTTCTGATGAAATTATATTTAAAAAAAATGGTGGAATCCCCTATTATTACTTTAACTCCAGTAAAATATCTTCAATATCAACCGTAATTTTTTCAAATAAACAATAAAATAATATTATCAAAGGAATAAACAAATATCTTTTCCAATAAACAAACTAATTATATGTGACAGCAAAACATTCATCCCCACTTTTCATCTGAGATTAAAAACTCAAGAAGCACAACCTCTTAAGGTGACTTAGAATCGGCAAGGGGGGTGCATCTTATCTCACTTCAGTCTCACTTTATATCACATCAGTTATGATAAAAAGAACGGTCAAAATTAGTGAGGCAACTGAGGTGAACTAAGACGAACTGAGTTATCACGTAAAATGAACGTGACTACGAGTATAATGATAAAATGTGTTTTCTATTTCTTTTATTAATACATGTCGATCGTTTTGTACATGGCATGAAACTAGTACCCACCAACAGCTGACAGCTCTCATTCTGTAAAAATAACTTACTTAAAATATTTGCTTCCGTATTTCTGTTATTTTAATTTCCAGTCGTAGAAAAAGTTTAGCATGTGACTTGTTTTATAAATTCTTTAGATACTCGCTTTTATATCTTGTGACAAAAGCAACATTTCTAAGACTTATGTTACCTACGTAATATAGGTATGTCACAGATATTATTTTGCGTAAGATTATTTTTATTAAAATTAATTATGTTTTGTCTCTAATTAGCTATTTAGGTACGTAACCGATGCTGTTGGATAAGAGCTACATTTAATGATACTGGTATTCACGTATTTTATTTCAGTTTATTTCCAGATTTCAGTGTGAGAACATCGATATTATAGTGATTCAGGTGAGGGAGTTAATCTAGCATGTGTATGATTGTGAGTGTGCATGTGAGCAGTACTGGGTACTGTAGTGGCCGCATCGTGTGAACCCGAGGGTCGCCAACGGTAGCAGCAGGGAAGGCTGTAGTGACCCGCATCTGGTGTCGCCAACGGCAGCAGCAGTTAGGGCTGTAGTGATCTGATCCAGTTGGTTAAGAGGAATGTCTCCGGATCACCACCGAAGCGGCAGTGGTTCCGTAGTGGCCGCTCGTGTGAACCCGAGGGTCGCCAGCGTAGCAGCAGGGAAGGCTGTAGTGACCCGCATCTGGTGTCGCCAACGGCAGCAGCAGTTAGGGCTGTAGTGATCTGATCCAGTTGGTTAAGAGGAATGTCTCCGGATCACCACCGAAGCGGCAGTGGTTCCGTAGTGGCCGCTCGTGTGAACCCGAGGGTCGCCAGCGTAGCAGCAGGGAAGGCTGTAGTGACCCACATTCTGGTGTCGCCAACGGTAGCAGCAGTTAGGGCTGTAGTGATCTGATCCAGTTGGTTAAGAGGATTGTCTCCGGATCACCACCGAAGCGGCAGAGGGTCCGTAGTAACTAGCGGTACTGCCCGTAGTTGCCAACATGTGTGTACGGTGTGTGAATGCCTGAACCTTTTGTAAATGATTGCCTCCTCACTGAGTGTTTCTCATGTGCTAATTCTTTTACAGAAATAATCTCGGCGTGAAGGAGGATTCCGCGTGACCGGGTTCGGCCAGGCGACGGTCATCTAGATTTGTTATTATTTTGTATTAATACTGTATATACCGGTTTGGATGATAAATGTGTTTTAATATTCTAATTTTCAGCGCTAACATTTAATCGTCATTTATAACAGGTACCTACTATTTTTGTTACATAATGTATAATTTATGCTGAATTCATTGATAAAATAAAATATGTATCATTTTCGATAAAATAAAAAACACTTTGTAATATATTGTATGTATAGATATAAGCGATGATCGTATATAGGGATGAGACAGTTTTTCGTCGTAATTTTGTAACATTTCCCCTTTTTACACCTTGCTATTGCTGATAAGGATAAAATTACGGAAGAGACACACACACGCACACACACACACACACAAACACAAACACACGCATGCACGTACGCACGCACACGCACACGCACACGCACACGCACACGCACACGCACACGCACACGCACACGCACACGCACACGCACACGCACACCCGCACGCACGCGCACGGCCATACACACACACACACACACACACACACACACACACACACACATACACACACACACATACACACACACACATACACACACACACACACACACACACACACACACACACACACACACACACACACAAGCCATGTCTTATCCGGGATTTGAACCAGGAACCCTTTTATTCATAGATATCGGTAATAATGAAACATATGTATTACTGAGACCCCATATCAGGCATCACCTCCGGGATTCTAAAAGCTATTGTCAGAACTGCAACAATCATATATCTAACTACTGTTTATGATTTCATTTACAACAAAATATATTATTTTAGAATATCTTTGTAATGAATTGAAGTCAATATTATTTTGAAATTAATTTAATTAGTATAACACCTTTTAATTCCAACAAGTTCATCAATAACATTAATTCGCCAAGTTGCGTATATTTAGCTGACAGCGGCTAATGGAATAAAGACTCACATGCCCCATTTGCTTTAGTTAATGCTAAAGTAAACCTGCAGCTGCATTGTAAATACAGTCAATGAAAGCCAAAGGAAAACAAGTATTTATGTAGGTGAGAAAAACGGAATGCAGTTTGTAAATAAAAACCACTTGTTTAGAAAAGAATTACACCGATTTAACTACTTGTTCCGTGAGAATTGCAAGCGAAAATCTGTTAATTAGAATCTCAGATACAACGAATAAACATTCTCAATTACAGAATTATGTCTTAATTGTTTCACAAAAAGTACTTCAATGTAAAGTTTTAAATTTTACTAAGCGTTTCATAATTTAGTTAATTAATATAAATACTGTATAAATTTTATATACTTTGGTACTCTTAAGAGGAATGGAACCCCTGCGTACTAGATATGAAACGAAAATTCAAATAAGTTGTTCCTATACTAGAACTATTAACATTTTAAAAAATTCAACATTAAACAAACATACTTCTGATATGAACCTGTATTTTAAAAAAAAGTTTTATTGAAATCTATGAGTTTTTGACGGTATTTCTCGTGTTTCCTACAAAATCAAGGTCAATTACTAATAGATTTCAATAATACTTTTTTTCTAAATGTAGGTTCATATTAGAAGTAGAGGTGGGCGCGTGAGTAACTTTTTGTTCACGATCACGCACGCTCACGGAACTAAAAATGTAATCACGACCAATCACGCACGACTTTTTATGTTTGATTCACGATCACTCACGCTCACGATTTTATTTTGGCACTCACGCCCGATCACGCCCGGCGGGTCACATTCGTGTCACGTAATTGTTTCTATGTATATTTAAGCCTGCTTAACACAGTCATAAGTTGTTACCAAATTTATTAACAAATTGGTAATAAGTTAGGTAACAGATTGGTTTCATTGGAAACGAATGTTTGTGGACAAATAGATTGTTCTATTCCTTCACAAATATCATTATAAATTTGGTAACAAATTTGTTAAGAAAATTATGATCGTGTCAAACGGGCTTAAATATTTATATATCATTAGTGAAATCGGAGCAACTGTGTATACAATTTAGGGTATAACAATAACACTATTTTTATGCAAAAAAATACTGTTGATGACATATTTGGACACAATAATAATAACAAGAATGTAAAGTAGAAGATGGAAATTGACAATTTTTTAATAAAAAATAAAAGAAAACTTGTACTCACGCGCGATTAAATTTCAATCACGCCTGATCACGCACGATAATTTTTTAGTGCGTCACGCTCACGTCCAATCACGACGCAAAATTTAAATTATAATCACGATCACGCGGGTCACGTCGTGACCCATCGTGACCCGACAAAATCACGGCCCGCGCCCACCTCTAATTCGAAGTATGTTCGTCTAATGTTGAATTTTTAAAAATATTAATAGTTCTAGTATAGGAACACTATTTGAAATTTCGCTTCATTCGTCTTAAGCTACATTCAGAACCAAATAATTTCAATTTCCAATTTGAATATCTACTTTGTAATTTTTACTTTGAATTTGGAGCATTCACAACAGCATACGTAATTGCAATTTGTCACATGAACATTCGCAAACTATCAGATTCCGCGTGCATATATAGTTTCGTATCCCCATTTCTGCACACGTTTGTTTACATTGAGACTTTTGACGGAAGATAACTGAAACAAAAGAGTTTTTGCGCTTCATTTCTAAAGTTTCACAATAACCTCTAAGACAATAACAAAACAATGACTACGTTTATCTCGATAATTCAAGCGGCTTCAAGTATATTATTACTTGAAAAATACTACTGGTTTATCTCAGCGGATTAATAAATATTTTTTCAATCTTTTTTAAATTCGTGTCGAATAAAAAAAGATAGTTGAATGCTCGATTATGCAAACAGACAGAGAGAGGTATAATATCATAATTTCATGCTGAATATATTACCCCAAAATCTAAAAATTGTCATGTTGTTTAATTGTCTTCTGTTTTAAAAACATATTTGTTTCTTCATTACTACAAATATTTCGCTTTTCGACGATTTTACTAAGTTTTATATCGCAACCAACAACTGATATGAATTTAGTAACACTGCATTATATTGCAGTTGTGCGCATGCGTAGTTACATTACTTGAAGCTTCACTGTTTATTTCGGCAGAAGTCGCTTCATAAGTCCAAGCCTGTTATTTTATAGGATTGACTTGACATTTTCAATCGGGTTGAAATATTAATCTCGATCGTTTATTTCGAAGATTGAAAAGAGATTTACTAAATTCAAGCGGCTTCAAACATCGAGATAAACGTAGTTCAGCAACTATACCCATGCATTATCTCTAATTGGATTTGAAATGTTTGGACCTTGCATCCTTGCAAGGTTGGTATAGGAAAATGAAAATGGAAAATGAAATTATATTATGTTTTTGTGAACGCATATAGGGCGCGAGCAGACATGTGACTCGAGCGACGTTGACGTGTTTGGAATCAGCTGATACGTGTGCGCATGTCATTTTGACAAGAACAATGTCACGTTGACAATACCAATGTTTTGACTTATTTTGATTTTGAACTGCTTTAATGTTATTATTTTACAATTTTTAAACAGTAAAACACGTGAAATTAAAAATAATAACATTTTAGCAGTTAATAATAAAAAAAACATTGGTCTTGTCAAAATGACATGCGCACACAAATCAGCTGATTTCAAGCACGTCAAGGTCCCTCGAGTCACGTGTCTGGTCGCGCCTTATATTCAAGCATATGTTCCAAGCTTTGACATAAAATAGAAATTCAAATTGGAAATTGAAATTGCTTGGTTGTTAACGCAGCATTACATTTTACTTTTGCTGAAGTAAAATGATTTTACTGAATTACAATGAATGATATGGGGTCTCGTGGCCGCGTGCCTGAGTGTCAGGTCGCGAATCTGGGGAACCGGGTTCGATCCCGACCGACGCCAAATATTTCGAAATTTAAATGGCAGAAAATTGACCCCTGTGGTGCACTTTCCACGCCAGCAATGAGTGCCCGTGAGGTGACGCCTGGTAAGCGCCCGCACGGTGCAAATATTTCATCATTACGGCATCTCGAGCCGCATCTGTGTACAAAGCAGATTGGCACACCCAGCAATGGGTAATAAGCCGTGATGATATATTTATTTATTTTTTTTATTTACAATGAATGATTTCTGAATTAGAATTGACTACAATTGGATAAATTATATTTAGACTAACTGAATTTTTTTACGGTAAAATAAATATCATAATTAACAGAATTAAATTGTATTCCAAAGCATACTATAACAATTATTGTTCTCCTTCTGCGGAAATTCAATTTTTAATTTTGGTAATTCTAGTCAGTGATGGGATTTGCGTGGGGCAAGACGGATAGGACATATAAATTATTGCGATCCCTGGATGGAACAAGGACGCTGAAACTGAAGCTGAACGCTCCCGGGCTACATGAACCCGACTCCCGGTTTCGGTCCCGAGCCACTGAAATGGGAATGGAGATGGAGTTTCCTCCAGGAACTTATTTCAGCATATTACATTCAGCTGAATTTGTTTTCTTACTTACCGAGATAATATCCAACGTTTACTTGGATCAGTTTTGCTAATTAATTACCATGTTGTTTTATCTTTAAACATTTACCTTCCCTCGCAAAATAATGTTGTTTTTATAAACATAAAAGGATAATTAAAATTATAAATGATACATTATATTCATAAATCATCACTTTATCTTTCTACACATTGTTGTACTAATTTCATTGATAAACGAGTAGGTCTTGTAAATATGAGATCAACTTTATTGTATTCATGTTTCTATCCTTAAATTTCTAGGCTGCAAATAATTATTCTCAATATATGACACAAGAAGTTTTAGGAAAAATGCAATAATTCAAGCATTAAAATTAGAAAGTACGGGTATAATAAAAAAAAATAATTACAAAAAGTTACATTAACACTAAATTAGAAAATTAGTCTAAAGGCTGTTTTCTAACTAAAGACAGTTTCTATACTAGTGATACAAACAACTATGAGGTAAAAGATACCTTAGTAATAAGTTATTACATTGTAAAAAATCAGACTAGTAGTATTTACTCTTAATCAGACGTGATTAAACTATGATCAAAATAACAAATTCAGTTGTTTTTTGTCATACTAGTCTATTTTTATATGGTAACCATGGTAATTAGTTAGGATAATTAAAATTTTGAGTAAATACTACTACATTAGTCACAGTGTTTCTACAAAAACAGTCATAGTACTATAGAGATTCAGTAAAAACAATCTCAAACTCAGTGCATTGGTTGTTTTTGAAAGAAACGTGTAGGTAGTGAGTCAGATAAAATTTAAGTATCTACTCTGCGGTCTATTTACCAATCCAATGAAGTCCTCCACCATCACAAAAAATAATAAAATGTACATTTATACATAAGTATTACTCCATAATGATTCAGATGAAAAAACAGTTTCTTAATAATTATTTTGCTAGATATTTTAAATTTGTTGTCAGTGTGACTATAGCTACTAGATAAATTACAGCTAACTCGTCCACCATTTTGGAGCCAATTAAATCATTCAATATCAGCGTTACACTATTATTAATTATAGAAATTATCCATAATGACAGGTTGTTCTGCTCCAAATTGTGCAAATCATTTGAGAAATGGTTTTAATTTTTAAAGGTACTTATGCAATACATATATTTTTCTCTAACCTCAAAAATCTTAACGAACCGAATTTTTTCTTCAAATATGGAAGTTATGTTTAATTATGAAAAATAGTTGCTACATAAACTTGTAAGAAATGCACTTTTATTTCATAATTTATTGCTTTCATTTTGGCACCAATATGGCAGACGAGTCAGCTATGTATTATCTAGTAGCTGTAAGTGTTATTATGACGTCACACTATTGCTATCTTTCTCTCTCAGCCCAATACAGAGTCTGGTGCGAGATAAAAATAGCAATAGGTGACGTCATATTGACATTAAAAATTAAATGCAGTTAAACTAAAAATAATTAAGACTTATTAATACTACGAATTAACGAACTGCTTCAAAATTAAACGAGTGGAGAATACCATTGTAAAACTTTTACGAAACTTGTCTTCACACATAAGTAATATATACATATTTCAAATAAAAAATTGTTTATTTTTGTGGTTCTTTGTGTTTTTATTTTATTTAACAAAGAAAATATTTAATGATGTATTTTATGTGACTTCAAATATTTTTCAATGATATTTAATACTCATATTTTCGATCGGAACTTTCTAAATATGTACCCACCATGAAAAATAAATACCTGGAGAACTTGCATCAATACGTGTAGGCCAGTTTTAGTAATTTTGTATAATACGTATATTTTACTTTAAATAAAGAAAATATTCGTTGATTTTCCTGTTACAAAATTATCAGTTTCTTGCAAAAACAACCAATGTCTTTTAAAAATCACTAATAAGTAGATTGCTCATCATTGTTTAATTTGTTACTTCTCATTCATTTTCTAATAATCATGAACTTGTAACGACAAGGGGCCGTTACAAATGTAAAATGTTATTTAAATTGTAAAACTAGACATATAAACGATAACAATTTATTTCTTAATTCTTCACTTTCATTATCTAAATATTACTGAATGTTTATTTTCTTTTTGGTCATTTAAGTAAGTTTAAAAATCCCCAAAGCTATTTGATAGTTCCCGTTAACGGGTATCTGGATACACGTTATAAACTTAAGTTAAATTGAATTAGTAAAATATTTGAAGCTAAGGAAGGTAGGAAATTATATTTATCATTTCACTTTCAAAATAATAGACTAAGGCTGTTTTTGTCAGAATCCAGAATCTCTGCAATTATAAATCGCATAATCTAAAGGTGCATTCACAAATAAAAATTAGGTTCATGGTTTTTGTTTAGGTTTAAGTCATTCATAAATGTAAGTTTAAATTACCTGAAAATTAGTTTTAATATGTACAAACATCTATGTAAATGCTTCAAAAACAAGATTAAAATATCGGTAGAGCAGTATTCAACAAGATACCTGTGCGCCATGAAACTGTCATTCGTTTGGCATTATTGGTTATATTTCAGAAATTAATTTATGACAGTTGCTATGTTTTTTCGCATTTGTTTAAAAAGCCGAATCCAGCAGGTGGATACTAAATAAAGATGGGTGTATATATCTATAGCATTTCAGACTCGTTCTCATTGGTGAAGTTTGTGACGTCAAACTAAATCATAAACCTAAAGTTTGGACCTTGCAATGTTTAGCTTTATGATTTGGATTTAGAGACCCTAAATTCTGAAGTGTGAATGGAGTCGTAACATAATATGCGGCCAAAGTCTTTAAATCTAAAGTATAAACCATAAATCTAAACCTAATTTTCATTTGTGAATGCACCTTAATATTTTTGTAAAAAATTGAGGTACAGAGTACACTACTGCGGTCCTTTATTTTGTGTGAAATAAACGGGCATTTGATGTTTTATGTCCAAGATAATATTCCAATTATAAAAGTAGAAACCCCGATGAGAATTTAATAAATTTTATAAGTTTAACGGATTCTATTTCTATATGAAGGAAACAGGAAGTGTGCAGGTGGACGCTATTATTGGATAAAACATTGAAAAAGTTCCGAGTGAAATATGTGTCTACGTCACTCGGCCAATACGATATTGATTGCGATTGGAAGTGAGGAAAAAGATGCTATTTGTATTAACTTTTTTATTATTGATAGCAATTAAAACTTGTTCAAGATAACGATGACATATTTCATAATAAAAACATTTGCCCAAGAAAAACCCCAAATTTGTAGGTTATGTGAAAAACAGTATATTGAGAAAGCAGATTATATGTATGAGAAACATTTAATATTATTTAATTTTATTTGATATTTAAAATAAATAATAATAGATATTAAACGTAGATATATTATTTGATTGGCATAAACCAGAAAACATTAAGTCGATATTCGTTTTTCACAAAACTTTCCTATTCAATTCATATAGATTTTTTTATATATCTACAGGTTTTCTTACAGAAGAATATCAATATTTAAACCACATATTATTTTTTAACAATTATAAGCAAAAAGTTTTAATAAACATACACACAGCTGATCATGTCTTGCACATTGGCAATTTTTTAATAAAAAAAATTCTAATTAAAATACCTATCTAATAATCAACTCTCTATAAAATTTTGTTATTAATATAAAATACAAAATTGGATAATAAAGCATCAATCGTCAATAATTTCCTTATTGAAGGACTTCTATAATGACGGTTCGGCTATGGTTATAACCATTTTCAAGTCTAAGGAAATGTTAACGGTTATAGCAAAAAAATTATAAAAATTTTGTTCTTGACAACTTACCAAACAGATGTAAGTGAATACCAATGTAATTTAATACATTTGTATTAAAATAAAAAAAAAACATTGTCATAAAACTTTTTCTATCTGATTAGGAGATTAGTTTGAAAAGTCAAAATAGACGAAATTCATCACATGATACAGGAGTGACATCTATTTAACTTTACACTTACATCTGTGTGGTACATATAAAATCATAACTTTTGACCTCTTAACTAAAATCGAAAGAAAATGAAAAAGTGTCCTAAAAAAGTGCAAGCTAGAATTCCATTTATTTCATATTTAGCAGTTATTTGTAAAAATAAAAGTCAGAAAAATTTAAATTTTTGAATTTATCTAGTGAGCTATGAATTTTTCGGGAAAACCAAATACATTTTTAAAATGGTCTACTAATAAGCAACTTTGCCTTAATTTAACCGACTTCGTATCTCTTATAGTTTCCGAGATCTCAGTATTGAACCTCGAAAAACGTACATCCTATATAACTACTTTTATTATTAATTATACATATACAATAAATGTATACGGGCTGTAGTAGATTAAAGATTTCATTCTATGCAAAATGGAGAGCAACTTAAAAGAATGATACCTTTCTTATCTAAAGGTGACGGAAGGTAAAAAATTATGTTTTTTAATAAATTAAGAAAGGAAATTTTCTTTGACGTCATTATTTAGAACTGGAGAAAGGGAAGCATATATAAAAATGTAACTTGTAGATGACGTACGAGTGCGAATTTTAATTTGAATTTGACAATAATATTTTTATAATCAATTAAAGAAAATTTTGCTAAAAGAAAAAATTTGGGTAGCAAGTTTTTATTGTCTCTCCATAATATTAAATAAAAAATGGCACGCAAGTAGCCCATTGGAAGAAATATGAAAATAATGAGAGATAGAAGTACAGCATGGAATTATGAAAACGTGGAAATATCTAGATATGCTCTTTTAAGTGCGTAAAATAGAACAGTAGTGCCTGCTATGATGTATGGATAGTGAATATTAGGCATGGGTGGAAAAGATAAAAGGAGAGTGACTGCCATGGAAACGAAATATTTGCGTGGTGAATGTGAATATGTTAGAAGTTGTCGTGTGAAGACCCATTTAGTGTGTGAAGAATGTTGTTAAACGAGCGGGAATAACTAAGTTGACATGGTTCTTCAATCAGTAAAGAACAACGAATGAGCACTATGCAAAATATATTATCACAGCGTGTTATCCATTTCCGGATGATTTATAACGACTTCTGTAATAAACTTTAACTTGTTTGGGTTCTGTCTAGTTACGGTATGATTAGCGAATTGTTGCCGTTTAAATTATTTCCTCTGTTTCGTAATTAGAATGTCACATTCTAGCACGCATATTGATTTTAGAAGGAGACTCATTCTTAAACAATTTTTGGTGATATTTTGTTATTTGAAATTTGCATGACTGCAATAAATACACTAAATATCTAGGGAACGGATAGAATAAAAAAAAATACAAATCACTGTCACTAAACTTATAATTCTATCAAAAATTTCCCTTTATAAACATTGTCAATTATTTTTGTAAAGAAATAGTATAACAGAAGGCAATTCAAGCACTCGTTCGTTCGCCCATTCGCTGCTGCTCACTCGTGAAAGAATTTGTAACTCGTGCTAGAATACGCTACCTTCTGTAACTAATGTTTTAATATATTACTATAGATGTGGTTTCTTTTCATAACATTTCCCCATCATTTGAATTTGAACGGAAAATAACCTTTACGTATTCCGTTAGAGAAGATTAGAATTGTACTAAACATCGAGGTGTGAAGTTTTTTGCAAGTTCCCATTCAGATACGGGACTAGGATTGCATGTCTTGCTCAGATGGATGACTACTGAATGATGAAATATTTTAAATGCGTCCTTGTCTTCTTATTTTGCTATGTTACAGATATCGTCGTTATCCATCTATTTTGAGCGAGACATGCTAATGTACTTCTGAGATACCCTAGTCCAGTATTTGCCTGGGTACTTGCAAAAAATGTCTCACCTCAATGTTTCGTATAATTCTAATCTTCTCTAACGGAATACATAAAGGTCGTTTTCCTATCAAATTCAAATGATTGGGAAAATGAACCATATGTCTATAAAATAAGTTAAACGTCAACTTTCATTCACTAGTCATATTTTACCCAACTACAAGAAATTAAATTTTTTTTAATTGATTATTAAATTCATGACCGAACAATTTTGCCAAATAATGATATAAACAATATATAGGGAATAAACAAAAACAAATGTTTACATTAGATAAACAAGTTTGGAAAATAAAAAGCCACAATAATTGTACTCATTAGTCTTTTTGGCTGGAATATCTACATATTTAAGCTTATCCTAACATTGTTACAACATACAGATGAGTAAAAATTGCAATCTATTTTGTGTATGATTGGTCATCACATTAGTTTGTATTTATTTTTATTTGATTAGTATTTTTTTAAATTATTGATTAATATTTTGTAAAATAAATGAACAGAAAATATGAATATTGGGTCCAAGGTTGATTAGATTAGGTTAAATTAGGGTTAGGTTAATTGTGGTTAGATTAAATTAGAGTTAGGTTAAATTGGTTTAAATTAGGTTAAATTACATTTTTATTGTAAGTTACTGTTACTGTAATACTGCTCATTTATTTAAAATATTGATCCAATAAATACTAGCGAATTTTATTTTTTATAAATAAATAAATATATCATCACGGCTTATTACCCATTGCTGGGTGTGCCAATCTGTTTTGTACACACATATTGGTAATGAAATATTTGCACCGTGCATGCGCTTACCAGGCGTTACCTCTGCTGCCGTGGAGAGAGCACCACAGGGGTCAATTTTGTGCCATTTAAAATTCGAAATATTTGGCGTCGATCGGGATCGAACCCGGTTCTCCAGATTCGCGACCTGACACTCAGGCACGCGGCCATGAGACCCCATAAATAGACAATTATTTGTTGCAATTCAAAATGGTTTTTTGTTTAAATGAAGGAATAAGTATACGCACCCAACCTCGGTTATACATATGGCCGAAATAAAGTAAAAACTTGGTAATAATTAGTATTTGTAATCAATTTTTTATTGTAATACCTACTCAAGGTTTCATTAAACAAAATCATAAGTTATAAACAAAGCAACACTTTCACCCGATTTTTAAATTAGAAAATTAATTATGCTGGCACCAATTACAAGGCGTTACAAATTGATAAAAATACCTACACTATTCTGAATATACCCATAGTCCAATATACGTGGCTAGCAAAATTGTGGCTAGAAAAATTAAGGCAGTCCCAGGTCACTCCTGATATGGAAGGATTTATAAGTGATATTTTATGAGTGTAGAAAGAATGGAAAAAATTATAGCTTGTATAAATGGAATTATGAATGAATATAATATAGGTTAAGCGAAAGAAAATCTATTTAGTTAGGAATATATGGCAAAGAATGACTTTTGCATGAATTCATGATACGGATTCGTGGATTCGTATCAATCTGCATCATGGGAAATGGTATGATTATGTGCATATCTTAGGCATATTGGTTTAAATATTAAGAACATATGCCATTATATGCCTAATATCATTATGATTATGACTGCTGGTAAGTATCTGTATTAAAAATAAAATCTACAAGTTTTAAAAGTGCAAATGGGGCAAGTGAATCTGTATTCCATTAGTATCTGTCAGATAAATATGCGTAAATTGGCGAATGAATGTTATTGATGAAGTTATTGAAATTAAAAGGCGTTAATGTAATTAAATCTATTGTCTCTGTGGCGAACGCATTATTAAATTATTATTCAAATTGAATTTTGTTTTTTGCAGATGGAATTTAAATATTTGTAATTAAATTTCACAGACCGAAGCTCAACCACAAACTGATTTAATTCAGGTTTTGTTTTGTGCAATGGCGGTAATAGAATCAATAAAAACCAGTCGTTTCTGAAATATTGTTGGGCTAACTATTGTAATAAAAGTCACGAGATATATTCCTCCTAAAATATTGTTCACGCTTAAACTTGTCCGGAATTAATTACTTCTGTGACTCGGAAGTTTAGCCCGGAACTGGCAAGTGGAAGTGGCTTCTTCATATATCGACCGATAACGTACACTTCACCTAATTTCACTATCTATACTCACTTTTTGAGGGGCAGCATATTAAGATTAAGATAACCTCATTTTAAAGAGGACAGTCATACACTCTGAAAAGAGTAACATTATTCGAAATCAATTAAATTTAGAAAAAATATAGTCAAACATATATCTATTTGTAAAACTCTCATAAATATGATTTTGATCGAGCTACCTCAAATAATTTCTATCCTATTAAAGATAAGGTACAACAAAATACTATAAGACAATATTATAGGTATTTTCTTCTCTAATTGAATATGCGATAGGTTAGGTTATGTTATGTTTAAAAAAATTGCTTGTTGTATAATCAATATTAATAGTTCAGAATATAAAGTTTCACAGAAGGGTACTCTCGGTATTATTAACACTGAAAGTTTTGACAGTTGTATTATAGCTATTAACATACCTGGGAATGAGCCCTATTCTCGGGGGTTAATTTTTAACCACTGGTTAAAAATTCTATCCAATAGTTACTGATTTGACAACTGAAAATCCCTTTTTTGTTATATGTCAACCTACTTGATTGGTTAAAAAATTTAACCAGTGGTTAAAAATTATCCACTGAGTTACGGAATAGACCCCAAAGTTATGTATATCATAACTGCCGAAGATGTAAGTTTGAAATCCGAGCTCGTAGAGCGAGGATTTTAAGACATCTAAGGCTTGTTACGATTAATAACATCCGTGGTTTGTTCAATAGTTTATCGGTTTCAAAAAATTAAGACATTATTGATAAATACCATTTTTTGAAATTCTCTCATTAATGCTACTTTCAGATTGCTATGGTTAACAGAACAATTATTTTGACATATCTCAATATGATAAATATTCAAATTATGTGCTTTGTTACACATGTTTATTACTTTAGAATAAAGTAGACCGTATTTAGAACGATAGGCTAACGTTATCTGTATGTATTAATGAAGAGCATTATACTTTCATTTTATTTTATTTTCATTTTGTAGACCGTTGTTGACAAGTCAGTATGGTAATAATATTACCATACAGCTACAGTTATTACTTAGTTACCAGCCTACTTTTGTACATGTAAACAATGGAATAATATCCTGAAACCGGTAAAAAAATAAAAACAATTAATATTTGATTATGATTATGTATGTGTATCCATAGTGAATTTTCCATTACAGTAGGTACTCAAAAGACGTATTATGGTCAAAACTATAAGTATTAAATCTGTAAATAGTGAACAAAACGTAAGCTGCCACTCTTATTTATAATTTTATATTAATAATGAAAAATGGATGATTGTCAGTTTCTTTTTACAGGTTTCGGGAAAAATATAATATTCTATTTCTACTCGAATGTAATGGCTACTCGCTCGGATCAATCAACCGCCTAATTTGAATAATATACTATTATGTTTATTTTATTGAACCAAGTGTAAAAATCAAAGATATATTAATAATTAAAATGATAGTTTATTAAACGATAAATAATTAAGAAAATGATAATTAATATAACGACTACTATGATTAAACAAATATAAACACTAATTTAAGACTAAGAATATTATTAAATACATAAACACTAACATTATTTATTTAAACAATATTTATTTCACTATATTTATATCACTACGTGTTCCAATCTCACACTGCCCGGTCGGTTGCAGGCTGTTGTAGACTGTCTCGCGATATTTATCTCACTCGTTATCCACTAGACTGCCATCCCAACATAACAAAAATATTGAGAAAAATTCAATTAAAATTTAAATAAATTTGTTTTCGATAGCTACTTTTCAGTAGGCTATGTATGAAAAACAATAACTGCTATCTGCCAATTTGAATTATTCACGATAGAAATCAAATAGAACATTGTTTATGAAGTTATTGACAAATATCGGTTTCATTTTAATTTAAGTTCAATTGTTTTTCATACACAGCTTACTAAAAAAAATATTAAAACGAAATTTATTTAAATTTCAATTAAATTTTTCTCAATATTTTTGTTATGTTAGGATATAAAATGAATATATGGTAGAATTCATAAAAAAAACACTATATCGAATGGGCGTAAAAAATGTATACCATCCTATTTAAAAAAAATATAACTTTGTATCTTAATTTGAGAACCACTGCTTTAAAAAACCATAATTTCCGTTTCTTCATTTATTATAACATTAGCTGTATTTCGTTTTGGTTTTTCAACTGAACCTGTTTCTCGAAATCGGGTAAAAACCCTTCTCAGTGTTCTTAAACTCGGTTGCCGACGTCTAGGAAACCGCTCCCGGTAAATTCTTTTTGCTCTTCTTATGATTCCACTCGATTCACCAAATATTAGAATCATATCAATTAATTCGTTCTTCGTAAACATTTCAAAATGTTTTTTTTTTTTTGTTTACAAAATAAGTTAAATTAAGTTACAAACAAATATATATATTTTTTGACGTTAATTTAATTGTTTTATATTGTTACGTTTTGTTTATTTTCACATAGCCACCTATGATATTTGTTTAAAAATTATTTCTAATATTTCTAAATTATCTCATTTTTCTCGAAATTTTTCAAATACATTAATAAAAAAAAATACATCGTTGAAAAGAGAAAAAATGGCGGTTTCTACTTTTATTAAAATAATTATAAGTTGCCATTTGAAAAATAAAAGTTGATAGTCGTATCTTGTAAACCTAACTTTATAAAAATATCTACATCTGCCATCAAATAGTATATGTAAAATAATAAAACTTTTATATGAGCCATTTTATTCTATTATAATAAAAAGTTGCGTGACCTGATTTGTTTACATAGCTGCTCACTGTAATTAGCCCGCCGGTAGGTCTAGAACGTTTCGCTCAGTGGCGGCGTCAGCGTGCTCGCTACCCTCAGTGGTTTCAACAGCGCGCACGCTACAATACTATCACTACGTTTAGGTACCACAAATACAATGAATTTAGCGGTGTTAATAAATCAACTAATAAAAGCATGTTGGATCTCTTGTTTAATTTCGCGAAGTAAATAAAAACAAATTGCTGAACCTTGAAACGTCTCATCGTGTCAAGTTAACCTCGCTTTTTCCTCCTCATAAACCCCAACATTTTGCGTTCATAAATCCCCGAAAATCTGCGGTGAACATAAAGTTGGGCAGTGTTTCCATTAACAGTGTAATTAAAAACAACGCAGGTAGCCCAGCGGTTTGTCGGCGTCTAATAATAAACTTTACGTCCGCATGAATTAGTAATACAAATGAAACACAAGCGTTGGCGAATGTTTATAAAGAAACTCTTCCATGACCATGCTGGACGCAGGCGGCTGTGGAAGAGAATGAGGATGTGGAGAGATAACGCTGCTGTTTTGTTTCTCCTGAAAAAATCTGGCAGGGAATGCGAATTTTTGTGAACACGACGTAATAATTTTTTATTGTGTCTACTGCGGAAATTTGTTTCGTGTGGGTTTTTGAGCGATATTTTGGGTTGTTTTACTTTTTTGTAATAATGCCACTCTATAACTCAAGATAAATATTTTCAACTGAATTTCAAGCCGCGTTTAGAGAGAAATAACATTCCATTCCTTTTTTAAAAAGAAAAGCTATTAAGAACATGAAATAATGAATGAACTCTGCGCATATTTACAAAATGTTTACCTATATACTAATTTTCGACATCCACATACTCACATACATAATTGTACGACTCTATATCAAATCTGAATCTAGGATCTTTAAATATACATATTCACTAATAATTTAAATAAGTAAAAATCACTAAAATCACACTACATTTATCCTTATTCCTTACAAAACCGACGTTTCGGTAAACATAAATTCTAGTACACATGAATATTTGTGTAAACTCTAAACATTAGAATATTTGATCAATAGAATAAAACATATATTCGATTTAGAAAATTTCAAGATTATAGAAGAGGAATAAAATTTCTCCAAACGTTTATTTTTTGAAAAGCTACTTCTTATTACAATAATAACAATGCAAGAACTAATATACGTACAAGATTTAAATACTGTATATTTCAGTGTTTTGGTAAAATTCAAAAAGGAAAATTCATATATCAGAACAAATTAGTCAATCGACAATCAATAGGAATCCGTATCGATGATGTCACCAAAGAAATCCCCACAAGATAGTTCTAGCTGTTTTCCGTATTTACTTGTTGCCGTTGTTTCAGTCTGACATGTTTACGTTTTCTTTCAAAGAACAGTGGTGGATCACATGATAAATGTCAAACTGTAGAACTAAATCTTTCTCACTATATAACTACTTATTAAATACTTTTTTACTGACTAGATTGTGTTCGAGCGAAAAGTTTGATTAGTCTCCATTTGTTTTTGAATGCTTATAAACTCTGATGAAGGTAGGTATACAAGGAAGTGTATATATTGAAAAGGCTGGTTTTATAAGAATAAATGCTATAGGTATGACTGAAAATTCCAGTAATTGTAATTGTTAACACACAGTTCATACTTGTAAAAATTAATTTTATTTTGTACCTGATGTTAAAAGTAGGTTAACGCTAAATAAAGTAAATGTTTATCTACACTTTGGCTATTTAACTACACCTTGAATAGGGGATTACAGCCCAATCGAATTAAGAGAAATTAGTAAAAATTAGTGTAAGTAGATACTTAATAATGAATATTAATAAAGAAATAAAATGATATAATTGAAATACTTCAGAAATAAGGGGGTTTTTGTTATAAAAGCTCGTCACTCATATGTATTCCATACGTATTATTTCGATTAGCGACTCAAGGACCACCTATAAATATACAACGAATACCCAGTTAGGGCCTCGATTCTACTACCAATGGAAGTAGACAAATTCAAACAGCGCACACGTGGCTACCAGTCCAGTACTGCAATTGTCAAACAGATTTTATTTGAATATAAATTTCTTGCATTAAACTTAATAATTTACACTTGCAATTATAAAGCATGTAGACTTGTACAATATAATAATCTTAATTTGTTTTTTATAAATATAAAAACTTATATTCGTGACGTCACATCTATATTTTCAAATTTCGGGGGACTATAATTCGCTTATTAATAGGATTTTTTTTACCGGATTTTCACCAATAGTCTGAGTTTTACTTATACTTTCTGATAAAATTATTTTTTAAAAAATGATGGAATCACCTACTATTATACAATTTATAAAAATAATAATAATAATGCATAATGTAAAGAAAAGTTGTAATATATAATTTTGACTAACCCGCGTAAAGTTAAGCTACGTTTCCAGCTCTTAACATAGTCACTGTTTTAGTCTTTGTTTTTGTTTTTTGTCTTATGTTTTTGTTAGAAGATATTGGCCATTTCCAGCTGTTAACATAAGCACAGTCTTAAGTTTTTGTACTTATAATGTTTGTTCACTCAAAAAAGGAACACATATAAAACTCTTTACAATGCTTCAAAAATTATATAGTTATTAATGATATTAATGATGAGTAGTAATCATTACTCAAATTAAGTAATAATGTAATTATTTTGTATAACTCCAAAATAACATTTGAAATAAAGAACGAAATTAATATGGTGAACGAGCCACAATATTTCTAATATTCCACTTTAAAATTTCAATATTGTCTGTATATCGATAAGATATGATATAATTTTATTTGTACTTATAATATAAAAATTAGATTTTTTTGCTTTCTGTTGTCCATATTTATATTATCTCAACACAAAAATAATAACATAACCAGCAAAATAATGACAGATACAACGCGTAGAACTACTGCGCAACATAAAAAGAGATAGCGCTTACATCACTTATCTCTTTCCAACAGAACAGCGACAAAGACTATGACGAAAGTATGAAGCATGCAAACTTTGTGTTTATGCGCTATGACAAAGACAAAGACTAAAGACTAAAACAGTAGCTGGAAACGCTCAAGCCATTATACGTATGACAAACTTTCAAGGTTATGACAAATAACAAAAACAGTGACTATGTTAAGAGCTGGAAACGTAGCTTTAGTGATAATTGCGGCTTGACATTTATAACCAAAATGAATTTTTAATTATTATTTATCATCAGGTACAAAATAAAATAATATATTATAGATGACGATAAAGAGTCTTTATCTTTACCACCTTCCACTTGTCGATAAAGTATCTCTTTATCGTCTTGTATAATAAATAACTATTAATTTTATAAATTTTATTGCTTTTCAAATAAAAATGTATTTAACGAACTTGATAAGTATACTATTTATTTCTAGAAATAGAAAATAATAAAATTATAGATATAATTATTTCTCATTATGATAACGTGTAAGAATGTGATACACGAGAATAAATTTTTAAAAATGCATTTGGTGAAACAAACTGTAATCCTTCATAAGCGCTTCTGGACATATCCTGCAGAGGGAGAGAAGAGAATCCCGCTCTTGCACGATCCTGCTTCCTCAACAGATGGTTCTGTTTTGATGGCTTGTAATAACACTACAAAGAAGTAAAACTTCGGTATAAATTATTAAAACTTATCATCAAGAGTAGAATGAGATATATCTTCCCTCGGGCCTTTGAGTTTACCATCTAAAATTCATAACAGTTGCGGGACTTGTGCTAAGCGCACCGTGACTCCCACAAGCGCACAAGCCCCTGTCTACAAGGGAAAGTGCACTGCATTCATACTGCTAATTCTTTAGTAATGAGCTTACAAGATACAGATATTGCTAAGTTAACTCGCAATCTAAATAATCCTATTTAAAAACAAAGTTACTCTACTGTTACACTAAGTTCTTTTAATAGTCATAAGTAGCAGTAAATTTATTAAAGGCTTTTAAGAATAAACAGCCCATGAACAGCCGATTAATTTTTATATATGTATTCTAATTGCAATAATTTACAAGATTATTTATAACGATTGCAATAAACTTTAGCAGCTTATTCTACAGGTCGTACAAAAATAAGTCCTATTCTTTTAGATACCAAAATACAAAAAGTCAAAATATTATTATTATTATCATAATTATTTTAATTATCAATCAACTACTTTGCCGCCTCCGCTTGCTCGTTGTTTTTGTTGTGGCTACAATATGTAGGTGGTCACCCATCCAAGTACTAAACTGCAAGCTACTTTCTTGAACGTGTTAACGAAAGGGCCGATACTAACGTATGCACAATGGACCTATTAAATTTTTATGACTCTGTGACGTCATTTTAGATTGGCCATCTAGCAGAATTTTTCTGAATCAATGGATGAGTGACATCATATTGTCAAATGACGAGAATGAAATAAAATAAATTTATGCCTGTTAAATCATGAAGAAAATAACAAAAAAAAAAAATCTATTCTGTATTACAAACAGATATGTATCTAATAATAAAAATATGTAAAATTTATGTTATGTCAGAGCTTGTAATATCGGGTCTTAAGCATATCATTTGACAAATATGCTATTAACTGTCACTTGTCGATTGCTTGGTATAAAAAATTTGCAAGTTTGAAGTGTAAATATGCAGGAATATTATATAAACAAAAAAAGAATTTTGTAAATATTGTTCAGTATGTAGTAATAGGTACATCATCGCTCATCGCAATTGTTATCACACATAATCTTCTTTATAAAACTTATATGCTAATTCTGTACAAATCTGAAAGTCTTACGTTTTATAGATCTGTAAAAAAACTGATAAAACGCATCTATTTTTGTTGATTATTATAAAATTATACATTAATGGCAGCTTCGTTGCGATTTTGTTCATTATTTACAGATCTGTAAGGCGCTTTGTTCAGAATAGTCCCATTATATCCTTTTTTCTGATTTCTATCTGTTCTTCCTTTTTACCTTCCGTCACCTTTAGGTAAGGAAGGTATTGTCTTTGGTCAAAAAATTCGGTAGTGAGTTTTTAATGAATAAGCACGTTTTAAGGTCTCTAGAATACGATTTTACAATTTTTACGATGATGTCTGTATGTGTGTGTGTGTGTGTGTGTGTGTGTGTGTGTGTGTGTGTGTGTGTGTGTGTGTGTGTGTGTGTGTGTGTGTGTGTGTGTGTGTGTGTGTGTGTGTGTGTGTGTGTGTGTGTGTGTGTGTGTGTGTGTGTGTGTGTGTGTGTGTGTGTGTGTGTGTGTGTGTGTGTGTGTGTGTGTGTGTGTGTGTGTGTGTGTGTGTGTGTGTGTGTGTGTGTGTGTGTGTGTGTGTGTGTGTGTGTGTGTGTGTGTGTGTGTGTGTGTGTGTGTGTGTGTGTGTGTGTGTGTGTGTGTGTGTGTGTGTGTGTGTGTGTGTGTGTGTGTGTGTGTGTGTGTGTGTGTGTGTGTGTGTGTGTGTGTGTGTGTGTGTGTGTGTGTGTGTGTGTGTGTGTGTGTGTGTGTGTGTGTGTGTGTGTGTGTGTGTGTGTGTGTGTGTGTGTGTGTGTGTGTGTGTGTGTGTGTGTGTGTGTGTGTGTGTGTGTGTGTGTGTGTGTGTGTGTGTGTGTGTGTGTGTGTGTGTGTGTGTGTGTGTGTGTGTGTGTGTGTGTGTGTGTGTGTGTGTGTGTGTGTGTGTGTGTGTGTGTGTGTGTGTGTGTGTGTGTGTGTGTGTGTGTGTGTGTGTGTGTGTGTGTGTGTGTGTGTGTGTGTGTGTGTGTGTGTGTGTGTGTGTGTGTGTGTGTGTGTGTGTGTGTGTGTGTGTGTGTGTGTGTGTGTGTGTGTGTGTGTGTGTGTGTGTGTGTGTGTGTGTGTGTGTGTGTGTGTGTGTGTGTGTGTGTGTGTGTGTGTGTGTGTGTGTGTGTGTGTGTGTGTGTGTGTGTGTGTGTGTGTGTGTGTGTGTGTGTGTGTGTGTGTGTGTGTGTGTGTGTGTGTGTGTGTGTGTGTGTGTGTGTGTGTGTGTGTGTGTGTGTGTGTGTGTGTGTGTGTGTGTGTGTGTGTGTGTGTGTGTGTGTGTGTGTGTGTGTGTGTGTGTGTGTGTGTGTGTGTGTGTGTGTGTGTGTGTGTGTGTGTGTGTGTGTGTGTGTGTGTGTGTGTGTGTGTGTGTGTGTGTGTGTGTGTGTGTGTGTGTGTGTGTGTGTGTGTGTGTGTGTGTGTGTGTGTGTGTGTGTGTGTGTGTGTGTGTGTGTGTGTGTGTGTGTGTGTGTGTGTGTGTGTGTGTGTGTGTGTGTGTGTGTGTGTGTGTGTGTGTGTGTGTGTGTGTGTGTGTGTGTGTGTGTGTGTGTGTGTGTGTGTGTGTGTGTGTGTGTGTGTGTGGATGTGTGTGTGTAACAAAATTTTCGTCTACGATAACTCTAATACTACAATTCCAAAAATTATAATTCTTTCGTATTCCTCTTCGTTGCACCCATATTAAGAGCTGATTAGATTTTGGTTATAATTGGTCAACCGGAAGTACCCTCATTTGAAGATTTTAACAGTTTTTCTTGAAAAAACGATGTTAAACGTCATTTTTTCACATTTAATGTTATTATAAATATTACAGAACATTGTATTCTCTATACGATTTGACTGCATTTTAAACTTCGTATTAAATGGATAGAGAGTTATAAAATTATAAAGAAATTAAATTTCATAAATTAGCCAGCTATGGTAGAAACAACTATATTAAGAAAATTCTGATTGAAAGATGTCAGTGCTATGTGCAATTGACATATTCGTAGTATTTTTGTGTTATAATTTTAGTCGAAATATAGGATCTTTTTGCTCGAAATACATACAACTGTCGAAGGTAATGTATATACAAGAAACTTAAAATCTTTTTCAAGGAACTTTCTGTATGGATTTTATAGAAAATACATACGGATTTACGAAAATTCTACCGGTAGATACTGCATCTAGCGACTGTGTTTGAAAACACGAGTGGTAAAAAGTTACCGTGTTCGAAAATTGTTCAATATCTACCAGATCCATCTACCGGAATCATGAAGAATCTAATCTCCAAAATAGGTAGTGATGCAAAGCGAAGCGCGCGCGCTGAAATGGAAATGTGTTCAAAGTAGGACTCTGCTCAGTTTGTTAAATACGTCAAATTTCTAACCTGTTACAAATATTTTCATAGGTTATGGATCTACCCTGTTTACCACTTGCGTTCTTAAAATATCGATTCTGGTAGTTATAAAAAGCTGTTTACCGGTAACAGTTCTCGGGTAGAAGTTTCGTAAATACCTCTTATAACTGACGGAAGGTAATGTGCTGGCCACATCAGATTTTTTTAAAAGTATTCATCGCATATATTATACCTAAATTTACTCGGATTTATTATTTTGTTGTACATGTATTTGTTGCCATATTTTAAATTTAAATGTTCTCCACCATATCACTCACCTGCACTAAAAGTCAACTGCGCACTATGCACATCTCACTTTTATTAATATCTCTCTCTTTTAATTGAATAGGTCCATTATCTACTTAAATTGTTTAATACTGTTCACTTGAAAACAAATTACAAATAATATTTAATACAAATAAACTAACCAAATTTGACAAACAAACCGTTAAACATTTGTTAATAATTAATAAATAATAATCTTTTATTGTATAGGTTTGTTCGCGGTAACAATCCCGGACTAGTTTGAGCATCACCCGGACTGGTCTGAATAATACGTGACCAACAATGACCAATCATCTGTCAGTCGGAGTCGTACCGCGAACAACTAAAATGAAATTGCGCATGCGTATGATGCTCAAACTAGTCCGGGATTGCTACCGCGAACAAACCTTATATAAACTTATAACAATAATTGATGTGTAGATGGCGGTGAGTAATTTCTTGTATCCTCGTACTTTTCTCGTTGCATTGGTGGAGATGTGATGATTAACGACACACAACATCCATACTTTACCAGGGATTCGAACCCGGGATCTTTGAGTCGTGCGTCGACTACATTGCCCACTACACCACCGGGTTTGGTACATTTGTTAATTTATTTTCATATTTAGTTTCAGACGTTATAAACCATGCAAAATTAGTTTCGCTTATTGGTTCAAATGTAGATTTTTATGATCAACTACTTTTATTTGAAGCTTTTTTTACATAAAATTATTAGGGAAGCTGTTAATTACGAAAACATTAATATTATTAAATATTAAGGTACTATGTTCGCGAATGCCGGTAACAATCCTGTATGTGTACATTAATGGTATATGTTTAGGGTATTTTATTTGCAACCTTTATATTCTATTTGGTAGAAAGCTGATCATCTTTATTTTATAATGTGGAAGGATGGTATTACAGCTGCACGTGAATCCTTTCGTATCATGGGCAAAATTAAGTCATGATATTGGAGGGGGGGGGGGGGGGAGGAAGTAATCTAAAGCCCTGGCGCGTATAGGGGTGGGGAGTAATGTAAAGCTATCCAGAAAAAAGGCACCACAGTCATTCAAGGTTAAATGCCTTATAATAAAAATTACATTTTTTCATGGGATGTGAAGCTGCATGTTTTTCCCCTTTCATGTACAAAAATAAATTTCAGATTACAGAACATTTTAGAAAAGAGAATATATAAAAAAAATGAGCAAGGCCTTGGTGATCCAGAATGTTTTTTTTATATAATTAAAAAAACGGACGTTTCGAACCCTAGTGGTTCATCATCAGCATATTACAAAATATAATGTAAAAAAGTAGTTATTGTTCAATAACAATTTGTCAAAAAAAAATTACTTATGGGTGTACCTGCAGAACTTTGCTGGTACACCCATAAGTTAAAGATGGGTTTTTATCAAGTTGTATTACAGTTCAAATATTTTTAACTAAAACATTTTTTTGACAAATAAACAATAACTAGTTTTTCACATTATATTTTGTAATATGCATTTTTTCAACGATTTCCCAGCTGATCCTTCTGGACTCAACTCAACAAAAGAGAATATATTTAACGAATTATTGACTTACCCAAATAAACTATATAAACACTATGGCGTGAATATTATATAGGGTTGCCTGTTCGTCGTAATTGCCGCTAGAAGCCATCAAATATTAACTGTGTAAAATACGAGTACGTTATTTAATGTTACTTTATTCTTTGTCTTAAATTATAATATTTGCAGTTGTTTCATTTTGTTTTTTTTTATAGGAGGAGTAATTACCCCCTTTACACCCCCCCCCCTTTATATACGATACTGTTAATATTAAAGTGAATGTGTAAGTATGTGTAAGGTCAGAATATTTTTTACCGTACAATCAATCCGTAAATATTTAAATAAAATGAAATGAAAAAATAAAAGTATATTTAGTCAAAATTAATAAGATTAAACATTACAAGTTATTGATATGAAAATTCTTGATTATGAACTAGTTGTTCGTCATTATTTCGCGCATCCGATAGTGCGGGGTTGGTGAAGCAGTAGTTTTCGATTTCCTGTTTTAATAAATTCTTGCAGAACATCATCTAGAGTCAGGAATTAGTCCTGGGCCTCGATTTTGTAACTTTAAACTCTGTCTGATTTCAAATTCTGTCAGAATTAGGTTTTTCCCACTACGAAGTGTACTGCTCCAGACCAGTAGAATTTGAAATCTATCTGGAAAAAGAATTGGGGAAATCTCAATTCTGTCAGATGTAAAATTCTACTGGTCTGGAGTAGTAGAATTCGTAGTAGGGAAAATCCAGTTTCGACAGAATTTGAAATCAGACAGAATTTATAATTACAAAATTGAAGCCCTGACCCACACGGTCGACCTTAGCCAATTTTTAATTATCTCTTGTTTTTGTCGAAAAAAATGTTTTTCATTTTCTGTTCTGAAATGTGTGTGTAATAATGTACAAATATTTTTCTAACTACGCCCATGTTTTGTATTGTTTATCTCCATAAACCAAAATTATATTTATTTATTTATTTATTTAATTTACACAATCAATACGGAGCTCAATTAAAAACGTTCGTTTCCTGCAATTGATGCAATGATAACCAAGTATAAAAAATTAAATGTTATATTTATAAAACGTTGACATCTGTGTAAAATTTTGTTGGATCCAACTTGGCAAAAATTGAACATGGCTAAGTTGGAAGTTCAATAACTTAAAAAAGCTAGAAAATATGGTTTAGAAAAACAGAACAGTGTCCAGTGGTGGTACACCAGCAATAAAAGATATTGGATTTAGTATTGGAATTATTAACACAATGAGATGTCTCTAAAAAAGTTAATAAATACCTCAATATTTATTTATTTGTTGTTAATTTTATTATTTCTTCTATCTGTTCCAATACAAATAAAATTGTATTTTCCTTAACCTAAATCTGTCAAAAATAATTTTTCGTTCCACATACTTCAATTATTAATTCGGGGCTAATATAATCCTTTAAAGAAAACATTTTTATTAAAAATGTGGAATCAAAACTGATAAGTTAAATATCCACTTTAAGCTCGTAAAGGAACTCTCGCATGACTTTATTTTAAAGGACTTTAAACTAACAACATTAACTTAAAGTCGAATTATGAAACGCTTTTTTCACTTTTAGATCAAACTTTAAAATTAAAGTAACTTTATATCTATTATGAAACCGGCCGTAAAAGGAATAGAATTATTAAAGTTTGTTACACTTATTATAATCAGCATGTGTAAGTTTTATTACAGTTTATATTTTTCTTCAAGCGTATTATAATATGCATATTATGCTACTGTACACACGGTGTAGAAGATATTCATTGTCTTACTAATACAAAAATGTTGTTATTGTTGTACTAGTAAAAAAATGTTAGTTTCTTAGTTCACCGCTGACGGCGGCAGTAGCCACAGCAACACAGATCATATTGAAAATTGTTATTTGACAGTTGAATCGTTTGTGTTTTGTACAGCCAGCTTTGACTAAAATTGCAAATTTTACAACTAAATAAATTCCAAAAAAATGTCAATAAATTATTTGAAACGCTTGAAGAAAAAGTAGTATACCTATGTCATTCGGAGTAGAACACCCTTTTCGTGTTTTACCCAGCTTGCCAGGCCTCAGCCGCAATAGCTGGGTTCAACACAAAAATACCGCTTTCTACTCCTAATAACATAATATACTATTAACTGAAACATAAATATACCTAATGCCAATTTTTGTAAATATGTTTGTATACTAGGAATCATTTCTCCTCAGTAGACAATTCGTACTTTACGTCGTATTCCACATTATTTACATTTGCTATCAGCAGTTTCCTCACATCCAGTGTCCAGCTCGTATGTTATTTATGTCCAACAAACAGTAGCCACATACGAGACACGTATGAATTTATTCCGTATTCCTCGTAGCGGGCGCTGATGCGTCCCGCGATTAGATTTCAAGAAGAAAAAATACGTTTTCCGGTAGCGTCACATCTCGTCTTCTGCACCATACGTCATCGGGTGTCGCCTGTTGTTTCCGCTGATTTATATCCACACACACAACAACCATCAACAACGATGAGTTATGATCGCCAAGAAATACTTACGATGTGTGCCAAATGGGAGATACAATACAACACAAAAAGATTTCCAAGATTTCATTAGATTTTGGGAGGAGAATAAAATATAGGCTGAAACATTAAACCCGTTTTTCATTATACTTTTTATTTCCCGCTACCTTCGGCCAGGGGATATAGAGGTCGTGCTAAATATCACATATTGAGATTTTAGTAAATAAGCATGTTTTAAGGTCCCTATAGAAACCGACTTTAACATTCTACGATGGAGTCTATGAGTGTATGCGTAATAGAAAATCTAAATATGTTTTCATAGATAATATTTATGCAAAAAATGTGTAAAGTACCTATAGGGATTCACGAAGTCAAGCTACTTGGCTTAAAATAAAAAACCTGATGTGGCCAGCACATTACCTTCCGTCAGTTATATGTATCAATTTCATACAGAAAGTTCCTTGCAAAAGATTATATTTCTTGTACATTACCTAAGGCAGTTGTATGTATTTTCTACAAATTCCATACAGAAAGTTTCTAACAAAAGATCCTATATTTCCAGTAAAATTATAACATAAACATACTGTCAACTGCACTTGACATTGACACCTTTCAATCAGAGTTTTCTTAATGTAGCAGCTGTTTCCAGAGTTATAGCAAAGCTGACTAATATATATGATATTTAATTTCTTTATAATTTTTTAACTCTATGTCCATTTAATATGAAGGATAAAATGCATTCAAATCGTATAGAGAATAAATATTTCTTTAATTTTTATAATAACATTAAATGTGAAAAAATGATATTTAACATAGTTTTTTCAAGAAAAACTGTTAAAATCTTCAAATGAGGGTACTTCCGGTTGACCAATTATAACCAAAATCTAATCAGCTTCTCATGGATATAACGAAGAGGAATACGAAAGAATTATAATTTTTGGAATTGTAGTATTACAGTTATCGCATTAAAAAATTTTGTCACACACAGACACACACACACACACACACACACACACACACACACACACACGCACACACACACACACACACACACACACACACACACACACATACATACATACATACATACATACACACACACATACAGACATCATCGTAAAAATAGTAAAATCGTATTCTAGGGATCTCAAAACGTGCTTATTCATCAAAAACTCACCACCGAATTTTTTGACCTTCCTTACCTAAAGGTGACGGAAACAACTAAAGATAACTAACATTAGTTATTGTATTAGTTATCTTTATTTGTTTCTGATATATGCACGTATTATTATCTAATACTTTTTGGCGACATTTACATCCTTACATTTTTAATTTTGTAATGTAATGGTCTTATTTTCCAACTGTACTTTAACTATCCCTGATGATAATTCATTTGGAATCAAAACGTAGGAAAGTTAATTAAATTACTATTTATTAAACACTGTTTGCCAAGACTGCATCTCCCATTATTTCTCATCATCCCTAACATCATACTAATAGTCAAGTAATACCAATAAATTTAATAAAAGTTATGCTTAAGAAATATATATGTATTTATTAAACTGAAAAAAATACATTACGAGTGATAATATGCAGGTCACATCAGATGCTTTTTTTTCTAAATTCGACTTTTTTCAATTCATTAATCATCTCATATTCGTCTCTTTCAGTGATAATGATCGTAGTAGTTGCATATTCGCCTATAATTAAAAAATAAAAAACAGATGAGATTCCTAAGAAATTTTATCCTTCATAACATGGTAGATTGAAGTTTCTAGTTCAAAAGCTAATATAGCAATATAGGTCAATTACCAAACATCAAACATCATTTCCGAATGTTTGCAAATTCCAATATTGTCAGCACTATTTCTGCTTCAAAGACGTGGCACATGTTTTGTTTTACGTTTGAACTGCCTGTCAATATGTTTACCTGTAATCTTTGATGTGTACATAAATAGAAATGAAAAGCTTTCAAAGATCTCTGAAAATGTTTATCACCAAGATTAGATTAAACATTCAATATTCCGAGAATTTTTTTGTTTGATAAGCCGATATTCATAATTGATTTTAATTATTCGACTTCTGACAACCCCAGATAAGACCAGATTATCTTTTTGAAGAGATAAGCAGTTAGTGCATTGGCTCAGCACGTTGCATTCAAGAGTTTAATCCTTGCAAGATAAATAAACAAAAATGAAAATATCCGCAAGATTTTATCAATTCTGCATTCAAAGAATTATTATAAGATTCTGCTGAAAATTATTATTAGAACGTAAATGTATGGACTCGCTTTTATTTTAGTTGTACTCAAAATTGTCATTATAAGTAATTGAAGGGTTTAGCACAAAAATCGAATAATTCCACAAGTTGAAGTTTCTACGTAATAGCGCCATATAACAACGTTATTAATTCTAAAAGAACTTATCCGTGTCGTTTTCGGACAAGAACGATTTACTCACGAGGTGGATAAAATGTGTCTTTACATGCTCGTGCCATAAATAAATACGTATTTAAAAAAAAATAAACATAAAATATAGTAAGTACTATTCCTGCTTGTATTAGAAAAATATAAAATTCCTACTTTCAAAGTACCGGCAATCAATTGTTTCTACTTTCGTCCGGAATAAGTAGATTTACAGATCATCAAGAAACATTTTGTTACTGGCCTCGGCCGGTAAAATTTGACACATTTATGGTTATAAGTTGACGTTACTATTATACATGAACGAACATTATGTATCATGTTAAATGTAAAAAACATATTTAAATCAGCGTTAGCATCACATAGTCATGATACAGGACATAATTTCACAATAAATAACCTAGAATTATTTAAATATTGTAATGTCAAACGAGATTTAAATATGTTATAATCTATTTATATGAAAAACACGGATAAAAGTTATTAAATTTCGATCTTTCACCGTTAGACAACCCATTATTGAAATTTGTTAAATAAGAGTAACTGTAATTAGGAAATATCTGCACTGTTACGGTAAAATATCCCTTGTACTGTTTCTTCAACCTGTTTTCCAGGAATTATTGTATGCATTAGTATAAATACGTATACGAGTTTTTAATTTGTTAGTGTACTACTGATGATGACTGCTTGGCAGTCGAAATGTACATTTAGTGTTTCAAGAAACATTTATTTGTGAAGAAAAGAATACTGTATTATTTATTAAATTTATCTTCACGTAGCTCGAATAGTATATTAATTAAATGGATACAGTTTAAGCTAAATTTAAGGAATTAATTCTGAACTAGCAAAGTAAAATTGATAAATATTTTTTTTTTAATTTTCAGGATATGTTCATGAACCCATATCATTTTTAATTTAAATTTTAGGATGTTAGCAACGTAAGAAACCCTAGAAATTTGGACAAAAAATAAAATTCATTAAATAACTGGATGAAGAAGTATATGGGGTCTCGTGGCCGCGTGCTTGAGTGCCTGGTCGCAAATCTGGGAAGTCGGGTTCGATCCCAAACGACGCCAAAAGAAATACTTCGAATATTAAATGGCACAAAAGTTACCCCTGAGCCGACGTCTGATAAACGCCCGCACGGTACAAATATGTCATCATCATTACCAATATCTGTGTACAAAGTAGATTGTGATGGTATATTTATTTTATTTTAAGAAGTATGTACACACACTAAAAACTTGGGTATCACACATCTACAAAAGTAGAAAATGCTTTGCGAGTTCTTACAGATGCAAAAGTGCAGTTTTTAAAAATAGTGATACCAATAAAGCCTCATTCATAATACGAAATTAGTAGTTAGTGTTACTAGTTATGGTTAGTGGTTATAATTAGTAGTTAATGATTGGTAAACAGCGTTCACAATACATGAAATTATCGACTTCCGAATTACTATTTTTGTTGGTAATATAGTATATTTCCAAAAATTTAAGAGTGGTTAAATTTAATACCTACTTCTTATTTATCATGTGTCAACTACTAATACTAACCTCTAATTTCGTGTTGTGAATGAGGCTTAACTATCATGGTATATGGATTTTTTTTCATATGTACACCTACTTGTATATTCGATATATTTATTTTTTGCTCGATGATGTATGTATTTAGTTACCAACGATAAGCGGGTGCTAAAATACTACTTTATATGAATTATTTGAATTATACTACAAAACTACAAATATGTAGATATTTCACTCGTTTGCATGGTACTCGTAGTTCTAATATGTATGACTTTGACAATAAGGATATATTTATTGTTGTTCATTTGATCTAGGACATTTATTGTTCATTTTATTACACAAAAATATTGGTACACTCGTGATTGATTGATGACCACGGATAAATTTCACATTTCACTGATTTTAGCGCAATTCACATTGGACCTATTCAGAAAAATCACTGAAGACATAACTAGGCCTGGGAAAAAATTTCGAATAAAAATTACTAATTCATTTATTTCTTTTTTATTTCTTTCTGTTAAAAAGACCAAAAATAATTAAATGCGAATTGTTTAAAACAAAATTTAAATCCTAAAAACTATTTTCTCAGCTGTTTAATCCACAAAAACGTAAACGAAAATGACTTGAATGATTTTTGAAACATAAAAACAACAATTAAACACCGTTAAAGAAAAGTGTACGTCATGGTAGAGATCACGACTACAGCGCATTTACAGTAGCAGAAATAATATCTCTGTATTTAAATTTCACAACATTTTATCTTAAAAACAATTAAAGTCTTTTGAAAGGAAGGCATTCAACAAAGCCTGTGACCACGATAACCGCGTAAAGAAAATACAACCAACAAACAAAGCGTGAACAAAACATTTTAAACCTGTGTCCGCAAATGTACTACCGCAGCCATATCAATCAAAACAATGGTCAAGGAAACGTGAAATCGTGAAAAATGCCGGTCGGGCCTGATTTCATGATTTCCGTGGAATTACTACGTGCTGACACGTTTCTGTAGGGAATCCTTCCTCGGCTATACTTTACAGTGTTACATCTTTGAGATTTTATTTATAGCAAGCCTTCATTATAGATGTATACTTTGTTTGCTGTAGCAATTATTCCATAGGATTGTTTTTCTTCTATTTAGAAATGTATTAAGCATGACAGTCTCATACAAACGTTTTGTCAAGTAAAAGAATTCATAAAAATAGATACTCTAAATTTTTAATAGTTTAGCGTTATTGAGAAAATTGTTTTGTAAATATCTTATAAAAATCAAAAACAATAAGAATATTTCAGGAAAATATATCTGTTGTACTAAATGCAAAATTCCTTCGAAAGTCGCTATTTTCCGTCTTTCGAAGAGAATAACTATAAAAGTAGCTGGTAACTAGACTCATGTATAAACTGTTACTGAAACTGTCGTTAGGTAGTTTTTTGTAGTTTAGTGAGTTACTACGAAAAAACCGTCCTTGTGAGACACTATATTGCCAATGCCAATGTATTTTCTCTCTATTTTGGTTTCAAATATCTTAGCTCACTGCTGGTAAACCTTTTCAAAAATTTGCATTGATGCGTATAAACTAATGAAAAATGTCATAGCTACTTAAATTTTATTAAAAACTGTCGTAACTACTCATAATGATAGAACCAACTTAAAGCCAAGCTACAAGACTATACCTTGTTCCATTTAAGCCATTCAGTATTGCGCAGCATAGGGAATAGTTTTGAAATCTCTGATTGGCTGAAATTAGAGACAAGAAACAAGTTTACCCAATGTAATTTCGGCTACTTCAGATTTGCGCTGTTGCCAGTGCCATCTACTGCATGGCTTAAATGGAACAGAGCATAGCTGAATTTTTATTTTAAAATTTATATCAATTTCGAGAAATATCGTACAAGTGTCTTTTAAAGGTACTAAACATTTAAGGTACAAAAATATAAATTATGCTCTTAGTTTTGCTTTAATTCCCTTGAGCTTGAATTAATATAATATTATACAGGATGTAAATGAAATAAGTGCATTAAATTTAACTAGTAATATAACTCGTCGTAACAATATTTCTTAATAACTTTTTCTCGAAATCGCATATTTTTTTAGCATTTTTACCACCCCGTAAATTGACGAGTCGTTCCAAATATTTTTGTAATAATTGAATGCAGTAGCAATACCTATGAAAAATTTTGTATTAGTAATTGACAGTCCTGTCAGATGTTGCAATTAAATTTTAACATTAGTAATAAACTTGTTTATAAAGTAAAATTCTGGCAAAATGCTTATGTTTATGATTAGTGGATACACAGACATTGTAATTACCTATGGTGAAGTTCTCATGGTCAACGAAGTTACACGAAAATCAGCCTCTTCGTAATATTCGTAAACTTATGTTGTACCACATACAGTATCTTCCAGATTATCACAGTTTGATGTGTCACATAAGACAATTTGGAATATTTTAAAAGAGCAACAGTTATTTCCATACCATGTGCAAAAATTGCATTGTTTCCAGCATTTCAATTTTGCGAATGAGTTGTATTGTTCACTGATAGGGCTGGATATATTAGAGAAAGTGTCTTCAATAATGCACAATACACTTATCTGATCACAAAAATCCTCATACTGTAAGAAGGAAACACAATTTTCAACAAAAAATATTATTAATTGTTTCGGCGGGAATAAATTGACGAGTCATTGGTCCTCATATAATCCCACCTCGTTTAAATGGACAAAAGTATGTACTTACATTTTTTGAATAACGTATTTAAACTATTATGATTTGCCGTGTTGACACACGAAGATTCATTTCATAACGTCCATAACTAATACGCTCTTCCCACGCTCTTACTCTATTCACCCAAGTTCAGAAACCTGTGTTAATACACAATTTTATAATTTTGTTATCCAAATTTTAAATTTCTTTATTTCAAAAATTGTATTATTACGAATTTATTAATAAAAAATATGTTTTCCGTTGATCGTTTATTAATTACTGTATTTACAAGCATGCAACCACCACCCGACAATTTTTGTGCTGTGTACATGCAACTTTGAATAAGACAGCTGAGGGCAGCAGAGATCTTGCCAGTGGCGGGTAACGAAATTTTAAACAAATTTTTAAAGAATTATAACTCAAAAACTAGAAGATTTAGAAAAAAAAATTATTAAGAAAAACTGTTGCTCTCGAAGAGTTACATTACTGGTTAAATTTAATGCACTTATTTCATTTACACCCTGTATATCGTGTTCACACTTCCAAGTTGAAAACTTATTGTTAATAAATAATAAAGAAAAAATATTATCAATAGATCTTGCTTCCAAACAAACCCCCTTTGTTGTCTTACGTTCCTCTCCATAGTACTGTATCTGTCATTCTGTTTGCATCTGTCATTCATGTTATAACCTACTACTTTATTCTGACTTGTTTTGCTCGCTGTGTTTCTTAAAAATGAGTTTGAAGCGAAATGAGATGCCTGGAGCAACTTTTCTGTTTAATAATATTGAAGATCATTCGATAATACAACTAAAACGATGGTTGGAGTGTACAGGTGACAGTTCTTTGTTTAGAAGTCGTAATCATAGCAACCATTAGTTCTATGCTTTCGTGCAAATTGCAATTGTGTGTCTATTTAATGTTTAGTTTAAGATTTGGAGAAACGCCATAAATGTAATCAAAAGGAAGTTATCGAAAATAAAGGTATCTGACATCCTTATCATAAGTATCAATTTCAATTTTCATGACGAAAGCCCTAGAAAAACAGAGGAATAAATTATCAATATATCGTTAAAATATGACGGAAAGAGTGTGAAAGTATTAAATGTAAATTAAATTTATATTTGTAAACATAGTGTTTTCCCGCGTTCTAGATTTTGTTATTTATAACACTATTCCATTATTCGTTGATATCAAAAAGTGGTCTACGGCCTGTCTTAATTTATAGTGTAAATTCGCTATTGTAATTAGAAATCAAACAAAAGATTATTTATAATTCGTTTAGAGAAAAAAAGCTAGCGTTTAAATAAATTTATACTTGTGGTAGAAATAAATAAATAAATAACTAAATATATCATCACGGCATATTACCCATTGCTGGGTGTGCCAATCTGCTTTGTACGCAGGTATCGATAATGATGATGACATATTTGTACCGTGCGGGCGTTTACCAGGCGTCACCTCACGGGTACTCATTGCTGGCGTGTAGAAATAAAATTGTAAGAAAGGCGAAATGCACATTTTAAGCATCAGCACCTCTATAGACAGAGTCAAGTTTTTTTTGTTTTGAGCTTTGAATACAAATTTTATATTGTGGCGAGAAATACCATTTTCATCAGAATATGTCAGTGTGAGTGTGTGTGTGTGTGTGTAAATTCTGTATATCTTGCTCAATATATTATTTAAGAAACATATACAAGTATATGCACGTATTGTGTGAATTTCAATCATATGATAACTTTTGCAATGAGAAAATAAACAAAATAATTTTCCATGTTCATAGAAAATATGATGAAATCTTATTTTTATAAATATCTATTTCGCATACAAATACTCTAGGAAATTCATAAAATTTGGTACTTCAATCGGTATTTTTGTAAGAATTACACTCCCCAATGCACTATATAGTATTTGACGTCCTATCATTTGCATTTTCAAAAATTGATATAGCCAGATATTCGGACGCAAAACATCATTTGCAGATTTCCCAATACTCCAATTTTGTCCGCTAGGGAGGTGGTGTCTACTTATATGCACGACGCCTGAACAAGAATTTTTTACGAATTTGGAAATCCTGTTTCTGTATGTTTACCTAAAAAAAACCTTTTAAACCTTAAAATTACATTCTCTGACATGTGAGCACTGGCGCTGCGCTGATCAAGCGTCGAAGTATAGCGATGACGTAATCGCGCGAGCAGCCGGGCAACGTAAACAAACGAGTCGCGACGTGTTTAATTACTTCCGGTCGCTTGAACATTTTGTGTTCGATGTTGTTATGGGGTCGAATATTCTAGATCTCTCTAGAAGGTAATTTATTTTATATACATATTGTTATTGTATTACAGTGTCCTGACGATGGTTAAAAATATAACCGAAAGCTTGACAAATTAAAAAGAGTGTACACACTTTAGCCTACAATATTCTGACTGATAAAAGAACCTGGTAACTAGACTGTCGTTAGGTAGTTTTTGTAAAAAGACTGTCGTTTAGTATGTGAGTTAATACAAAAAAAATATATGCCCTTGATAGAGGTGTGTTCCTAACTGTAGTAGAAGATATCAGGCCTATTGCTTGCATGTACGGTTTACTGTCGCATCCGTTAAAAGTGTATGAATGAGACACGACAGTAAACCGTATACGCAAACTAGCCTACTATGTTAATGACATTTTTCACTAAAAATAACCTCTCCAACAAACTGTTACACACTGACTAGAGTAAGGCATACACTAGTACTGAAACACCTTGTATTTTAATATTATTCATACAACCAACTTTGTATTTAGGAAGTTCGACAATCCAGAGTCAGAAATGGGTCAAACTCTCACTATTCGCATCCTGGGACGAGTTAGCTCTTACATGAAGTAAATGTTTGAACAATGTCATTAGTTACCAACGGTCAAGTACGCTTACTCTTCCAACGAAACCGAAACGACAGCAGAGTTACCTGCGATTTTCTCCTGACTCCTGCAGAACTCTCCTAATTATTTAAAAGAACTTGTGGAAAGTTCTCGCGTTCTCTAATCGGCAAATCACGGGAGACTATTACACTTTCAAGGCTTTTACTAGACGCCCATTACGGAGAAAAACGCTACCAAAGTCACAGGAAACGTTTAGAGGGATATTTTAGGAAGTCGGAATTGATTCATAAACTTGGTTAATCATACGCAATTATAACTAATAAAATAGAAAAAAATCGAAACTTCTTAAGGTCCCGCAAGTTCAGCACAAAAAAAAATAGAAAAATCTGATGTGACCAGTACATAACCTCTCGCCAGATATTTTACCTGGTTGTACGCATAAAACGAAAAATATTCCTTTTATATTCTTTCGCGTTGTTGACTTTTTTTTATTTTCATAATCTTCATAATGATGTACAAATATTTTTGACAGTGGCATACAAATATTTTTGACAGTGACATGTATGTGTCAATTACAAACATTGACATTTCTTTCCTTGAAGTAGTTTAATCTGAGAATTTTTACATCAAATTATTTTATATGCATTTCTTTATCTCTAAATCTATAGAAGATATACTATTGAATTTATATTTATCGAATAAAGTATTTAACGTTCTTTTTTTTTTTTAACTTGATTGGCTTTGCGTCCTCAGAGGACACTCTCGCCATAGTTTCTCTATTCTGGTTTTGTTTATAGCTCTATTTGACATTTAGAAATATAAGTAAATAATGATCGACATAATCGGTTCTTGGGATTTGACGTTAAATATGCTATGTTGACTGGAAGGGTATGGTGTGTTTTTATTATTTCCTTATATAATGTTTGTTGAGCGCTTATGAATCGGTCGCAGTTGAATATCAGATGGTTAATATCGCCTATTTGACCACAGTCGCATTTCTCTGACTGTATTACACCTATCTTATGTAAGTAGACTGGGTTTTTGTTGTGGCCACATCTTAGCCTAACAATGGTTGTAATGTAATTTCTGTTCATATCTTTGTTAAACCAGGTATTCTTTGGGATACTTTTGTTATATTCGAAAAATAGAATACCAGTATTAACAGATTTTTGGTTGTACCAAGATTGCCATTCGTCAAACATTCTACTTTTGAGTAAGTTGATCGCATCGGGGTAAGTTAGTTTTATATTAATAACCTGTCCTGTTCTTTTTAACGTTCTTTAATATAAGTATTTATATAAATTTTCGATGAATAATATTTAGATGATTTTTTTCTTGTAACTACTACTTCCGGTTGTCCAATTGTTACCAAAACTTTGAAGTATTTAAAGTAAACAGATTTCTCTTAACACTTATATGCCGCTGACGCAAATAATCGACAGCTAATATATTGCAGTGCCGCCAACGCTAATAAGCGTTTTATTCGCTTTAATACTTTTAGTTATCAAGTCTGTTCGGGAAAGCATTTGGGTACGACTATGTAAGCAGACAATCGAGTAAAGGAAAATAAAAATTTTGGGATCAGGATAAGAACGTATAAATTAAAGCGGCATTCAATGTGTTAACAAAGCTTTTTATAATATCAAAACCGTAACTAGGGTTTTGAGCGCCTGTGGCAAAAATTTTATTTGCGCCCCTACATATCAAGAAAATTCAAACAAAATAAACTTCTGATGAGCGGTTTACGAGTTACTCACAACTTAAACTTACATGAATATTTTCTAAAATTTAAAACATCTGAAAATCGGCTTAATTCTCATATGTTCATCCAAAATTTTGACACGATTAAAGACAAATGATATTACGTATTTAATACGTGTCGAAATTTCAGATGAAACGAGATCTAAACCGATTTGTAGATGTATAAAATTTTAGAGGAATTTCATATAAGTTGTTAGCAACTCGCGATCCGCTCATTCGCAAAAACCATCTATACTCTGTTCCATTCAAGCCATTCAGTAGATGGCGCTGACATCAGCGACAGTTTATGTAGCCGAAAATACATTGGGTAAACTTGTATCTTGTCTCCAATTTCAGCCAATCAGAGAGGTCAAAACTATTCCTTATTCTCTACAATACTGAATGACTTAAATGGAGCAAGATATATACTAAGTATTAAATACCTAATATTGTTTATTTTTGAGTAATTCAAATTTCTATCTTAAATTGTACTTCTGATTAACTATATTTTTTAACATAACTCTTTCAGAGTTCGTCCTAGGCAAAGTTTCAACTCTTTCCATTATTGTTAAATTGAGAAATCCGTAGCTTTTCCATTTGAGGATTTCTGTTGTCGTAATCCTAATGTTGCGGAACAAAAGTCCATTAACGCGAACTGAACTACGAGTGTACTTGAACATTCACTTATGATTATGAATATGCAGTACCGCTCAAAAATATTTGTCCATATACCTGTATTTCATATTTAATCTTTATCTTTTTTCTTAATCTATTGTTGAAGAAACTTGTGCATACCTGCACTGGATTACCATGAGTAAAAATAAATCCAACCCTTTCCTTAAAAATTATCTATATTTTGTTGTCGCTAATATCTTCAGATTAAAGTAAAGATAAGTACCACAATACTGTGTACCTTCAGTTAAGTATGCTAATGGTTCTGTAATAGTTTGGGGGTTTTTTTTAAATACAAAGGATTAAAATAAGACTATTTATTTTTTGGAAAAAGAACTCTACCTATAAAATTTTGGGAAAAACAGTAAAAGGTACCTGCCTTTGAAACAATTTACGGAAAGATTTGACTTTTTCTCTACTGTTACTGAACATTCATCCGAGTAATACTAAACCGTACTAAAAATTCTTTGATTCAAAAAATGAATAAAAGTTAGGAATGAAAATATTAGTAGTAGTAAACAAAAATAATTAGTTTGAAGTGTAGACTTTTGCTTCCCTTTAGAAATTGATTTGGGAAATAAACTTCTTTTGGCCTTTTTTGGAAGATTTTAATGTTTGATATTGTTTCTTTACATTTCTGGACGTTTCGAAGGCCTAATGGCCTTCATCTTCAGCAAGAGACTCTTCCACATTCTTTCGGTCACACAACCTCAAAATTGACAAAACTCTATCGGTCATGTAATCTTCTTAAATTAACAAGACAAATAACAATTTTTCGGTCAAATAACAAACAGGTTCTTTTTTCATAATAAGATATAGACAGTGTTGTAATAGACAATCATATTTTTTATCTAGATAAAGATAAAGATAACTAACATTTTTATCTAGATAAGGTAATAGATAATCATTTGTAAAGTTATCTAGATAATAGATAATAGATAATTAACTATTATCTAGATACTTTTTAGATAAATTGTTTAAAAAAGACATAGCATGTTATAATGTAGATATAGGACGGAATAATAAATTATTTTGCATATTTAGAAATATTCTTTTATAGTAATTTAATGTTTATTAATATAATGTATTTAACAAAATTGCACACCAAATAAATAATGGAATTCTGTGAAAATATGTCCATTATCTAATTATGAATCTGTAGAGAATTTACAAAATCGTAACTTCTTGACATCTTCACAAAAAGAGTAATCATATTTATATCTTAATAGATTAAGGTTCTGTAAAATTTCAAAATTTTCACAGAATTCTCACAAAAATTACAGTTGTACGCTTGCGTAGCTTTATTTAATTTAAATTCGATTTGTATTAGAAAAGAATTTTATTGTTTTATTAAAATTTTCATCTAGATGATTTTCAAAAAATAGATCATGATAATTTTTATTTAGATAAAATAATAGATAACTAGATGATTTATCTAGATGAAATTATCTAGATAAGTTACGACACTGGATATAGAATAGAGGTTTTCAGTGAGGTGATTTTATTATTTGGTGCGATGACGGAACTTCGTGGGCAAACATACCCGACAAAAAAGACATAATAAAATGTCAAATCCACAGCCTGTGAAAAAAATTAAATTGCTGAAGATGAAGGTCATTGAGCCTTCGAAACGTCCAGAAATGTAAAGAAACAATAGCAAACATTAAAATCTTCCCAAAAAGGCCAAAAGAAGTTTATCTCCCAAAATAATTAGTACAAAGTTGGCAAAGTTTATATATATATATATATATATATATATATATATATATATATATATATATATATATATATATATATATATCAAACGAAAATGAACAAAAATTGTTTAACATTAATTTTCAGGTTAATTTGAACTGTAATAAGGCATTATAAACCTCTTATAATAAAATACGAGTCTTCAGTTTTATTATACTAGTTTTTTGTTTATCGAAGTTAGAAAGATCAATGTAAAACAAACAAAAAAAGTATCTACGGAAATGTTTCTACCATAAGAGCTTATGTATTAGAACGTTGAAAACGCCAAATTTATAAGCGTTTTTCTAAGGAACTAGACGGTAGATTGTTTTTCAATTTTAATAATAGTTAGATAAGACATTCTTTATTATAATTATAAAATAAATCATACGAGGTTCGCTCCAACCTCCTTAATACAACTATTGACAGTATTGATAAATAAAATGTACAGTTCCATTGATTTTACTAATAATTGTTCTTTTAGACTACAGTTCCAAGTCATAATTAATCTCGACTTTATGAAATGTTACCCGTCAAATATGTTTCTTGGTGAAGGATTCGACTGTATAAACTTAAAAATCAAAAGCACTAATTCAAAATGTATCTGACATATCTTACTGACTGCCCTGCCAGATGCAAGTACAGCACCGCCAACGAATTCTGCGGGTCTCAATAGCCGATTTTTCCTGGTCAACCGGTTGACCCAGTTCGCCAGTTTTGACGTATAAACCGGTAAACCGCGGTTATCCGGTTAGTCACAGTTAGTAATCAGCAATGTTTTATTAACCGTAGCAGTTTTAGACAAACTAGTAATGACAAAGAAATCATTCTGGAAATCATTTACCAGACGTTATATAAGTGACATTTAGCATTGTTGTTGTGGAAAATGCAGCACAAGGTTAATTTTTGTGTGAATTGAAATACAATAGCAAATTAAAGATAATAAGATGTGATTAAATTTTTTTGAAACTGAATATTCTGATTCAAAATCTATCACTGTTTCTCCTTCATCATAAAAAAAATACAAAAAAACTATGCAGTTTATTTTGTAATTGAAGGGAAAAGTAATGCACTTGTTTGAATTTCTTTGCATACGGTGTTAATTATAAAAATAATGAATAAGTAGAACTGCTAACAAGCTTGGTTGTTGGTAAAATTCGTGATAAGTTGATTATAAAGAAATAAAAGTTAATTTGCTGGAGAACACGACATAACCCCACTAATAACATTGGAATTGAGCCTGGTGTAAAGATATCTCAATACGGCAAGTCAATAAAATGAAAATGTACCCGTAATTTATGCAAGACGGCGAATACGTTTACACGATAACCTAACGCGATTTTAATTACCATTTTCTATACAAGTTTATCGATGGAATACTTCAGCTTTATTTAAAATCATGCACGGCCATGGCGCGATATACCTATATTATCAACATCGTATTCAAATTTCTTAATCCATGTGCCTTGCATAATAATAAACGCGGCTAAAGCCCAGGACGAGAGCGCTGAATATAAAGTGACATTTACAAGCCACTCTTTATCGCCTTCATATTCTATTTTCTTTGATCTCACCACATTGTGCTCTACACGAATTTACATTCGCCAATTATTCATTAACCTACATACATACAATTTATCGAATGAGTTCAATCCCGAAATACAACGGTGAACGAGATAAAATTATGATATAATCAGGTCTTTTATAGAGCGAAACGCAAAATGTCATATCTGACTTTTTAAAAATGTAATGTGGCGCTCAATAATTTTTCATTATGCGGATACCTATCATGAAACATGAAACACAGTAAATGGCAATTAAATGTGCGAAACAAAATTCGACACCAAATGCTCGCATATGGTTTTACAACCCAAATTCAAATCCAAACAAAGTCAATTATTTCAAATTGTTTTCGGCAAAAAAGCTTTAAGTGAAAATTTCTCAACAATAATGATAATGATTACGTTTATCTCGACGTTCGAAGCCGCTTGAATTTAGTAAATCCCTTTTCAATCTTCGAAATAAACGATCGAGATTAATATTTGAAGCCGCTTGAAAATGTCAAGTCAAGCCTATAAAATAACAGGTTTGGACATACGCAACGGCTTGATTTCTGTCGAAATAAACAGTGAAGCTTCAAATAATGTAGCTGCGCATGCGCACATCCGCAATATGTTGCAGTGTTACTAAATTCATATCATTTGTTGGTTGTTTGCATTTTACCTAATTTCATAAAAGTCGCGACATAAAACTTAGTAAAATTGTCGAAAAACGAAATATTTGAAGTAATGAAGAAATAAATGTTTTTAACGTTTTTGAAAGAGAAAACAAATAACAACATGACAATTTTTAGTTTCTGGGGTTATATCCAGGATGAAATTAGATCATATACCTCTCCCTGTCTGTCTGCATAATCGAGTATTTAACTATCTTTTTTTAATCGATACGAATTTAAAGAAGACTGAAAAGATCTCAATCTTATTTTCATTCCGCTGAGAGAAACCAATGGTATTTTTTAAGTCATTAAGTCATTGTAGCCGCTTGAATTATCGAGATAAACGTAGTCAATGATGGGTGTGCCATGCAGTGATCTCTAATAAATTTATTTATTTTATTTTGGCTGTACAACAGATTACAAAAATTTTACAAAAACCAAGAGTATTTTGCTAAAAGGTTAATAGATATTTAAATGTAAGTGACAAATGTTTTTTTTTTATTTCTGTGCTTATATCATGACAAGTATGAAAGCGAAAAATTTAAGTATGCTTGGTAATTAGGAAAACAATACACACTTGTCTGAAAAGTACCTATTTTGTAGACCTTTACAATTAGCAAAGGTTTACAAAAGGCCTCGTCTACAATTATTCACCCTCGGTATCCAAATAACGTTAGAAAAGTCTTCTTATTTATCGATCGTAGATATAATAATGATGATGACTTGTTTTTATACTTATTATGACACCCGTTCTATAAATAGATCTGATATAGGTAAGAAGACTTTTTATTTCCTGAAAATTGAATTTTTGCCCATGTATGATTTTCATAAATAACCCCTCACTTATTTTTACAATATGTACAATATTTATTTGTAATATCATATGTATAACAAAGAAATCATATTATAGTTACTTACGTATAGAAAATCGAAAGAAAAGCCCGATGCGTAACGGAAGCTTTTTATCCGTCCAAGAAGTGTGTAAACTTCTTTCCGCCTGAGGTATATACAACGTTTTACGCACTACTGCAATCAATTGATATGTTTTTTAATTATTTTTTATATACCTACATGTCCAATTGTATTTTTCACGGTTTGTTTACTAGTCGTTAGGTTTTTGCTCTATTTTACCGCCCGCATGTGCCGCTTTACCGCCCGCAGAATGTAATCTTTCAGTTTCCGCTACGGTAACTAAGATGCAATCAAATAATTTTAATGCAGTTGTGCGTAAAAATATGTACACGTACTCGAATATACATTTCAAGATAAAAGTATGAACAATAAGGTATTCTAATTTTTTTTCTGAAACTTTCGCATATTTGTGTTACAAATCTAAAATTTTGAGTTCTGTTTTATTTAATTAGAGTGAGATATGAATTTTTAAGTATTACATGAAAATTTGAATTTTAACGGATGTGACGTAGGAGTAGCTGATGACATTAAGAAATATTATAGAAATAGAAAACTTATAACAACATAAAACGTAATAAAACTAACGCAAACAAGACAGTTGACAACGCGTCAATGGCAGAAAAATGTTTCTTCTTCATGATGTAGTTTCATGCACAATTTTTTTAGACATGTCACATCAGCCACTCGTACGTCACAGATCACGTGGTCTTTGCGGTAAAATAAATTGCAAGGAAACTCATGCTATAAAACTTAAATTTAGATTTTTTACATTATTCTGTTTTTTAGCATAATCCAAAATGTTATAACATTTTTTTTACCTTAAATTTTAGTACATTGCAATACCCCCATTAGTAATTTATAATTCAATTTGCATAAAAGTCCACAAGATTTAATCAATATCAATTATAGTGTTGTCATTTTATAAATAATTTAGAAAGATAACCATTTATCAGTATGTTTTGACATTTGCCAAATATTGCTGATATTCTATAAATATAATTTACTGAAACTGAATATATTATTGTAACGTGTGAGCCCCGCTGCTACGCCGAACAAGCGTCTAAGTATAGCGACGATGCAATCGCGCTAACAGCCGGGCTACGTCAACAAACAAGCCGCGGCGTTTTTAATTACTTCCGGTCGCCTGAACCTTTTGAGTTCATTGTTATTATGCGGTCGAACATTCTAGAGCTTTTTGGAAGTTAATGGCAGCTGTATAAAAGGCACACAGCTATGCTCGGGAGTTAGTTAGTTAGTTACATGGAGAGACATATAGAGATATTCACATAGAGTGTTAGTGAAGCACACAACAGTATATGCAGTGTAGTGTCGAGTGGAGGACTCGGGAAGTTACTGGTTAACTGGGATAGCTGTGGATTTGAATACTCGGTAGTGTTGACGAGTATTGGGACGCAATAGTGTGTGAGGACAGTAACAGCGAGTTGGAGTGGATACTCGACATTGGTGTTGACGAATTGTGGCATACGGATAGTTGGTCATATGAGGCTGTGGAAGGAGAAAGTTAGTTACATAAATAGACAGTGAGGTGAAAGCTGTGACTTCTGTCCGAGCGGTTGAATATACAGACGCTGTTGAGTTAATTAAGTATATAGACGCTGCGGAAGTCGGTAGGCAGACAGTTGAAAGTGATATAAGAATATAGTGATATAAATATAGTAATATAAATATCACGTAAACAGTCTACAAGAGTTGGCAACAGACCGTCTAAGATTGGAACGCGTAGTGAAATAAATAATTAGTTATAATTTTTTTTAATATTTAGTTATAGTAATAAACCTTTATTTTAATTAATAATAATTGTCTAATATTTACACTTCACCCAAATAAATTTAAAAAACGTTACATTTGTATATTTACAAACGATGTGTAACTGGTCTACTTATATGAAGTACAAAAAGGCACACAGCAATAGCATTAATTAAATAATATTTGCAGGAAGATTGGCACCAACGTAGTAAATTTGAGGAGGAAAAAAAATCAGGTGGTGCACTTTTGAAAACCTCGATTTTTATGTAAATTGAGTTGACAATTATAATATTACACAATATTATGTAGTATGAACTAGTTTTCCATGCAATAAATTCAATGAGATAAAGCAAATTTAAAATTTAATAAAACAACTTCAACTATCGGTTTTCCATAGAGTTTTATTCAAAAACGTAACGATCGTTTCGTCCTTCAGACATCAACAAACAATGTTTTGAATTTTAATTAACATTTACCTAATTATTAATTTTATTGTTGTGTTTATAAACACAAACATTAACAATTAAAAATTCCGTTTATGCATTTTATTCATTCATGTATTCATACCCACATTTTTATAATCGTTTAAACACCTCGTTAATTTATTCTGATGCCTAGATTAGTTTGTCATTTTTAGATTAACAATTAGTTAAATGACAAAATAATACAGAGCTTATAAACAATTTAACCGGGTATTAAAAGGCATCCTTCGCTAATCAATTTATTCAGAATGATTTCACATTTGTACGAGATTAGCAAATAATTAACAATTTGCAAACAAACCGTTTACACGTGACAGTTAACGTGATTATTGACCGCGGGGAAACTATATTAAGGTAGACAATACATCCAGCGGCCATTTTGGCCCGTTTGTCCGAGTTGCCGGGTATTTTTAGGCTGCGGACCTTTTGTGCACTCGTCCGCACATAATCTAATGAACGAAAATCCGCTTAATTCATAACGTAATTGAAACAAATAAATTATTTACACCGAAACAAAGTAACCCTAATGTAACTAGAATTGTTAGAAGGGGTTGACTTTGATCCTGCCTTTATAGTATTCATTCATACTACCTACAATTAATGCTGCATTTATCTTGCAGGTTGGTACGTAAGTGTATTCTACTTTATTTTCTTGTCTTTCGTATTTTTAATTCAAACATTGCTATAAAACAATTTAGCAACTACAACAATCATCTGACAAATAATAGTTTTTTTTTTTGTTAATAGCGCTAGCCGTGGAATTAAATCAAAAAGATAAACAAATGATTGATGTTTTAACTGCCAAATATTGAAACTTTTTCAGAGAGATAAAAAATCTTACATTTGTTATGCACAAGGTAATGTACTTGAAATATGGAATCTTCTGCAAGAAACTTTTTGTATGGAATTTGTACAAAATATATGGGACTGACGGAGGGTAATGTGCTGGCCACATCAATTTTTTTGTTTTGGATTTATAAGAAAACATTAGGGATTTATTCCATTATACTACAAAAAATCATATTATACTATCAAAACTAAGATAATCATTAGATCGGGGATCTCATTAACTGCTTCCCGTAAATTGATATTGTATACACAATCCTTTTTAACTATAGTAGCGTCTTGTAAAGGATGATTATATTTTTTTATGTTTTTCCTATAGAACATTAACATCTTTACGTGTTCTTTGTTAGGTTCCAAACCATAGAATTTTTTAATTGTATTTTGTTTCCCCTATACTCTGTAATTGTTTAATTATCATAAATTATTGATATTATTTGAAAATTTGATAGTTAATAAAATCCATTGAGCACAATGTCCTTAATAAATTATTGAAAAAAAATAATTGACATTATTAAACAAAATGTATACCCAATAGGACAACGTGACTTCCAAACCGCTGCTTAAATTGGCTAATTTGGATTTACTGGCGTTAGATCCCAACCGATTGTGGATTTGTCGAGAATTGAAACTAACCTGATATATTAAACCACAGATACACTATAATGTTTTGAATCTGTGATTAAATGTAAATATCATAAAGATTTGTTGAAACAAATCCTTGCAAAATCAAACTTATATTTGGCCAATAATGGATTTGTTGGATTTTGAAACTATAAACTATAGACGATTCATATGGAATGTACAATAACCTTTTTAATTTCGTCATCTAACAGTAAATATTCAATAGAAGCCGAACATAGTAACACTATTAAATACTCATCCATAATAATATATGTATCTATGTATGTAGTAAAAGAAAAAAAAAGAAGAAAATTACGAGATTAGTTCCATGTTAAAAACATATTTATCAAACTTGTTTCTTTTTGATATATTGTTTCTCTATGAAACACATATTGTTACTTATTATAAAAATATGCGAATATACTTTTAAAAATACATTAAATCTTTTATTACTCAGATTTTAGTATGATAAAATAGGAGTAAACTGAATGTCATGCATAATAACAACAAAGTACGAGTATGACGCTAATGTAATTATTATTTTTATTATTTTTTACGTCCTCTCATAATACAAAGAAAATTTATAAACATACATTAACTTTTTGTAAGACAGAATAGTTCGTTTTTTAAAATACTTCAGGGATAATATTTTTTATTACGTTACTTTCTATGGTACAGTGTATTTAAAAAATATCCTAACTCGGAGTAGGCTACGTATACCAAGAACCGTATGTCAATTTGAAAAGTATTTAATTAAATGTCAGTTAGACACGAGGTATTGTCAAAAATGTAATCTAAATAATTAAAACTTTTGTTACAGAATATTATTTTAGAAATGGGAATAAAAAAGAAAACAGCGAATGACAATATACTGTATCCTTATTTATTATCTTTTCTCGTTAAAATTACCTTTAAAGATCAATTTTGACAACTTGCCTTTTGAATTGAATAATGGTCAGACCTACGTTTCTCGTTTCTCTGTTCATAGCAGAGTTAAGAATATTTTTGAACCCTCTGTTTTAAGAGATATAATTCAGTTTCAGTTTATAATAGTATATTAAAGAACGTGTTTTATAAGACATGTTTTTTTCGCACGCATCAAAATTTAGAAAACGAGCGTTAGCGAGTTTTCTAATTGACAAGTGCGAAAGAAAGTCTTATAAAATGAGTTCTTTATACAATTTTTTATATTTTGCGCCTTCTACAATTCACATTTACTTACTCAATTTGTGAATATATTTGTAAACATTTGTACATTTTCATGTAAATAATCTTCCCTAAATAAAAATAATAATAATAATAATTTCGACATTGTATTATTCAAATGAATTGTCAATTAACTAAAAATAAATTAGGTAAAAATGGGTCAAAGGAACGTCATCTAGTACCAACCGTCTAAAACAAAAAATTGCGTATCGTAATGACTTCATTATGAACGCAAAATATAAAATAAATATTTAAATTTTATACAGCAGTTTTTTTATAGCAAAGGAATAGGGAAAAATAAATTATTCATAAAATACATTGATTGAATTTCTTAATTTAAAAATATAAATAGACCACAAATTGAATGTTTGTCATTGATCAATTAGTTATTTTTCGTAGGTTAGCACCAATAGTATTTTTGCATATAATATTGAACAATATAATATTTCAAAATTCCGAAATTTTGGTTTTTTATGCATTAACCGCAGATCTGTCGCAAAAGAATGTTACTTTAGAATATCAATACATTGTAATATGATATTATTCTTGTATAACTAATTAAAATATAACAAAATACCGAAAAATGCTCACTAGATTAGAAAAAAATTAATTAAACACAATGGAGTTCTATGCACCATAGTGAAATTTTAACTATCTTAGATAAAAATGCCAAAATATACGTAAGTTAATGAATATTAGTGAAAGAATTTTGTTTAAATATTAATTAGTTCGCAAACTACAAGCTACTAATGTTGATTAATAATTAGGATGTTTTTGTAATTTTATTGGTTGCCTAATTTTAAATGCGAGACTCGCAAGCTTGTTTCACCCACCTATAGTGAATTCATCAATAGAAAAATACTAGCACCATCCGCTGTTATAGTTTTGCATCACAATATTGTCAAACAATGATCAAACTGTTTCCACGTTCTATAATTTATTAGGGAAAAAATGTATTTTATTTATGTTATTTTTGCTTAATAATAATTTCTTCATTATTATAACATATAAGTTTATATATAAAAATATTTAAGCTATACGAACATGAAACACAAGTAACAATTTGTCGACCATTGGTGAAGATCTGCTAAGTCACGCACCATATTCTGGACTTCATTCAAATCTCTCTTATTACGTAAAATACACTCTATATCTCCCAGTTGATCCCTACGTCATCAATTTCGGATGCAAGAATTACAAAACTTATATCCAACATCTTTGTTGTACACGTATCACGTATGGCATATATGAGACTTTTATTCGCTATCTCATTGTCGTCGGTTTTTTAGAGGGGTATAAGCTATCTCCGTCTAACCAACGGCAAAAAATTAAATAGATACCGCGGTAACGAGTGTCATTTTCAAATACACGAATTATTTGAATATTCATGTCATTCTGTCATTCACGTGATTAAGGTGATTTTGGCGTCGATAATAATTTGTGCTTTGTTGCGTGTTGGTAATTTTGTTAATTCTTGGCATTATACATATTGTGCATTTTGCTATTAAAAAGACGGTACTTCAAATTTTGATGAATAACGAAATTGACACAATATAGGTCATACTGTCAGTTTGTAACAGTTTTGACATTACATAATAATTATTCAGTTGCGAAATATGTAAGTGTCACTTCGAATTTTGATGAATAATAATATGTATTCACGCATAGTAGGTATGTTAGTGTACAACAAAATTATTCAAATAAAATATTGAAAATGTCAAACAAAAAAGTCCTGTCATACTCCACTGTATATCAAACTAGAAAATTAAATCCCTATAATAAAACCATGGTAACAATATGACGTCATCAATTTCCTCCCTCCTTTGGCGATTTGAACCATATATTTACTATTGATGACGTGGGGATCAAGTCGTGGAAACGAACTTTATTTAAGTTGCCTTGCACTAAAATTTTTAGTTCATCAGTTCATCACACGCAACTACGCTTTGTACTTTGTAAAGCATGAAATTCACTTTTCTTTTCACACTATTATCCTATAACGTTACGTGTAAGAAAAGGGAAAATTGTTATTAGAATGTGTAACTCACCATTTGCGTTGTTGGAGAAGAGAGAGCAGACAGAGGCAGCTTCAGCAGCACGCGTATCCAGGTTAATGGGTAGAAAAAAGCACTTTTCACGTCGCTGCAGCGAAATTACACACCTGCGGGAAAATTACACCAAATAAAACATTCATCTCACTCAAATTATTACATTTCATAATCGTTTTTACACTCACGGTGCTCAATTGTTCCCACATTTAATACCAATATATGTAATGTGTCATTCACTCTCGCAAATAAATGCCAATAAATTTTTACGGTTTAATAGTTGAGTGTTTTTCATTGTTTTGTAATCATTTTCATGCATGAGGTATATATTTCATTTGTAGAAATAATTGATGCTTGCAAAACTGTTCAAAAATATGTGTACGTACACCGTACACCTGATAATAGACCTTTTCAATTTAAAGAGATAGAAGATATATGCGCAATGAGGATCTACGCATTGTAAGAACAAATTGCGGGAGTCATGGGTACTCGCTTGTCATGAAATCCATGGCGTTTGTTTCTAAAATATTTAGACGTAAAATATGAGAAAAATCTCAGGAAACTTCAAAAAACTTCTTGAAAGAAGTTATAAAAGCTTTTATTAAAGTTAAAATCTCTAACGATTCCAATTTTCACTGAGAATACGGCTATTTTAATGACAATATTTTCGACTTTTAGTTTTACAACTGGCAATTGTTGGCGACATTTTACTTACTATTTGAAGCGATAGAAAGAGATAGCCGTTAAATTGAAAAGGTCTATTACAAGAAAAGCAATAAAAAAATTAAATATTTATAATATCGAAATGAATTTTTAACAAAATTATATTTTGTTGAAATAATTTTCATTGATTCTCAAGGCACTTTCTGCAACAATTCAATACTTTGGATCTCTTTTCAAAATAGGTAACAATATTCTATTTTATATACGTTCAGGACTCAGTTTTTCCCTAAAAAACGCAGTCGTGTATTATTGTAATATTCTATTTTATTAAAATAATCATAAATTTCCATATTCAAATCCCAATGAGATATAAGGACCATGAATTTTTAACGAAACTTTCTACGACCACAAAATGTAGACCATTGCTATAAACAATTAACCAACACAATATTATTTAATGAATGAATAATCGCACTAGCACTTTTGTTGTTTATTCTATTGCCGACGTTTCAACTGTACAGTGTGGTTTATCGGTCTGTTCCTTTTTAATAACTCGATTATTTTAAATATTATTGAAAAAATTAATTTTAAATTAAAATGTCAATAAATCTGATGTATAGGTTTTTCTACAGTCTGTTCTGTTTTTACGTAATGGTATATAACTTTATGTTTTCAAATGGAACACGCAATATATTTATTCAAATTTAAAAAGAACAAAATTTGCTATCCAAAAGTATAAAAACCATCATATGTTATATTATTTAAAAAATAAATACGCCAAATATTTCCAATTTAAAATTGCACAAAATTGACCCCTGTGGTGCACTCTCCACGCCAGCAATGAGTGCCCATGAGGTGACGCCTGGTAAACGCCCGCACGGTACAAATATGTCATCATCATTACCGATATCTGCGTACAAAGCAGATTGGCACACCCAGCAATGGGTAATATGCCGTGATGATATATTTATATTTATTTATTTATTTATTTATTTAAAAAATACAATGACGAATGGGATATATTATTATTCAATAAGGATTTGCAATACTATTTTTTTAATTATACATCTGATAATATTAAATAATAGCTCATAATAATGTAATATCGGATTGAAATAAATGAAATTTTTAAATTATAATTTTTCTTTATATTTTAAAGGTTTAATGTAAAAATAATGATATTCAAAGAGTCTACATTTAATATAAATGTAATATTAAAATCATTCGCCAGAAAGAGCCCATTAGATTTTGGTGAAAATCGGATAACCGGAAATGGTACTTTACTAGAAGCTCAAAATAATTTTTCTTCGAAAAGTACATTCAAACGTAATTTTTTCGAGATTAATGTTATTATAAAAATTAAAGATTATTAAATTTTCTATAGATTTGCATTAGTACTTTTTCTATATTTTTTATGGATAAATTTATAAAATTATCTATTATTTAAATACCAGATCCTACGCTCTAAACAAACAAAATGCAGTTATTCAAATGTATATAACTGACAGATAAATGTCACTATCAAAGAACTAATCATTTCAAAATAATATTAGTAACGTTTTAAAAAGAAAAAAGTAAATAGAGCAATAGAAAATAAATTCAATACAGTTTCCAGCATAAGTAAATATGTAGGTATGTATTTAGATTAATAAAAATTAACGATTCACAAAAATGTTTAAGCTAATGCTCATTTTTTGATTAGTGAACTCTATTCTACCCCGGTATTTAAATTTTAATTTTCATTTTATTATAGCACCGGTTACTCAATGGTTTGAGCAACGCTTCATGTCATGAGTGCCCTCGGGGCTCTGGATTCGAATCCAACTAAGGCATGGATGTGTGTGAATGTGAACCCACTCTGTAATTGGGATTTAATCCTGTTGAGGGGTTTAAAAAAAGGTAGTTACTTGAATTAGATTAGACTATATTTTAAGAAATAAACTGTCAAAATTAAAGTAAAATTCGCTAATCCAAAATTAAGGATTGACTTAATCTTTTTCGTGACTCGGGCTGTAAATTTTTATACTACTGGATTGCAAATATCATATAATTTTCAATTCTGAATATGGTGTTCCATTTGAAAATAGGAAGTTACATACAATTACGTAAAAATGGAACACCTAGTAGAAAAACCTATGTTGCAGGTTTAATTTAAATAAATAAACTTTTTAATTTTTTCCATAATATTTAACATAATAGCGTTATTAAAAAAAGAACACGCCGATGATTCAGCCTGTATATACGATATTCGGCAATAGAATAAACAACTTAAAACACGATTATCTATTATTTTCAAACTGTCTCACACTAAGAAAACTACGTTTATAAAAAAATATTCTACTACTGATCCCCTCTCTTTGAACAAAGAATACTTATTTCTTGGATTTCAGAGGCTAAGTGGATCAGTTGAGACGAATCAGATAGAATTGTTCCGAGAAAATCTGCCATTCTTTTATAATGGCAGAACATAATCTGTATTAGTTTTTGTAAATGTTTTGCAAAGTCGCCCACCGCCGATTAACATTGATTGTTTTGGTTTTGATACTTGTTTCTTCATTTCATCCCACAGTAATTCAACACAATTCAAAGAAAGCAAAGATACTCAACATTAAAATAAAATAAAATGTTTAGTTTTGCTGTGTTTTGTTATTTTATTATGATTAGGAACTACATAAGGAAAACAATTCGGGTCATTGATTTTTACAAATAAGCAGGCGTATCCATATTTTTTTCGGTACTGTACATGAGGTACTCTATTTGTGGAAATAAATAAATGCTTGTATTATAAAACAATATAATATGTATGTGTAAAAATGAAATGCACATAAAATAAATAAGTAATATAATCTTAAGTAAAATGATTTATGAACTGTATGTACGTAGAAAGATGTTAGTATTGTATTGTTATTTTTCATTGGTAAATGTTAGTAATATACGATCATGTATGATGTATGAATGTTATAAATACGAATATGTCAAAAGTTATGTGGATATTAAATATTTAATGATTATTGGATACATTATTTTCTGGTTCGTAACATTAATTTAATAGAAAATGATATTTTATGATTGCTGTTGATTGAAATACCTACATAAATATTTCATTACTCCTGTTTGTTAACTGAGAGTAACGCACACTTATTAATGAAATTTGCACCCCAGACATACCTACAACAAAAAATTAAATGACGGAAAATAGTTGTTTTCAACCAGTTAGCGGCAATTTACTAGTACGAAACAACATTGTTTTTTTTAAAAAAAAACATATTTTTTCCAAACGTAGAAATGGCATTTTTATGACTTGTTTCACAAGGTTGAAGTTTCATTTTTACGTCGCTGGAAATTTCTACGCCGGCGGCGTAAAATCGTAAACGTGCTCCAGGAACATCAAGAAGTGTCCGCCACCTACAGTAACTACCGATGAAGCGTGTCAACTTATGAATTATAATTGTACCGTATTAATCGTTCATAAATTATGTTATTTAAAAGTTTGATGTTTCTTGTTTCTTTTTGTTAAATATTAACAGTCTTCGAAATGTTTCCAGGCAACACTTACCGGCCTCGGTACTGTAATGTTCCATTTCTCGGACTCAAATTAGGACTGTAAAGTAGTACCCTGTGAGCAATATGAAATAAATGTCTTTTTTACTATTATAATATTTATAATTCATAAATAAATGTTAGTATTAAAAATCAAAACTAGTTTATACAGAGAATTTATTTTAACATGCAACATATGATCAATCACTTCCATGGTTACACACTACTGTCAAAGTATGACAGCAATATAATATTTGTCCATTTTAAAATACAACACACAAAATTTGTAGTTTTGTATTATTGATACTAATTACCATTAAATTAGCCTACATACGATTAACAAAAATTCAAAACTTTAATGTAGCACATCTTAACAAACTTTGGCTTACAAACATACATGATTTTAATGTAATAAATGTTCAAAAATAAGCCAATTCACACTGAGGTAATATCTTAGTCGGCAGTAGAAAGAATTGTCACAATTTTTGATGTGTTCTGAAGGTATCTCCTGTCCTGCAATACTATTTATAATGTTGCATTTTATAATGGACAAATATTACATTGCTGTCATTTTTGACAGTAGTGAGCAACTGAGTAGCCATGGAAGTGATTAACCATATGTTGTATTTTAAAATAAATTTACTGAGTTTATCTGAAGTAAGTTGAGACCAGAGCTGGAGAATTCTTGCAACAAAAGTACTTTATCAGGCTTGCAAGTACTTTCAGTACTTCAAGTACTGTACTTGAAGTCCTTTCTATTTATAGTACTTTGTACTTGACAAAGTAAGTTTATTCACATAGTACTTAATACTTGGAAAAAATACTTGAAGTACAATGAAAAGTAGCTACTTACATACATATAATGTATTATTACCTAACTACAGTGCTGGGACTTAAAAATGACGTCATTCTAACATCTCGGTACAGCTTCTTGTATCGCATGGCGATCATATGACGTCAATTTTACGTCATGCGATCGCTAGGTGATACTGCAGTCCCAGCGAGGAACTCTTGTTTTAAATAACCCAATAAATATTGGTATTCAAATTTTTGTCAATAATCACATTTTAAGGTCCATATAATCAGAAAAATATCATTTATCTGAAAAAGTACTTGCATTTAAATTTGCAAGTACTTTTACAAGTACTTGGTACTTTTAAGTATTTTAGAAACTAAAAAAGTACTTGTACTTCAAGTACATTTAGAAACATTAATATACTTGGTACTTGTACTTCAAGTACTACTTTCTGGTACTTTGCCCAGCTCTGGCTGAGACGAACTGCGATTTTGACGAAAAAGAATACAGCTATTGTGAAAGATATAAATATTAAGACTGTATATTTGTCTTGTTTTCTGTCTGTAATACTAACGAAGTATGAAAAAGAAAATTACGTCAATTTAATTTAACTTTCGTGACACAGAATTCTTATGTGTAATTACAACCCTGTCCTTGCTCATAAGTGTTAAATACGCCCTCTTTTACTCCAAGAGACTAATCATAACAATAATTACAACTTATTTTCGCATTCTCGTCTCGCGTGTGTAGAATCATCTTTTTCTCCTTTTCACGAATTGCTAACCGCGTTCGCGTCCCTGTATGGTTTATTCATATGTATCCCTTGAATGACTGGCACTTTCCAATGCCTTTTCAGCCGGCTAATGATTGCTAAGGGTACAATCAAATATTCACCCGTGTTTATTCGCAAATAAAGAATCTAATGAAGATGGATGCGGCGTATTGTTTTTGTATAATACACAAATGAGCGATGAAACGGAAACATTTTCCAGCGTCCACTCTTAATTTTGTGCCCTGTCACCGGCACGAATTTTAATCGTTTTGTTAAATATTCAAAGGGAGTGCGTTCACCTCCGAAACGCCTGCATAAAAACTCAATTTAAATGTATCTTTTTGAATGAAAAAATGAATCACGCGTTTTTGTATTTCGTCAAGCTGAGAGGAGAAAAAGAATGGTTACATTTTTATGGGTTTTATGCATGTTTCAAAGATTAGATTACCAGTTTCCTACGGAATTCTCAGAATATTTAAATTATCAGGAATATTAGAATTTTATAACGCAGAAAATATGTATCTCAAAAAATTCATAAATTAATGCTGCAATTCTGAACAAATCAGTAAGTCTTACACATCTGTAAATAATGAACAAAATTGCAAGGAAAGCTGTCACTCTTATATATAATTTTATATCAATCAACAAAAATAGATGCGTTTTTGTCAGTTTTTTACAGATCTACAGATCTGTAAGACTTACAGATTTGTTTAGAATTGCAGCATAAATTAGTTTCAAAATAAAATAATATTATCTCATGGCCAGAGCTGGGCAATACTTGCAAGAAAAGTATTTGATTAAGCTCGCAAGTACTTTCAGTACTTCAAGTACTGTACATGAAGTACTTTCTATGTATAGTACATTGTACTTGACAAAGTAATTCACATGCATTTGGTACTTAATACTTGGAAAAATACTTGAAATGCAATGAAAAGTACTTTAAGTAATTTTAAATGCTTGAAGTACTTTAATTGTACTTGAAGTGCATTTAAACATAATTCTGACATGTTGAGACTTTTTTTCTGTCAGTGTTTCTTTCGCAGTGGTGTGGTATTATTCTTGTAGTAAGTACATAATACTTGTGAATTTAATTTTTATAAATATATTTTCATCGTTATTATGAAAGTAAAGTTATATTTGGATTTTTTTGACATAAATAGATTAATTCTAATCTGCGTACTGTATTTAGATATGTTTATTTTACCTATCTTTATAAAGTCTTGTTTTAAATAACTCAATAAATATTGCAAATTGAGATTTTTATTTATTTAAGGTCCATAAAATCAGAAAAGTATCAATTTTCTAAAAAAAGTACTGCACCCAAATTTTCATTTTTTTTCAAATATTTAGTAGTTTCAAGTACTTTAAAAAATAAAAATTACTTGTGCTTTAAATACATTTAGAAAAATTTATTTCGTACTTGTACTTCAAGTACTACTTTCCGGTACTTTGCCCAGCTCTGTTCGTGGCTGTATGCGTTAGAAGAATGGTTGTAATTCAGATAGAATTGGTTCGATTCCGACTAGAGTCTAACTTGAAACTTGAATAGTATAGTCTACAAGAAGTATTGGCATATACCATTCCAAACGTGTTGTAGACTAATACTTTCTCCAGAAATTATAAAAAAAATATTGCTTATTTAGAGAATAATTATTTTATTAGGAAACTTACAATTTAACAAACATAATATTAATTATACAAGTCCACAAATTGCTTATAATTGAATTCATATCTTTATTTTGATTTATTTGGTAAAAACTGGCGTACATTCCATATCTTCATTACCACGACATTTTTCTTTACAAAATGTTATTTGTTATTTTTCTAATTATTATAATATTATTTAGCTAAACCTACTGCTCTGATGTCTCCAAAAAACCTGTAAAAGAAAAAGTTAACACAAAACTCCATAAGGCGAATTCAGAAATAAATAAAAAACAAACAGACGTAACCATAGTAACCGAACTAAGATATTTGATATACCGCGCTAATATGCATCTAAAACAGATTCGGATTTGTCAAAAGCCGTGTGGAATTATTCCAAATGGCGTGCGGAATTATTCCACACGGTTTATTGGAATGTTGTTGATTCGAACACAATTTTTAGTTGTGGAATGTTTAGTTCCAAAATAGTGTTAAGAGCAAATTATTTCCAATTTTCAAATAGCATGTGATTTGTGATGCTCTTTCCACACAGCTTTAAGAGCCCGTGTAGACGTCTAGTAAAAGGCCTGATATGTAGTCATTACCGAAATCTGAATATATGACTTTATAGAGAGTTTGGCAATTTTTCAAGTGATACTGTCTTCTGAATGACGATTGTTAATATTTTCATACAATTTTAATTTTCGACGATAACATTATGTTTGAACAAATATATTTATATTTATTTATAAATTGTTAACGCCTTAGTCTTTTGCCATGATAAAAATGTAAGTGGCAGCGAAACGTTGGTCTCAGACTAAACAATAAAAATTTGGACTGCAATCCTGCTATTATTTCATCCCATCGACAACATTAGTCGTTTATTCCATATTACATTATGCAATAACTTTCACTGCCACCGGCAGTGAAGTATGATTGACTTTTGTTGTTTTATCTGCTAATAAAATCATTCAAATTTGTTTTTATCTACATAGCAACCCTGTTGGCAAGAAAGATGGAAATAACGTTTAAAATATTGAAAATTATAAAATTAATACTAATTATAAACAATCGGTGAAAAAATATGTGTTAAATATGGCAAAAATATAACCATTGTCTTGGCTAAATCTGTTTTCTTTTTTGCCTAGTTAAACAACTAACTTTATACTAATTTGTACTGTAAATACGCATTGGTTTTCATCTCACGGTAGCACATTAAGATGATACAAAGACGACTAATGGTAGATATCTATATTGTTTTTACATACGGTTTAGAATAAAATTACTTTAAGAATGTGACACTGACGTCACGACAGCTCCGCGAAGTACATGACTTGTACATGACGTAGGGTCCCAATTTCAATTAGGTATGTCCAGTCGCGTATCAGTTAATTCTACGCCACTGGACGTACTTATAAGTTGAAATTGAGACCTTACGTCATGTTAAAGTACAAGTCATAAACTTCGCGAAGCTGTCGTGACGTCAAGTCACATTCTTAAAGTAGTTTTATTCTAAACCGTCTGTAAAAACCATACATCATTTCACGGGCTCTCCAAGCTGTCGTGAAAAGAGCACTACAGGGTGTACTGTACTGCGCTAGTTGAAAATTGGAAATAATTTTCAAGTTTCAAGTTTGACGCCGCAAGGAATCTAGCTAGAGCCGTTAGAATTACCTAATATACCCAACACGAGACTTAGCTAGGGAATAATTAAATTTTACACATCCTCATCATTAAAATATATTTAGAATATCGAAATATAAGTAAATAAATAATCACTTTATTAAATGTTAATTATTCTATAAATTTATCATAATATATTGCTAACTTTAGAAAATATATAACATATTACATACAATGTTGCATAATTGATTGTATTTATTCTGCAAATACCAACATGTATACAATTTAAATGAGGTGAAAGACACGTTAGAATATATATTTGAATACTCCCTTTTCCGTATCGCATGAGCTATTGGCAAACAGCAATTTTCATTTTCCTCTGGGCTCCCAATTTGTACGCCCGCAGCCTGTTGGTAAACACAGCCCTGGCGTGCCACGGTCTTTAAATATAATTATTTTAATTAGTTGTAATGACCACACTTACTGCGAGTGAAATAGGTTGAAGAAATCTGAAAATTGTATTAGCGTCGCACTTGGCTGCTCTAGCTTTGATATTTGACGCGCTAATGTTTGTCTTTACTCACAACGACGTCGTGAAAGGGAATATGTTTGTTTTTCTCCTATATTATAGTTATGGAAGGAATGAAAGCTAAATGATGTATGAAAGAACGCTGGATAATGGCTGCCAAATTGGACGCCAGTGCCAAATAAAATAATGATGGTATTCTTGTTGAAATCTTAATAGACACACTATTAATTTCTTTTGTTTGAGGTACTACCTACTGTGTCAGAAAACATAAATAACTAATTTTGTTTGGAAAATTTGTGTCTATCGTAATCTAATATTATTATTTATAATAAGAATCTAATATTAAAAGATATAAATATAAATTTTCATTTAGCTCGTTAATAAAATGTCCAAATATTTATAAAAAGATAAAATATTACATAGTTTCTTTTGTTTGATATACTAATATATCCATCAAAGAACAAAGAAAGTGAACAGCTAATTTAACGGGAGAAAATTACGTATTATAAGCTATAAGTATCCATTAATGTTTTATTTACCTTATCAATCAAGTATAAGTATACAAATATTACATGAACAGATACATTTAGTTCTTTTATTTGACATGCTAATAATATCCAAGAAAGTAAACAACTAATTTTGTTAAATCAATCTTTTTTTTTAGAAAATCTATATTAATCATAGACAAATATTTAGAAAAATAAATATTAACTTTCCAATTTATCTTATCAATGAAGTTGAAGTAAATAATTACCTACATGTATCATATATCTGAGATTCGATATCATTAGCGAAACTATCATAAACAAATATATTTCAAAATAATTACGTAAATCAACAAAGAGTCATACATTTTAAATAAAAATTTGATGCATCCAGTACATTAAATACATTTGCTATTTGCCTACGGCCTGGGCCCGAAGACAACTGGTGGAGCCCGAAAACCACTAAAGACTTTTTAATGTTTAATTACAAAAAAAAAATTATTGCAATAATGAAAATGAGATATCACACATTAAATAGGTTTGTTCGCACCACAAAATAAGCAAATGATTGTTAATTTTTCAGTACGCGTGCGTAGTTCGAAATTGGTTGCAAACTGATTGGAAATTTTTCGGTTCTGCGAACAGAATGAAAGGTTTTTTTTATTGTTGTTGTTGCCGTTATTTCTAATTGTCACGGAATGTATTTATAATCTTTAAAATCTATTCCTGCGTTTATTTCTTAAATTTATACTCAATAATCTACATGACAATACGGCTCATATTAAGTGGTTTGAAAAAATGTATAATAAATGGTTAGTACTAATCACTATACTAGTGCAACAATGCTCATTAATACTCAAAAGTTTCACTGCGCATGTCACAAACTAAAAATTTCTTTAAAATCCGCAGACTATTCTGACGTTTGGAAACTGATCAGGGATTGAAATATTTTGCTGAACGAACAGACGATTTTTAATCGTAGATTTAATATTTGTCTTGTACGAACACTTTTAAACAGATGCGCATGCTCAGAATGGTTTGTGACGGTTTCTGACTGTAACAAACCTAATGATTAAAACATATTTTTGAGATCAAACAGAATACAGTGGAACCTCGGTAAAAGACTGTTTAAAATACATTCAACTTGGTATAGATCCTGTTTGGTGGCGAAAATTCTTGTTTGATGTACGACATTTGTTTGGAATACGACTCGAGTTTTCTTGCGCGCGTATTACCCTTGTTTACTTATTTCGAGACAATGCAACTACTGCCTGTGAGCGTCAGTAGGCCTGCTCTTAGTAATCAGTAAACAACCCGCGCTATAACTATAAATTTGTACGTGATATCGTGTTTTTTCGCGATTCGTTTGGTATACGTCCAATTTGGTATACGTGAAGGAGATGGAACTGATTATTGACGTATACCGAGGTTCCACTGTAATGGTGCAATTATGGTCAATAAATTTAAAAATTTAACGCTGTAAGTAACAAGGTAACATAATTTAAATCTCAAAGTTATTATGGTCACAATTTAAAATTAAATTTTACTGTAAATTCCTCTGTAACTTTACATTCCCAAAATGTTCGCCGTAACACTAAATTTGAGGTTATATTAAATGTTTACTTCACTCAAAAAATTGTTCTAATATGGAATTCATACCAATAATTCTACAAATGATTGGCGAAGAAGAAGATATTCGATAATTTTACCGCGGGGCATTTGAAAATAAAAATATACGAGGGTCAAGCAAATATAAACTGGATTTTTCAAAAATTCTTTATTCAGTTACAATGTCTGTCAGTATCTGGACATTTTCATTTTATGTTACATGGGATTTTGAGATTGAATGACCGCTAAAGTATTAGGCAGCTTACACATTTCCTACGGATGGCAAATTAAGAAGGACGTCAAAAATTGATAACTAAAATACATACAGAATTATTTATGTTATTAGTCATATTCATGTAAGTATTCAATTTTGTTTTATTGTAATCAATAATTTTATTGTTGTAATTAAATTTTTCGTTCTATAAAACGAGCTATAAGATATAACTTCTGCTTTAACATTTTATAGAATACAAAAATATTGAACTACAATAATTTGATAATTGTTTGCAAATCGCGGGATCTAGTGCGGCTGCACCGTTCACACCTGCCTCAATTCGGCCCTGTATATTTAAAAGTAATCATTCATTTACAGAAATATAAACTGACTTGTTTCTTGTTTCTATTTATCAGTTGTTAATTCCTCCCATTTTTTGTCTATGTAACCATCTGGATGTGTAGGATTTATAACTTTTGCTCTAAAGACAAAATCTTTTTCAATGAATTAAACATATTCTTCATATTATTCATTTGATGTATTGGCGGCTCGGCGTTTTTTTGGCGCAATATTAGTTCTACATGAAAATTAATATTAAATGAATAACACAACTAATGAAAACTTACACACATGTTATTTCATTCGTATGTCCGTCTCCGCCTTATAAAGAATTCTAACCTAACAAAACATTTAAATTTTTGACAGTTCGTAAATAGTGAAGTTAGTTGCATAGCTATCTTTCATTATTTAAATAAACTTTTTAAATTTGTTTGACCATAATAACACAAAGATAAATAATTTAAGTTTCAAATTTAAAGAGCTATTTAAATTTAAATTTAGCAATACTTACAGAAGTGACCATAATCGCACCATAAGTATAGATAATATTTATCTCTAAAGGTACGGCCACATAGTTCATGTCGAATATTTATGTCATGTTGACATGAAACAGAACACAGAAGTAGGACCGGTCTCTCTTTCTCTACTTCTATGCCATGTCATACCTTTAAGTAAGGAAGATATTGTTTTTGGCCAAAAAATTCATGAATAAGAACGTTTTAGAGTCCCTAGAATACGATTTTACTATTTGATGATGATTTAGATGTGTGTGTGTGTGTGTGTGAGCGCGCGCGCGTGTGTGTGTGTCTGCGTGCGTGTTTGTGTGTGTGTGTGTGTGTGTGTGTGTGTGTGTGTGTGCGTGTAACGATTTTTTTCCCCGAAGATAACTCCAACACTACAATTCTAAAAATTATAATATTCCTCTTCGTTACATCCATATGAAGAGCTGATTAAATTTTGGTTATAATTGGTCGACCGAAAGTACCGTCATTTGAAGATGTTAACAGTTTTTTTTAAAAAAAAACGCTATAATATTTGATTCTCTATATCATTTGATTACATTTTATACTTCATATTCAATGGATATTGAGTTAAAAAATTATAAAGATATTAAATTTCAAAAAGCAGCCAGCTATGCAATAACACAGGAAATAGCTAATATAATTAAAGAAATCCTGAAAGACAGATGTCAAAGTCAAGTGAGATTGTACGTTTGTGTAATAATTTTACTGGAAATATAGAATCTTTCGCAAGAAACTGTCTACATACACACATAGAACTGTTGGAAGGTAATGTGCTCGTCACATCAGATTTTTTTAAGTGTCATTTTGCATACGTGATCTGTCAGTATTTTCATAATATGTGTATTTGACTAATTTTTATTGATAACAATAATAGAATATCATCCAAATATCTATGATAAAAGTAGAAATAATTATTGGGGTACTTTAACAAAAAAAAAAAAAAAAAAAAAAAAAAAAAAATGGCGTGACATGGCTGTTGAGAACAACATATTTCATTGGTTTGTAATTTTCAATTATTGACATGACATTGACGTAACATGACATGAGCTATGTTACCCTACCTTAACGTAACTTCTAAATAACAGTTGTCAAAATGTCAAATGTCAAAATAAATTAAATTTCAAATGTTTATTGAAACTGTCATAGTATTACATATGTTCATATTTTAATAATTTTTAAATAAAAGTAAATAATTGCGAAATAGGAAAAATAGTATGAAAAACACGTATTACATTGTCCATTTGTAATACTCGTAATTTACATAACTCGCCTACGGCTCGATTACATAAACTGTACTCATATTACAATAAGGATCATTATAATACTTGTATTTCAATATACTATTTGCCTAATGACCGTAAAAGTCCAATTTGACCCAGTCACTGCCCACGAGCAACTTCTTTATTAAAACTATATTCAACAAATGCTGGTCTGTGAATACCATATACAGGGCATTATCCATAAGGATAAGATATTTTTAAAAATCTTAGCCAGTTCCACTAATGTAATTTTAAATTATAGTTCTCCTTAAATAGACAATAGTGCATAAATAAAATAAAATAAAATAAATATATCATCACGGCTTTGTACACAGATTTCGATAATGATACTGATATATATGTACCGCGCGGGCGTTTACCAGGCGTCACCTCATGGGCACTCATTGATGGCGCGGAGAGTGCACCACAGGGATTACTTTTGTGCCCTATAAAATTGAAAATATATATTTTTGTCTTGGTCGGGATCGAACCCGCTTTCAAATGAATTGTTGCATATATTTATATTGCTCTCAAAATTTCGATTCATATTTTTTGTTTAAGGTCTCTTTAAATTCAAGCCTTGTTGGAGTAACTAAGCTTAAAACAATTTTCATATTTTGTTGCAATAAATAAATAAAATTTTAACACCTGCAACTGCATTTTATTACAATCTTTCAAATTTGGTTTTTCTAGCGGTATATCAATTCTTCTCCCACAAAGTCATAAAATATCGGTTAGTGTTACCCTTACTTTATGACATTTAAAACCACTTTATAACATATTTCTCCACTTCCAACATTCCAAATAGATTACCTTGTGGGTACCGCAGTTCTCGGTAAACCTTCAGTGGCCTTTTACTTGCCACTCTGTTCGGATTCCGGTGGAAGAGGCGGCCCGACATACATATTTTATTGTTTTATTGGGGTGAAAACGACCCTAAAACTAAATTACTCCGACGTAGCGACTTTCTCCGGTAGCAGCCACATCATAACAATGGACACCCCCCTCCCCTTCCCTGAACAAAACAACGCCGCTGGCAGGTAGCAAATTCAGAATAGTGGAAGGAAAAGTTGGTCAGTTTGTTGGCAATATATGAAGAATCAATTTTAGAAAAGCTGAATAGGGGTGTTTTATTTAAGGGTAGTTTTGAGATAAAAGGACCGCAAATATTTATTATCTTATTATAAGTAGCGGATTTTTTGTTCGAAAAGTCGAAATAAGTTATAACCCGCGCAACAATATTTGGCTCTGACTTTTGGGTGAAGGTTATACCAGGTCATTACCATAGGATTATTCGTAATATAAGCAGGTACAATTATAAGAAATTACAGATACGTATTCAGATATTTATTTTTACCTTAATGTTACACTGATAGTGCATATTATGTATAAGATTATGTCTTGGTCTTAACAGAAATCAAAATATACCTACATATACAAATACTTTATTAAAATCATATGGTAAATATGTCGTCAAAAAATTTACAAAAATGTAATTAATAAAGTACCCAGATGCTCGGCTATTTATTGGCTTCAGGTGCATATTCAATAACACAGCACAATACACCAGCCTTAATATAATAACATTAGAAAATGTGATTTTATTTACACGTACAGTATAATCCTGTCAAATTAAAATTCTTCTGAATACACCCCCTGCTGAGACTTGTAAAACCGCACATTATGGAGTCAAAGTCAGAGCCAAATATTGTTGAGCGGACTATATATTTGGTGAATATGTTCTATTTTTACCTCCCGTCATACTGTAGGTAAGGGAGGTAATGTTACCGGTCCAAAAATTCGATGGTGAGTTTTCAGTAAATAAGCACGAATTAGGGGAACACGTTTTTACTATTTTTACGATGATGTGTGTGTGTGTTTATGCGTGCGTGCGTGCGTGCCTGTATGTGTGTGTGTGTGTGTGTGTGTGTGTGTGTGTGTGTGTGTGTGTGTGTGTGTGTGACAATTTTTTCCGACACGATAACTCTTACAACAAACTTGCGAAAATTTCTATTTTCCGTATTTAAGTTTTCTACATTCATATAAAGAGTTGATTAGATTTTGGGTAAAATTGGGCAACCGGAAGTGATACTTTAATTGAAGCCCATAACAGTTTTTATAAATAAATAAATAAATATATCATCACGGCGTATTACCCATTGCTGGGTGTGCCAATCTGCTTACAGATATCGGTAATGATGAAATATTTGCACCGTGAGGGCGCTTACCAGGCGTCACCTCACGGACACTCATTGCTGGCGTGGAGAGTGCACCACAGGGGTCAATTTTGTGCCATTTAAAATTGGAAATATTTGGCGTCGGTCGGGATTCGCGACCTGACACTCAGGCACACGGCCACGAGACCCCATATAACAGTTTTTATTGAAAAATATTAAAATATCAAGGGAAATAACATATTAGATTTTGGCTAAACTTAATAAACCGGAAGTGATAGTTTACTTGAAGCTTTGAACAGATTTTCGTGAAAAATATATTATGATATATTCCAAAACTTGTCAAATTTGGTATTTAAGATTTTTATATGCAATGGAGCAACATATTAGATTTTGGCTAAAATTGATAAACCGGAAGTGATACTTTACTTGAAGCTCTGAACAGATTTTCGTGAAAAATATATTATGACACTCTAAAATGGAAGTAACATATTAGTTTTTGTCTAAAATTAATAAACCGAAAGTGATAATTTATTTGAAGTTAAATAAATAAATAAAAAAAAATATATCATCACGGCATATTACCCATTGCTGGGTGTGCCAATCTGCGTTGTACGCAGATATCGGTAATGATGATGACATATTTGTACCGTGCGGGCGTTTACCAGGCGACACCTCACGGGCACTCATTGCTGGCGTGGAGAGTGCACCACAGGGGTCAATTTTGTGCCATTTAAGATTCGAAATATTTGGCGTCGGTTCGTGAAAAACATATTGATACAATCCAAAACTTTTCAAATTTGGTATTTAAGACTTTTATATTTACGAGAACGACATATTAGATTTTTTTCTAAAATTGATTAACCGGAAATAGTACTTTGCAGAAAGCTATAAACAGATTTTCTTGAAAAAATGTATTAAAACAAGATCCAAAACTTATCAAATTTGGTATTTAAGACACGTGTATAATTTGAAACATCATATTAGATTTTGACTATACTTATATAACAAACCGGAAGTGGTAATTAATTTGGAGCTCGTAACAGATTTTCTAGGAAAAACATAATAAACTATAATCCAAAATTTCGTATTACAGACTTTACTATTTATTGGAACAACAAATTAAATTTTGCTTACAAACGATCAATCGGAAGTGATACTTTACTTAAAGCTCATTGCTATTTTAAACATGGAATTGACGGGTGGTTATTTGGTGGCCACATCAGATTTTTTTTAACTAACCTTGAATTCTACGTATCTACCTATTTAGTTATTTTATGAATACATTAATCAATATTTAGTGGGTAAACTAATAGTTTCAGGTATGTAATAAATACAAATAACAGATAGAATTACTTCTAGGTATATATTTGCATTTAAATTTTATTAAATATCAGTGATCGCAGCGTTTCCACGAAAGTGAATATTAATCTCTCTGTAATTTTCATTCTGCAATATGTTTCCAGTAGTGAGATTTTATTGCACTATCAGTATCCGCCCGCAGTGCATAGTAAATTTAAAATTTAATTTTGAAATGAATTTCAGTTTAATACTGCTTACTGCATCCTTTCGCAAAAGGAAGTTGTAATTTTCCAGTCTAACAAAATTACATAATACATAAAAACCATAAACGTAATTAAACCGCAGTTAAATACAAAATCTCATCTAGGATTTTCCACTATAATGAGCCGAAAATCCTGCAGTAAAATGTACAGTGGTCAGCGTATACCTAGCTTACGAGCAGTTTCAGGTTATGTATAGCCACATGTGAAATACTGGAATATCGTAGAAATTTAAACGAGAACGAGAGGAATTTACTTTTGAAGCCCGTTTCCGTTTGCACCATTCTAAGTTTCAATTTACAATACTTTTATCAAACAACAAATTTATATTATTATATGTTGATTACTTTTAACTTTATGAACTGCATGAATTATTTATGTTTACTTAAGAGTAATTTTTATTTATTTATTTATTTATTTATTTATTTATTTACGGGAAGCCAACAGATTACCCAATAATAGGCTTTCGCTTATGTACAATTAAATATTTACAGAACTATACAATATGAGTACCTATAAATATATGACATTTACCAAATACATAGACCAGAAGTATGAAAAGAAAAAAAAACAAAGATAATGTTATGTAGTGTCATAACTGTGTAATGCATTTTTAAAGTGGTTTAAAGATAAATTTTTGTATGATTATTATTTCTTTTCTGTGGTTTTTAAAAATTAAAATTATTATAGATATTTATAATTTGAAATTGAAACCAACGATACAAAAAAAATATTAATATTTTTGTAAAATAGTATATCTTTGCTAATTTAACCCAGCTTGTATTCCTTAAGCTGCGTTCAGAGCTACCGAATTATAAATTACAATTAGCACTTACAATTGATACAAGCACTTTGACTTATGACAAACAACGTTAGCGTTCACAGCGACAAAATTAAGACATTAAGTGTAAGTGATAAGTGGTAAGTATACAAACCCCAAACTTTTCACTTACAATTAATGCAACAGTTATTTCATCTTGTCTCTTTCTGTCAGAAACGTCAAACGGCATAGCGCATATAATCTGTTTTAAATGTGGTATATGATGCAGGATATTGTAATAAATAAGAAAATAGAAAGGCAAAGAATCACATGTACCTATACTTGTCACTTTTTACAGAATGTCTTTCATTTCTAACCCTATTTTTATCACAATAGAAAATATTGTGCAATTTTTTTTAACCGTCAATAATAGTGTTCTAGTATAGTGTTCAAACAACAAATACTACTCTACTTATATAGATTGTTTCATCGATGTAACTTTCACTAAGTGCTAATTCTAAACTCTATTCCAGATTTTAAACCGGTAGTTTTAAGACGCTCCAACCGATTACTATTTGTAATTACCAATTGTAATTTATAATTCAGTAGCTCTGAACGCAGCTTTCTAGTTCTCAAAATAGCAATAATGACAAACTTATACTGAACACCCTGTATACTGTACTTACGTAAAATAAAATGGAATTGATGGGATGGGAGATAATGTGCTCACTAACCAATTTTGTAATGCAATTTTTCTGTTGCAATTCACTCTTCTTTTCTTCTTTGTAAAAATCAGCTAATCAAACGCAAATACGAGTTGTAGAAATTCATTTTATGTATAGATATATATTTTTTAAAATGAAACAATTAATTGAACTACAGCAAAAAGTTTTACATTTGGAATTAGTCCCATAAATTTCGCAAAAAGCATGCTTTGCTAAGGTAACAAGTAAATAAGTTATGTAAAACGCATCAGCTTTTACATTTTTTATTTACAATTTTATTATTATTAATAGTGACATTTCACTAATTTTTCTATTTTTGAAAGTAGTCGTTTTTTTGGAATGGAGGCTTTGAAACATAACGTACAAAATACAGAACGCAATCCATTCTAGTTTCTAGCATGAGTTTCAAATTCTGACACGAACCGCGTTTCGGTGACTGGGCGATCGAATGAGTGCTTGAATACCCTGTTTCGGCTTTCATTCCTATTTTATTTTTTTGTAAGAAATTGTTGACAATTTCTATTGGGAAAATTTAACAGAATAGTTTACCACCAAAAATTGTTAAGAATAGGGTCATACCAAAAAGAAAAAATCTAGTGTAACCAACACAATACCTCCCGCCTTGTACAGCCCGAGTCAGAAAAAAGATTAAGCTGATCCTTATTTTTGGATTAGCGAATTTTACTCTAACTTTGGCAGTTTATTTCTTATGATATAGTATGATCTAATCCAAGTAACTACCTTTTTTGATAATAAAATGAAAATTAAATTTTAAATACCGAGATAGAATAGAATTCACTAATCCAAAAATAAGAATTACCTTAATTTTTTTTGCGAATCTTTAACTTTTATTAATATAAATACATACCTACATATTTACTTATGCTGGTAACTATATTGATTTCCTTTCCTATTGCTCTATTTACTTTTTTCATTTTCAAATCTTACTATTATTCATTTGTAATGATTAGTTTTTTGAGTGACATTTATCTGTCAGTTACATATAGTTGAATAACTGCGTAACCAAGGCGTTTTGTTTGTTTATAGCGTAGGCTCCGGGATTTAAATTACAGATAATTTTATAAATTTATATATAAAATATGTACAAAAAGTATTAACGAAAATCTGTAGAATATTTAATATTCTTTAATTTTTATAATAACATTAATCTCGAGAAAATAACATTTAAAAGTATTTTTCGAAGAAAAACTATTTTGAGTTTCAAGTAAAGTACCATTTCCGGTTATCCGATTTACACCAAAATCTAATGGGCTCTTTCCATAATAGAAAAAGTTCAAAATACAAAGTTTCAAATTTTTCTGAATGATAGTATTTGAGTTAAGCCGGGACCACGCATTCGGTATTCGCCGATTGCCGAATATTCGTCTTTCGCCGAGTAATGTTCGTCAATTGGCGAGCATACGTCTCCAGCCATGCGGAGTTTGCCGAACGGGTTCAATACAACTATATAGGTACATATTCGTTCACTTTCACTCGACTCGAAAAACCGACACGAAGCGGAGTACAGACGAGCACCGAATATTCGCTGCGAGCAGCTCTTCCAGACATTCGATATTTGGCGAATATTTGCTTTCGATTCGCCGAATGCCGAATTTGTGGTCCCGGCTTTAGCGTGGAGGATCCAAATATATATACATACACACATACACACCCACACCAACACACATACATACACACACACACACACACACACACACACACACACACACACACACACGCGCACACACATCATCGTGAAAATGTTAAAATTGGATTCTAGGGACCTTAAAAGGTGCTCATTTACTAAAATCTGGATACGCGATTTTTAGCACGATACCTATAACTCCTTTACCAAGGGTAGCGGGATGTAAAAATATTGATTTTTTTCATAAATGACAAATGTACATATTATTATGCATATATACATCAAAAATATTTATTATCATTATATCATTATACATTCATGATTTTCTTTATAAAGATTCTGAGTCTGATTATGTGACGTCATAATTTTGTACACAAATACACGATAGTGAGGTTCACCCGTACTCGTGACTATATTGTACATAAATCAGATCTGTCACTTTTCTAACGTAACTTTATATAACAAACATTTTGAAAGTAACGTCAATATCTTTACAAGTGGTTTTTTTATTTTAAAGTAAGTACAAATAACGAAATATGCTAAGTAAAAATTATAAATAAATACAATTTAGAATAAGAGAAAATTGATCGACTGTGGAGAATTATGAGGATTAAAAATCTTCGGGAGATCAGTCAACAGGATTTATTTATTTTGACAACTCCGACGTTTCGGCAACACAGTTGCCTTCTTCAGGGATCTACAGGAGAATGAATACAGATATTACACATTTACAAGAACCAATAAGGTTATAAAACTTACATGTCTATAGAAGCAACATAAAAATGATAGTTGCAGTCAATATACAAGTGTTTATAGGTTGAAACATTTAAAAAACTGTCAAACAATAGAATTTCTAATAAACATCAATTCACACAACCAGTACATAGGAAAATTAACTGTAAATATATAAGAAATGGATCAAAAACCACGTTGTCAAATGCCAACAAAATGAACGATATTTAACAAAAATTAACATGTGACCTCGAGATCGTGAAGAGAGAAGCATACGTGAAAAATATTTAAAAATTATTATAAACAACCATGTCAAACACTACAGTTACAATGGATGCATATACTACATTGTTTTAAAACGTTGGAAATTTATTAAATTATTGTAAATAGTACTAAGATTATCAATGTCTGTTTGTGTGTTAATGTTATTATCGTCTAATTTAGTATTTAACATTTCTTGTGTTAGCCGTTTATACAGCTTTTTTTCCTGTTCATTCTCCTGTAGATCCCTGAAGAAGGCCACTGTGTTGCCGAAACGTCAGAGTTGTCAAAATAAATAAATCCTGTTCACTGATATCCCGAAAATACAATTTATGTTTGATTTAGATATTACAATGGTTGTACAATATTGTACTGCGCCGTCCTGCGAAAACAACTCGTTGAGAAGTAAAAGCAAAACTTTTGTTCGTATTCTTATGACTCAATATGTAAGGGAAAGATGGTTTTGAAGAATACTCTTGCTTATGTGATGACATAAACGTCAAATATAGTTCCATTTTTATTCGGTAGGTGACACTACGGTCGCAAAATGATGACGTCATTTGAAATTTTTTATAATCTTTTTTATAAAATATTTATGTAAAACTAGAAACTTATGTGATAAAATATTTATTTTCGTAAGTTGTTTTGAGTGTACTTTTAGAAAAAATAAATTAGAAAATGCGGTATGACCCCATTACTTTCTTTCTAACAGACAGAGAAAAGTTTGTAGAATAATACCTACAAGTATTTAAATTTAACAATGAAGACCTAAATAAACTAGTATTTGTTGTCCCATATTAAACTATAAAGAAACTGTATTTTACATATTAGAATCGGTTAAAAAGTAATACTCTAAATTCCTAAAAATATTAGCGAGAATGATTTAATTTTACCCTAACCTCAAACCTCAACCATCATCCTAAAGCAGCAGAGAAACCAATATTTATAGCTCATAATCCTGCTACAAAGAATTCATTTCATCTTCTCTTCTATGTTGTGCTAGTTAGGTCTGGCGGAAATGCAAATTGGAGTGTGTGCTCTCCTGCGGTCTCGTCCAGCCGAACTATAAAACTGCCCAAAGTGAGTTTATTGCAACGCGCATAAACGACCGCTATCCGCCATCCTCAAAGCACCGCGGTGTCCGTTTCAAGCTCTAAATGCCTCAGATGAAATTAAACCCCAGCCCGAACTGCAATCATAAAATCTAATAAAAGACTCCACTGCGGAATCGAAGCAACTGCTGGAAATTTTATTATTCATATCTCTTGTTGACTTGTTGCTACTGAGATTTATTTATACAGTGAGTAGAGTTGTAAATCATATATGTTATAGGACGCTCTGGACTGAATTCTTTAAAAACCTTCAAACCCAAATTGGTAACTGTTGGGGAATAGGTCAATAAGAGAGCAGAAAATGAAAAAATATACTGAGAAACATTTAAATGACATATCCTCTACAGCTAAAATAGCGTCATGATTTTTTTTTTTCAATATTAAAGTCTCGGGTTAAAATTTTAACTGCCAGTTAAATAAACAAAAATAAAACGAAGTGAACTGTCAAATCCGATTTAGACCTGGTATTTCGACCGAAAATTAAACTGTCTATAACTTACCTGACAGTTAAAACGAAAAATATAGCATAGATATTATAGTGCAAGTTGTAAAAATTACATTTGTCAATTTTTCGATACGATATTTTTCGTTTTAATTGGCTGTTAATTTAAAAGACAATTTTACCAGAAAAGAAAATATCGAGCCGCTACATTATTTATCTGCTAATTAAAATTTTAACTGAGGATTGTAAAATTGGCCCTAATTGAAAGAATAACTGAATAAATAAAACCATTAGTTTTTAGTTTTCATTAGAATGATTTTATAAATGAAAAAATTAAAACGCTTTCCTCTTGTCTACATGAAACGTGTATAATGTAGTTAGCGAATGGTATAAACAGATTGTATAGTAAATAAGATAGGTATTTACAAAAGTCAATTCATGTCTCATTATGGCTGGATTCATAAAGTTTTACGTGCAAGACTTATAAGACCGATTAAGACTCAAACTATAATTAACTATTTATTTATTTATTTAACCAATTAATACTACTATTTATTTCCACAATATTACTAATTATTTATTTCACCACGCGCTCCAATCTTAGACTGCTGGTCTGTTGCAGACTCTTGTAGACTGTTTACGTGATATTTATATCATTATATATATATATATATATATATATATATATATATATATATATGTATATATATATATATATATATATATATATATATATATATATATATATATATATATATTTATATCACTATATACTTATATCACGTTAAAATGTTCGTCTACCGACCTCCACAGCGTCTATATACTCAACTGACTCAACAGCGTCAGTATATTCAACTGCTCGGGCAGAAGTCACACCTTTCACCTCACTGTCTATTTATGTAACTTTCTCACTTCCACAGCCTCAGTATCACCGACTGTCACGACAATACTCATCAACCCTACCGAGTATTCACTTCCATGCTATCCCAGTGTACCAATAACTTCCCGAGTACTCCACTCGACACTATACTGCATACGCTTACTACTAACGCTCGGGCATAGCTGCGTTCCTTTTATTTAGCCGCCATTACCTTCTAGAGAGCTCTAAAATATTCGACCCCATAACAACAACGAACACAAAAGGTTCAGGCGATCGGAAGTAATTAAACACGTCGCAGCTTGTTTGTTTACGTAGCACGGCTGCTAGCGCGAATGCGTTATCGGTATACTTAGAAGCTGGTTCAGCGTAGCAGCGGGGCTCACACGTTACAATTATATACATACGCCCGAAATAAACACAGCCATTTGGAAGCTTTAACCTTCAACTGGTATGGTAGGTTCGGCAATCACTTAAGGTATGATAAATAATAATATTTTATTGTGAATATTTTATTGTGAATCTTTTCACATGAATAACGTTTTTTTGGTCATTGTTATTTTTTTAAGGTTTTCAAGTAATAACAAAATAACCTTTTAAGTGCATAAATATTTACAATAAATATAAAACAATGTAGTTTTATGAACAGTTTATAATAAAATAGGTATAATATAATAAAATAAAAAATTATTCCAAAATGGGTTGAACTTTATATGAATTCTCATTATTCATTTAACAATTTAAAATACTTTCTAAAAATAATTTTAAAAAATCTGATGTGGACACCACACGACTTCCTTGTACGGAAGACCAATATGAAGATGAAGTATAGACTCAATTATAAAATTGCACGTATTTGACGTAATTTGACATTAACACCTATTTTTTTTTTTGTTATTTTTTGTCCTAATCCATAGCAAGCTTCATTACAAAAACCAAAAAGTATATAAGTTTTAATTTACATATCTCGCTTATACAAAGGGCTAATTTAATAATACTTGATGTGCTAGACGCAGAATTTAATTCTCTAAAACTCTTATTTGAAGCATTTATTTCTAAAATCAAAATGAAACCATTTTATTCAAGAAAAACTGTTAACAACTTCAGTTAATATATCACTTCCGGTTAGCCTGTTTTAACCAAATTCTGCTATGTTATTCCAATTGATATAAAAGTCTTATATACTAAATTTGAAAAGATTTGGATTTTATTTTAATATAGTTTTTCATTAAAATGTTATAGAAGTCCTAAATACAAAATTTCAACTTTCTGCGGCTTACCGTTTTTGAGTTATGCGAGATACGTACGTACGTACGTACAGACGTCACGACGAAATTAGTCAAAATGGATTCAGGGATGGCCAAAATGGATATTTCCGTTGAAATCTGGAAACCGAAATTTTTCGCGAATACAATACTTCCTTTACTTTGTACAAGGAAGTAAAAATTGTCATTGGAAAAAGTCTGGAGTGTAAATTTTTATTTTGTTTTCAATGACTACATTGCTGACTAATTGTAATAGAGATGCTGAGGTTATGTTAGTTCCAGAATGTTATGTTGACAATTGGCGACCAAAATTAACGTGAATCCCTCAAGCGGACGATATTTGTAACTCTTGAAAATGGTATTCTGCTATTCAACTTTACAGTAAATATATATAGTCCATTGGATTTCTTGCCGGTTTCTTTTTATTTTAAAGTAAATATAAATTACTTTGCAATATGAGCAAAGAACGAAAAAACATTAACAACGTCAATTGCTGCGTTTATGGCTGTCATTCTCGGGGTAGTAAGAAATTATCTGTCTCAAAAATTGGCAAGAGGAAGGGTGACTTCCAAAATAAATTTGGTAAAACGGAGTCTATCGACAAAAGAAAGTGCTGGATTAGGAAAATACGAACTGGGAAACAAGTGACGAATCATAAGAAGATAACAAAAATGAAAAGTATTGTATTATTTCCTGACCAATTCGTGAGTAAAATAATACAATTTTCACTTTATGTGTAACATTCAATATATTTCTTACACTTGTAATTAAAGAATTTGAAAGATATTTGACACTAGTTCCATTTTAATTTTCTTAACTAAGTAAAGTAAATATATATTTATTTAACATACATGAATAATATATGGTACTATTTTACTATCTTGTACAAAATATTAAGACAGCTGTAATGTGTTTGTACTGGCCACTATGGCCAGCTAAATAATGTAAATAATCAATTTTAAATTTAAAGTTCTTCTAATCTCATGAGGATGTGACGTTAGAGCACTTGTTTAAACACAGCCCAAATTTTTTTAGTCTGTAGCACTATGTTCATTAACGCCACATAAAAATTACAACCTACGATTCAACAATTCTCCCCTTTTTATAAAACGTCGAGAAGAATTTGTTGCCTCCAAATAAGTAAATATTTCCTTACAAATAAGTGTAAGATAACTTTCTTCGAATGTCATTATAATTTAAGTGCGTACACAAAATTATTACTAACACTATTTATAAAAAGTTTAATGAATTTGTTAGTATACTTCAAAACGAATATTGGTTATACAATGTTTCTGTATGCGATCTTATAGCACAATACCATTTTTAGAGCACGTACATGCTACAACACTAGCGCCGCCATCGGTAGTTTTAGTCGCCAATTACGTAAAAGAAGTGCAAGTAACGTACCACAGAAGATCTAGTTCCTTTTATTTCTAAGAACAACTATATTTTTCTACAGTCTATATACAAAGTAGCCATTTGCGCTCTCTTTTGTCAACGCAAAATGTCACTTTGCCGCTCTAGAGCGACAAAGTAGAAAAAACGCTCGCTCCTCAAATTTCTAACTATACAATGTTGAGAAATGCTACTTGGCTACATTCTTAATGGAAAAGTTTAGTCAGGAATTAATGACACTGTAGTTACACATTACCCACATACATAACCAAACAAAATGCCGCACTCTTGTGAAAATAAAATAGAGCATTCATTTACAAAATCGAAAGTATAAAATGCTTAGATTAGATTGAAGCAATAGCTCAAGAAGAATGGAAAATACCGATAAGTAAAAATAAATAAAAAATAAATTTTTGTTATGGCGGAGGACCCCATTGTGGCGACTGTAGAAAAAATCTTGTGTGTGTTTCGAGCGCAAATGGACATTGTCGATTTCGAGAGAATGCCTCGCACAAATAGCTATTGTATACTCGTAAAGCAAAAAGTTACTTAAAACAAAGAAATTCTGAATACTTACAAGGAAGAAAATTTGATTACTCAAATAAAATGAATGATCACATAAAAGTGATCAAAATAATTTTTTCTGCAATTGCTTTGATGTTTTTAAAACATATTCACGAGGCTTAAAAAATACCACTGTCAGTAAATCAGACTTAAAGAATATTTAGCTGGAATGATAATAAAAATAAATGGTAAAATTTTTATTTCATTTCGTTTTCCACGATTTACTGGAAGTAACAAAGAGTATGCTAATCCTTAGGTACGACTAAAAGGAAAAGAAACAATTTCTCTTATGCTTAAAGATCATTTACGTCTTTGTATACACCAGCACCAATAAAATAATTTAAACTATACAATACTTTCAGAAGCAAACTAGAATCATTAGTCTAGATTACTCTTAATAGCTTGAAACTCTTAACAAAATTAAACCGTAACATTCCTCAAGAAAATCATTACTTCTCTGAAAAGAAACAGTAGCACAAAAGCCAATATCCTTTTCGTCAAAAATTTGTCAAGTGACGTGTAATATACGATCCTATTTCTCTGTCACTTGTCAGCAGCAGGCGAGGAGAAACAAACGCATAAAGAAATTGGGTCGTTCGCTTGTTTATCCAGATGACAAGCTAGCTAGGAGGTAGAAGACACAATGCTCTATTGACAATACTGACAGATCTGGCCTTATTTCACGGACGCCCATGGAAGATAGGTCACTGCTGGCCAGGGCTATGATAATCACGGCCGGGAACCAGTGGCGTAGAAATGATTTGGGGTTAAGGTAAATGTTTGAACGAGAGTCGAGGTTTGCAAGATTGTTTGAAAGGCTGAGTGAGGCATTTTGCTGAAGCTTCTCAACTGGAATGGGATACTGATGGATTACGACTATAGAACAGTTTAAACTGATAAACGCAGGAAATAGGATGGCTCCACGTATTAAACAATGCGATATAAACATCATTTTGTATCTGCGAAACACTGTTAACGTATACCATTGTATCCTCCTATGATGAGATGGAACTCAAAAATCAGCGAACGAGAGATAGGTATTTTGCTATATATTTTTTATTATTTATTGTTTTTTCAGAAATTAAATTTATTACTTTTATCATGAATATATACACACATTGTTAGGTAGACGGATACTATTGTAAAAATATTTAAAACGATTGCCATTTTGAGAAAAAATAGTGTGTACCGATAACTATAAAAGATACGAAACAGATTCTTAAACAAAAATTGTCACATTCATAATAATATAAGGAGACCGCAAAAATGCGTAGAACACTAGATATAAATGGAAATGTAAATATTTTTGTGATTAACTTTGAAACATGAAATAATACTGGAATTTGTTTTGCAACTCTTATTTAGGTTTTTATAAGGACGATGCTCAATTTTTTATCATTGTTGACATTAATATTAGAAAAATACTCCACTGAAAAACTTTCCAACGATATACAACTTATCTATATTCTTTTATTTCAAACAGCAAAAATTAAATTTATACAGGGTGTTGACGATAAGGTCCGAACATAGGGATTTAACATGGAATTTTAGTTTTTTGCAATTTCCTGCTCTCCAGCTTATTTTACGGAAAAAAACTGTAAAGTGCGAAGTTGTTCAGAATTAAAAGTTGTATACAAAATTGTTTTTAAAGTTTTATTATGTTTCTAGTTTTTTCATAATTTTGAAAAGAAATTTCAAAATTTCGGTTTATTAGTAGCAATAGGCATAACACTTGTTTCCTTTTTCTAGTTTTCATAAATTATTAAACAACGTGAAACGTCAATTTGACGTATGAAAACAAAATTCCGTAGTCTTTTGTAACTATTTACATCATAATATTCCTTTAGATAGGTTCCTCAATCGAATAAACATTCATTATTTAATTTATTTTTTTCATAAGTAAAATTGACGTTTATAAATAATTTATGAAAACCAGATAAAAAGAAAACAATTGTCATGGCTTTAGCTACTAATAAACAGGAATTTTGAAATTTCTTTTTACTTTCTTATACACAGAAAAGAAAGTATTGTAATCGCAAAAAATTTCGGTTTTCAGATTTCAACGGAAATATCCATTTTGACCATCCCTGAATCCATTTTGACTAATTACATCGTGACGTCTATATGTAGGTACGAACGTAGGTATATGTACGCACGTACGTACGTACGTATCTCTCATAACTCAAAAACGGTAAGCCGTAGAAAGTTGAAATTTTGCTACGGATTAGGACAAAAAAGTATAAAAAAATTAATGTGATGTTAAATTACGTCAAATACGTGCAATTTTATAATTGGGTCTATACGAGTATTTCATGTTGGTCTTACGTATAGTATGACTAGCGAATGAAATTTGACGTTTAGATTATTTAATAGATGTGGTTTCTTTGGAAAACATTTCCCTATATTTGGTTTGAAAGGAAACTGACCCTTATGTATTCCGTCACAGAAGATTAGAATTGTCCTCAATACCAGGAGGCATTTAAAATTACCTTAGCAACAGGATTCAGGGATGTATTTAAAGAATTTTATACTGCAAATTCTAGTTCGTTCGTCTCAGATGTAAGCAACCTTTGAGTCGGAATTACTATTAAACCTATTTCACAGAATTTCCAAACTAAATAGTGTAAAGATCAAAATATTTTGTTATAATGAACATAAACGAAAAATGTTTAAAATATTTTAAACGCAACCCTGTTTTGATATTCAGTTACCCTAGTCGGCCATTTATTTTAAGCCAGGCATAGTAATGTATTTCTATGCTTCCCTAGTCCAGTATTTAAATGGGTTCATGCAAAAATTTCATACCTGAATATTTCGTACAATTATATTCTTCTCTAGGGTTTCAAAAGAAACCACATCTATAATAGTTATTTATGTAACAAGTGTGTAAATTAGTACTTTTTTGGTCGAGTGCGATGTTTTACGCATGTGGCGCAGCCGAATGCGGAAATTGTAGCACGAGGTAAAAAATACTATTTTACACACGTGTTGCATACAACATTTTTCCTACAACCGAAATGGTATTGATGTGTCTCATAATACTGAGTGTACAGGCATCCAGCAGCTTCAAATACTGTTAGTACTCTTTCTCATAACACTGTACAAAATGTAACTTAAACACTTGGAAGAATCTCAGACAGACGATGATTTGACTTTTATAATGTACAAATTGTACGTTTAATATTAATATTAAAAATTAGGTTAAGTTAGAATACATGTCAAAAAAATGTTAATGTTCTTAAAAAGTAGATTAGTACTCAATCTGTTAAAAAAAACATTAGATTTGTTTTATTTACAGTATATATTCATATTTCTTAATAAATTTTATTACTTTCATTATTATTTACTACCTAATTATATACTTGACAGGTAAATTAACCGAATTTAAATGTTGCCTAGCAACGCTTATTTACTTTTCAAGCACTAGTGCGTGAAAAGTACTTTTCACGCACGGTTGTAGGAAAAATAATTTATTCGCTATTCATACTATACAAGGAAGTTGTGTGGTGTCCACATCAGATTTTTAAAATTATGAAGAAACTAGAGACATAATAAAAACTCAAAAAACAATTTTGTATATAACTTTTAATTCTGAAATTGTGAAGAAAATGGAGCCACAATAAAAAATTTAAAAACAATTTTGTATACAACTATTAATTCTGAACAACTTCGCACTCTACAGATTTTGCTGTAACATGAATAGGAGAACAGGAAATTGTAAAAAACTAAAATCCCATTTAAATCCCTATATTCGCACCTTAGCGTCAACACTCTTTCTATAAAAACAATGGTTGTTACAATGAGACAATTTATTGAAAAACACAATGAAAGATATTTTAATTTTATTAATTTTTGAGATGCCCATGCAGGATGCGTTTTCTTGTGACATTGTGTTTAGCATAACAAATTTGAGGGATTGTAGATATACAAAATACAAACAATATTTTCAGAATTACGTCGTATAAATGTTATATTACGCTTTAATAAGGGTTTGATGAAGGTAAATACTATATATTAACATTTCGTAATCAAATCTAATATAGCAGGTATATATCTAAATCAAATATTATCTGAAAATTTAGGGAGTAAATTCATAGAAATTAATTAATTAATAATAACATACGCAAATTAATGTAATATGTAGTATTAACAGTAAATGCGTACTTTAAGCAGGATATGATCTAAAATCTGACATGTAATTTTCCTTTACATTTGCTTATGTATATGATTATGTTAATGTTATAAATGATTATTTTAAAATCACAAAACCAGAAAATTGTTGATATTATTGGTCATTATAATTTTGTCATTTGTATGATAATTATATGTTATACTATACTATCGTACATACGAGACAGACGACTGAGCGCGTGAAGTAATTGGTTGTGGTTACGGTCCGAATTCGAATCAGACAGAAATCAAACATGATAAATGTTTCTACTTTTCAAATGTCTTCAAAGCGCAACGAAGAATTATAAGATGGTTGTCCAATGGACGATTTTGTGCCTCTTATAGGCAACTCGTTCCTAAATTTGATGTTTTGTCATTACCGCCTTATAAAACGAACATACAGATAGTGATCGGAAGATGCACCATAACGATTTTTATAATAATTTCGAAATATTTAAATATTGTCTCCTCTAATTATTTTTAGTGTCAAAATATTGGTGCCCGAGTAAACTTAATAAAGACGCAGTAAATTTGGGTTTAGTTTGCGAGTATTTCTAAAAGTAGACAGTGGACGTCGAATAACTTTGTCATAAATAGGTAAAATAAAAGCACCGGTATATGATTTAGCACTCATCTTATATACTTCGAGTTTAAATTACATTAAACAAACAAATTTGACTACTAGAAAAACTATCTGTGTTGAAAATGTGTAACATTGGTTAATGGCCAATCCGCCTTATTAAATTTTGTAGTCTTAAGACGATACGTTAATAGATATGTTGTAATAAATCGTTAATAGTACTTTTTTTTCAAATTTTACTGTTGATAATGGATTTAAAAGTGACCTTATAAAACTATAAAAAATATTAGTTATTTTAGGTCATGTTGCAGCCACATGTAGGGTGTCAAACACTGATATACATTTTTAGCATTTTTTTTTTCTATTAGTTGATAACTACTAGAAATAGATAACACAAGGTATTTTTCAAAATTTATTTCATTATTTTCACTATTTGATTTCCCATAAATGTAGCTATTTGTAAATTACACCCAAACTCTTGTATATTTTCAAGTTAGAAGAGGAAAAAAAAGAAATATAAAAAATAACGAAATTGCAAAGAATAAATCACTGAATTACTGCCACAACTGCACGCATACGGCTGTGATAACCAAATGAAATTTGAATACAAAAATTCTGTGACCTCTAATGTGTGAACCTTGTATTGGCTTAAGCTATTTCGGAAAATGTTAGATATACTGATATAATTTACTAGGTCTCTACTACTTGTACATTTGTGTCAACTACTAAAAATTTAATAATTGATAAATGTCAACTACTAATGCATTTCATTTTCTCATTGCTATATTTTTTTAAATAATATAATTACTTTTAATTTCAATTTTCCTACGCATGTTACATTCTAGGACTAATACATCAATAAATGCGAATAGCTGTCTGTATTTTTACTAAACAATGTTTTTAAACAACAATATTATACATTCATCTCCTAAAGTGTCGACTCCGGTGGCTCAATGGTTAGAGCAATGGCTCGTAGTCATGAGTACGCTAGGGGTTCTGGGTTCGAATCCCATTAAGGCATGGATGTTTGTATATGTAAACCTCTCTGTAATTGGGATTTAATCATGTTGAGGGTTGTTTTTTAAAGTGTCAATTACCGATGCTTTCACCTTAATTGATTGTTATTCGAAGGTTATTCCTTTCTTTCTTTTTCTTTTAAATAGATACGAATTTTATTGGATAGAAGCTTCATATGTTGTTTTAATTATTTATTGTTGGAAATACAATTTTAGACGAAGTTTCGGCACATGATTATGGCCATTTTCAAATCAACCGATCTTATATTACATTTAGTCAAAATTTAAATTATAGAAAAATATTTTATGATATATTTCAAACCATGCTTATGAGTTTGAATTCACAACCTGCGCAGGTTGGAGAGTCAATGGTAACTGATTTTTAAAGTTGTTTTTAACGATTTCACACAATTCATGAAATTAACTCTGTGGTGTTCTCTCCTCCTTTGATAGTCTGCGTCAGCGTCAACATTACCAAAATTTACAAACAAAATCAGATTGGCACACCCAGAAATGGATAATGCCGTGACAATACATAACATTAATTTTCTACATATTCAATGACAAGTAGAAAAATATTTGAAGCGATAATATCCTAAATCTTTTCTCATGAATAACGCCTAAACTCCACGTATAAACTGCTGTATCATTCCTTACAAAACGCAAAATACTTCCCCGTTCTAATTTCATGCACCAGTTTGTAACAAAGGTTGTGAGCAACTCATCCAGCACTGGTTTACAGCCCTACATAGGGAGGGAAGTAAAGTAGGTAACCCTGGATTCGTCATGTTTTCCACTGAAGGGAAAGCGAGGATGACAAGCAAAATGACAAGTGTTTACACAGAAATTTGTCTAATTGTCGGCCATAAAGCCGTCACTAAGAAAACAGGCAGGCGAAGAAGAATAAGACGTCTTTCTTCTGTTTGGTCAGCTACTGTCCTCACTATAGATATTGTGTCTCTACTATAGTGACCAGTTTTAGTTTGTTTTATTGCTGCAGTAGCGTTTATTTGTTAATACGTCGTGTGCGGCGAACGCCAACATTTCTACGAGTGGACATTTATCCGCCAAATATTTGTACGGTTGGGTATATTTTATAACAAAACATTTTGTACATAAATCAAAAATCAAATAGAATTTCTCTTTAAAATAAATAAAAAAATCTGATGTGGCCAGTACATTATCTTGCGTCAGTTCTATGTATTTTATACAAATTTCATACAGACAGTTTCTTGCGAAAGGTTCTACATTTTAAGTTCTATATATTTTGTACAAATTCCATACAGAAAATTTCTTAGAATTGATTTTAAATTTGCAGTAAAAGTATGACACAAACATACTATGTCAATCGCACTTGACATTGTCATCGGTCTATCAGATTTTTTTAAATTATATTAGCTGTTTCCAATGTTATTACATAGCTGGCTGCTTTATGAAATTTAATTTCTTTATAATTTTTTAACTCAATATCCATTGAATTTGATGTACAATATTTATAATAACATTAAATGTGAAAAAATTATATTAAACATAGTTATTTCAAGAAAAACTGTTAAAATCTTCAAATGAGGGTACTTCCAGTCGACCAATTATAACCAAAATCTAATCAGCTCATCTTATGGATGTAATGAAGAGAATGCGAAAGAATTATAATTTTTAAAATTGTAGTGTTGGAGTTATCGACGGAGAAAAAAACGTCACACACACACGCACGCACGCACTCACGCACACACGCACGCACACAAACACACGCACACGCACATGCACACGCACACGCACACGCACGCACGCTCGCGCGCACACACACACACACACACACACATACACACACATACACACACATACACACACATACACACACACACACACACACACACACACACACACACAGACGTACAGACGTACAGACGTCACCGCAAATATAGTAAAATCGTATTCTAGGGACTCTAAAACGTGCTTATTCATTAAAAATTCACTATCAATGTTTTTGACCGAAAACAATACCTTCCTTACCTGAAGGAATGACGGAAGGTAAAAAAAGTAATTACCCGAAGAAAATAATACCTAGGTTTGTCTAGGTAGCTGTATTCTTTTTGGAACAACTTTGCTCAGCTCAGATAATACATTGAGTTGAAATTGAGATTAACTGAGCTGAGATATATATGAAAAGAACAACGTTTCGCATATAGAAAGAGGAAAGAGTAATTCTTACTCAAATATAATTTATTATTATTACCTTATATGACAATTTTGTTTTCAACCATGAAGACTCCAACTTTTACAATACATTTATAACCTACAAATTAACATTTCTTCTCATAATATAATCCCTTTTGCTGAACTGAATAGAGAATAGCTTAGATTATTTTGAATTTATTTCACGTGTAAGGGGGGATGCGAGAATACTAATAAGTATATATAGCACTCAGCTTAGACAGGATACAAATAACAACAATGCACCGATTTCTATGGTCACAAATTAAACGTTATAACTGAAGTCGGGACCAGAGTGCAGTTCCTTTATTATGTCGCAAGGCACAGTGTTATTATTATCCTCAGTTATTAAGTTATTGATAAAATTAAATAAATAATAACGTAAGGTCGTTTCAATTATTTGTATAACAAAAATAAATTAGGTGGGTATGGCTCTGGCAATATTAAAAATTTATTGATCGTTCTATCAATAAACATTTGGGTTCGCGCTTGGTCTAGGATATTAAATAACAATGTAATTGGTCCATACATTCTAACTAACCGATTTAATTCAGCCTTGTTTCCTCAATTTTTAAATGAAAATTTACACTACTATTGCACGATGAAGTTCCATTAGCAGTTAGATTAAATTGTTTGTTCCAATGTGACAATGCGCCGACACAATTACCTATGCAATACAAGTGAGAAATTTTTTGAATCAAAATTTCCTTGATAGGTGTCCTAGATCCAGATCTGAATCTGTTGCTTTTTTTCTGGAGCTATTTGAAAGAAAAAGTTTACAACAAACCTGTTGCAAGTAGAAGGCAACCTATTTAACCCTTTTTGTGACAAAAGATATAGAAAATATCTTGTTTTCCACCATTATTTATTTTTTGTTTAAGTTTAAATATAGATAGAATAATTACTTAAGTTCCAACCTAAGTGTTTAAATCATAGATATGGGCTATATGATCCAAGATCCTGTAGCCCATTTCTGTTTTAATTATTAATATTTATTTTCTCTCAATGTCTAGTCAACGGAGAACAATCAGAAAATTTTTTGCTCTAAATTTTCAATATTTGTTTTTGTCTCCTGAATCAAATCCCAAAAGCAGGAGCGTTACTTTTGAGGCACCCTTTCAAATTATGTTAAGGGAAATATTATTTAAAATATTTAATTCTAAAAACCCTGGTTCCACACATGCATTGTTCGACTACGAAAATCAAATATTCGTACACAAACACATTAGCAAAAATATTCTGTATTTGTTACCGAATACGAATATATCTAGTGCCGAGTCCACATCCACACTTGCGTTGACAATGTTTTCTTCAATTATAGTCAATTTAAGAACAATTATTAATTTTACCAACTTACAATGTATTAATAAAAACATTTCAAAATTCTAAGTAGGTATTATGTTGGTGTGCCACATTGTCAAATGGCGAAAAATCTACCGTTGTTGTTTTTTGAAAATTAGAAATATTTTAAGTCGAACCCGGACCGGCTGAATTACCATCAGCCAAGGTCACTTTGCAAACATTTTCCGATTTTTTTTTTTGACTGTATACGAATATTCAGCTATAGTTTTAAATATACTTCTTATAACATCAATTTATAAATTGAAAAGAGAATAAAATAAATTCAAACGTAACTTTTAAATACAAACAGTTTTTGGAAATTTTTTCATGAGGTACATTCAAAAAGTTTTTTCAGTGTTGAAAGAGTCATCAAAACGAAATGTCGTTTCTGTGCTTGTTTTAGAAGTTTGTATAAAATGGGGTATGTGACCATATTCGAATTTCAATATATAGGTATGTCATAAAATATAAAAACTAACCACTGTAGCTTCTTATTGTAATAATAAAAACTAAACATTAATTTGTAATAATTTTGTTATTAACAATTTAATGTTCTGGAGAAGGGATATATGCCGTAAGTACGTTATAATCGTGGATCTGGCTATAACTATCTCTTTCCCTCCCAGACTAACCATCTTTTTTCACTCTTCTACCATTGTCACGTCACAAATAACTTCCCCAAATTTTTAATAATTATTTTCTCGAATAATTAATCGATGTAAAAAATACGGGTATTTTATTTTTTTGTCTAGTATCATATTAGGTAAAAATAAAAATTTGGTCACATACCCCATTGTGAATATGAAGAGACCTTGTGATTTTGTTCTATTGTCCTATTTATTATATAGTTTCAATTTGCAAAATTTATATAAAAATTCTGTATGATTTTTTTAATACGGCCCATTACTTACCCTAAAAGTGATGCCTTCAAGTTCGAATAATTTAGGAGTCCTGCCCTGACAACTAAGATGTCCAACCCGCCATAAAAGATTGTAATCCCTGCATAAGTTAGTTTCATATAGATCGCTTTCTCCAACTATACATGGGAATGTGTGGATATATAGTTTCTAGCAAACATTCGTACATGAAAAATCACCAACAAATAATTGTCGAATTAACAAATATTCATCTACGAATGTATGAAGTCGAGGTAAGGCAAGAAGAGGCGAACATTTACAGAGTAACTGACAAAATATGTGACAATATAATCTGGCAGAAAATGTACATAACCGACAAATGTCATAATTTTTCTTTAAAATTTTATTATTTTCAAATTTCAGAAAAAATATAATATGGATCTTTGCATTACTAGTCCTCTTTACCAATGATGTTGGTCATTTGCCACGGCTTACCATCTCTGCCATAAAATTATACTCATTGTAAAAAAAAATCATGTCTTGATACATAAATAACTATTTTAAAAGAAAAATTATTTAACGCGTCAAACAAATAATTGTCTATCTTAAAAGCCTTCATTATGAAAGGGAGCAGAAAAGAAGCAGAAGAAGAATAAGAATCTTCCTTCTGTATGGTCAGCTACTGTCCACACTATAAAGTATTCCTATACTACCGTGCCCAGTCTTGTTTTATTGCAACCCCAATAACAACAATGGGATTTTATTTGGGGCAAGCGTTGTAAATATTCGCATTGAGGGTGATTTTACAACAGCCATATAAATATTTTCCCGTTTGGGCTACCGGAGATTTTTCTTTGATTGCCTGTCATAAACTGTAGATCTTATTGAAATGTTTTTCCTTATTTTGTATATACGTCAAGAAAAGAAAAAAAAAACGGTTTTGTTGTGCGTTTAGAAAATCTTGAAATAGATTGTGGGAATTCGATAAAAAATAGTAAACTGTATAAGTGATCTTTTAGAGATTTATTTATTTTTTTATTTAGGTAGGAAGAATAGAACAAAAAATAGACTATTTTACACAAATACCTTTATACTACCATATATCTGTCACCTTAACTGTTTGATAATCTGTTCCTGTACAAGCCTTACTTTTTTTTAAATCTGTTTTCAAAACTTTTAAAGTATATCTAAAACCATATAAGCATGATGAATGTATATATAGGCTGCTATGGAACATGGAACAGAAGTCGTCAACACAAGAATAGTTTGAGATATTAACTGATAATAAAGATACAATCTCTAAAATATATGACCCCGTCCAGCTTCAGGTATGGCCCACGCGCTTTAATTTCATTTTATTTAGTTAATAAATGATACAAATAATAACTAACAAATTATCGCCAAATTTTATTATTATTACAGACATTTTGTGGTTTTGTTGACACAGCAGATGTCTAAAATATTTAATTGTTTTAATGTAAAACGAAATACTATTTAGTAGTGCTGTCAAAAACCGTCGAAAATAGTTACGGGTTAATCGTGACAACAAACCGCGGTTAATCGGATTTTCGCGATTAACCGGCTAACCGCAATTAACCGGCTCGTCGCGATTAACCGGCTAACCGCTATTAACCGGTTACCGCTAGTAAACGGTTAATCGGATAACCGCTAGATAACAACAACTTTACGAGGTTGCAATAAACAATAATGGAAAAAAATACAGATACAAATAAATATAAACACAAGTTAAAAGATTTATTATTTTATTTCATAAATAAATAAATATGTAGAAATACAAAAATAACATGCTCTCTAACGAAAAAAAAATATTTTGCCAAATAATAGACGTGGCATACATATTTTTAAATTTAAAATTAAGAAAGTATTAGAACTTATAATTTTTTACTGAAGTAAACGTTAATAATAATTAAATTTTGTGCATCAAATAATCCATACAAGATATATCTCAGACGTAAGGACAAAATATACCAATATCGATTTACATTTTCACCAATTCATGCGTTATTGCAGAATAACGCTTAACCAGTTCTTGAGGACTAGCTGGTTAACCGGTTGTTGTCGACTATTTGCGGTTAACCGGTTTCGTTGGCTAACAGCGGTTAACCTTTTTTGCGGCTAACGGCGGTGTTCGGATAAATTAAAATCGCATTTAGCGGATAACCGGTTAACCGGTTAATTGGTTAACCGAATACTTTTGACTGCACTACTATTTAGTTCTACCAACTATTCAAGAAAACTGAAAATATAATTTTACTAAATAAAATACATAATGTAATTACATAGTAATTGACAATAAAAACTGATGTTATCCAATATTGATAAATAATATGAAAATACATTAGCTGAAAATTGAATTAGAAATTTCGTTAAAATATTAATTTTAAATAAAAATAAATATTTATTTAATTATTATTACAGATTGTATTAGTTAAATCATGATAAATGAATTTTTAAAAATTGGACCAACTAAAGCTGAACAGGGCTCGTATGTGCGATTTTTCGATACCTATAAATAAGAAAAATATTGTGTAAAAATTGATTCTTTTTATATTTAATGGTTTAGGGTGCGTTTTATAATTTCGATTATAAGTTTACTATTATGTGAGTTTATTTTTCTGCTATTATGTTTTAGGTACCTAAATTCCGAGCGTCCTAAGAAAAAACGTTAATACATAAACCACATATGTATTTTTTAATTAATTGTAAGCAATAAAGATCTAATAAACATATGCCCGAACTTGTATCCTACTGGAATATCAATCTCTTCAAGATAATTATATATATATATATATATATATATATATATATATATATATATATATATATATATATATATATATATATATATATATATATATACAGGATGTTATATTTTAATGGACCCAGCAAATATCTCGCTTATTTATTAAGTTGGCAATTTTTTTCATATAACATGATTTATACAGGGACATGTAAGCTACTTGATGACGGATGTACATTCCTGATACCACTTCCGGTTTATGAGTAATTAATATCTACTTTGAAATTTCAAATGGAACATACTATATTTTTTTACAAATTTGAAAAGTGCATCAAATTTGCTTTACTATCATGTAAAATAATCCATATGTTACATTATTAAAAATTAAAATAGCGGGCACTTTTTTATACACCTAATTGGAAAGAGAATAGTAAGCCATGACTGTGGCTTGAAATAAAACAATTGACTAAAACAATTGTAACTATTATTATTAAACGAAATAATATTTTTTATCATAATAATACAGAAAATAAGAATAAGGAACACAAGCCACAGTCATGGCTCACTATTCTCTTTCCCATTAGGTGTATAAAAAAGTGCCCGCCATTTTAATTTTTAATAATGTAACATATGGATTATTTTATATGATTGTAAAGGAAATTTGATGCACTTTTCAAATTTTTAAAAAAATATAGCATGTTCCATTTGAAATTTCAAAGTAGATATTAATTACTCATAAACCGGAAGTGGTATCAGGAATGTACATCCGTCATCAAGTAGCTTATATGTTCCTGCATAAATCATGTATAATAAATAAGCGAGATATTTGCTGGGTCCATTAAAATATAACACCCTGTGTATATATATATATATATATATATATATATATATATATATATATATATATATATATATATATATATATATATATATATATATATATATTGTTCACTAATTCAAAAACGCTTATAGATAAAATTATGAGGCTTGGTATATTTTCTACAATGACATATTCAAACCAATATTTTAACTATGATGCATTGCTGAATAAATTAAAAATGTGAATGAAAATGAAGAAAATAAACTGGAAAAGAAACAAATTAACTGTTAATTTCATTTTACCTCAAAAATTTAATAATTGTTATGTTAAATAAACGAATATGGACAAACTTACATCGTTGGATAGCAAAACATATTTTATTTTTAATGATATACCTAAATTTCTAACATGACGTCCATATAAAAATGACAACTTCAAAACAAACTCATTACTCAAAATGAAATAGTAATTAAAATAATTGAGCATAATAATTCAAAACTGCATACAAAAGTGCCCAAAATAATTTCAAACCAAAATCCAGTACCAGTATTATTTCATATGTAGATATTTGCAAAAGTTTAAAAAAAAACCTTTATTTTCGTCAATATCTATAGTCATCTATGCATTTTTTCTGAAAAACAATATAGTATTAATGGCCACCTTTTGTTTATTTCAACCGACTTTTATATTTCTCAAGACCATCGAGAAAAGCTTCAAAATTAACTTCAATAATAAATAGGTTTTCTGATTACCTTTATGTGGAAAAATAATTCATTTTAATTAACAACGAAACACTTCGATCAACTGGAAAGTAGATTGGCAAACAATAAAAAATGTATATCCTTACCGCACCGCATACTTTTAATTCATATTGACGTTTGATTTAATTAGTACGCAGTACGCTCCCCTTTTACCTCCACGGTGGTGTGAATAATCGCATGGCATAGCAGGCCGTTTATAAATCAATCAGAGATTTATAAAACATTCCCAAAGTAGCGTTCAGTTCAGAGTTTCAAATCTGCTTCTGTACAAGCAACTCCAAAGACAAACAAGAAGGGCTAATACCTGAGTGATACTTTCCCACTCCCACGCACGAATGCCGCCTCTTAATTATTGAAAACCAAACTTCGGAGTGGAAATTAGGTTAAGTTTTACTTTCTGTCAAACACTTAAGCGAATTCTAGCTCATTAATAATGAACAATAAGACTAATACGGTTACAGAGTTGTTGTAATCTTGTTATATAAACGCGTTACAACGTTTTCTCCGGATTCCTACATCTTCATCAGTCTTTAACAGAATTCATTTGTATTACAATTCCGCACATATTGTGTAATTTAACACGAGATACAGTGAGACAACGGGATATAATTCCAATTCGCAATCATATTGTTGCTAATTCAGTTTTTTAATTATCTTCCACGAGATCATATAACTAAGTAATTACAATTCGATTCAAAAACTTTATCAATTATGTAATGCAGAGTGTTTCTTTTTTTAACTATTATCCGGGTCAGAAAACTTTATGTGGAACTCTTACATAGAAATTTATAGAACACAATTCAAGTTTTGAGTGTCTAACTTTTTAATTAGTAACAATTGTTTAGGTTATCAACAGTATCCTAAAACTTGTTATAAGAAATATATAATATTGGGAATTGGAAAAATAAATAAAATTACTAAATATAATATAAATTTTTGCATAGGTCACCGGTGACCAATGCCGCACTAAAATAAAAATTATTATTTCAGTGCGGTACTGGTCATCGAAGATCAATAAGAATTTATTTAAAATTAGTAAAATATATAATACGTACTTTTAGTAACTACTTTTAAAATATTTCTAGGACCCATAGTTAAAAAAATCTGATGTGGCCAGCACATTACCTTCCGTCAGTTCTATGTATTTTGTACAAATTTCATACAGAAAGTTCCTTGCTAAAGATTATATTTCTTGTACTTTACCTTCCGGCAGTTGCATGTATTTTATGCAAATTCCATACAGAAAATTTATAAGAAAAAATCCTATATTTCCAGTAAAATTATAATACAAACACACTAGTCAATTTCACTTGACACTGACATCTTTCAATCAAAATTTTCTTAATATAGTAGCTGTTTCCATAGCTATGGCTACTTTATGAAATTTAATTTCTTTATAATTTTTTAACTCTATATCCATTTAATATTAAGTATAAAATGCAGTCAAATCGTATAGAGAATAAAATAATCTTTAATATTTATAATAACATTAAATGTGAAAAAATGATATTTAACATAGTTTTTTCAAGAAAAACTGTCAAAATCTTCAAATGAGGATACTTCTGGTTGTCCAACGCACGCACACACACGCACAAGCACACGCACACGCACATATAGACATCATCGTAAAAATAGTAAAATCGTATTCTAGGGACCCTAAAACGTGCTTATTCATAAAAAACTCACCACCTAATTTTTTGACCAAAGACAATACCGTCCTTACCTAAAGGTGACGAAAGGTAAAAATATAACATCCGTAAGTTGGGTAAGTTTTATGAAAAATGGTAGCGCACTAGACAAATACAAGATATTGGTCCCCGGCGGCCAATGCCGCAGTCAACGTGTTAAATCGTTTTATTTTAGATCCACGTATTTTATAAACAAGCACCTGTATAATATTTTAGCGACTTTGAATTTCTAAAAGTCTCAATTGAATTTAGCTTTCGTGACCTTTGTATTTTTCTTTTCATATTATTTATTATGAAAAAGAAAAATACATATTATTATTTTTTGTTGTTTGTATGTAAATATTAGTATACGCGTGGCTTTCTTTTTATACGGTTTATTTATTATTCCAGGTTCGTGAAATGTCATACAGAAACAAATAACTTTTAATATACTTTACATAACTGTAATATCTAAATAAATTAATTGATATTGACATTACTCAGAAAATAATATTAGTTGTTTAAATTATTATTATATTTCTATTCATATTGTTTCACTGTAGATTTGGCCACAACGTTAGTATTTTAATAATCTCTACTTTTTTATTTTATAAAATTTGGTGTTTGGGAAGCCAACAGACAAATTCCAAACTTCTACGTTGCCACTACGCTACCGCTTAATTTTTTTGACAGTTTTGACGTTTATTGACCTCTGATTTCTGATTTCATCAGATAAAATGAGCAATAGAAAAAGGGTCATTTTGTGGTGTGCCTCAGACGTTGCGCTATATAAACAAACATACTTATTAATAAACTTTGCACAATTAAAAATGAACACGTAACTTACAATTTTCGCTTATTTCAAAGGCAATTTGTGCCCACGCATTTTCTTTTTTTGAAATAATATTAAACTCCCTTAATCTCTTCGCTTATCTCACACAATGGAGTGCTTGTGGATAAGTGTAATTAATATGTCATCATCTAGGTCAGTTGCTTTTTGTGCAAAAATAAAATGACAGCTATAACTGTCAACCTTGCATCCTAGTAATTTATAATAAAAAATTCCTAGAAACTATAATTTCAATAATTATTCATTGTGAACGGAAATAATTTTTACTATAAATTTGTTACGCTACCGATGCCACTCATTCTTACACTACCGCTATTTTTTTTATTCTGAATAGGCCTTAAAAGATTGAATGCGTTATAGCAAATGTATTCGTTCACATCAAAAAATTAAGAAAATTAGTAGTAGCGCAATGGCAGCGGTAGGAGTTTGCAAACTCCAAACTTCTACGATGCCACTACGCTACCGCTTATTTTTTTTGACAGTTTTGACGTTTATTGATATCTGATTTCATCAGATAAAATGAGCAATAGAAAAAGGATTATTTTGTGGTGTGCCTCAGACGTTGCGCTATATAAACAAACAGATTTATTAATAAACTTTGCACAAATAAGTATAATTAATAAGTCATCATCTATGTCAGTTGCTTTTTATGCAAAAATAAAATGACAGCTATAACTGTCAACTTTGCATCTTAGTAATTTATAATTAAAAATTCCTAGAAATTATAATTTCAATAATTTTTCATTGTGAACGGAAATAATTTTTACTATAAATTTCTTACGCTACCGATGCCACTAATTCTTACACTACCGCCAATTTTTTTTATTCTGAATGGGCCTTTACCCAATTAAAGGCTTCCACGACAATAATACAATAAATATAACATTTTATATACAACTCACTTCACAGTTTACATACAAAACAAACAAATAACACAAATTTTAAATTTTATACTGCCTGTACAAATGCGCACTTAAATTGAGGTAATGTCAAATTAAAAAGATCAATATTTTTATAATAGTTATTATATTGTGACAATGACATTACCCTATTTATTGGCGCATTTTTAAAGTTGTTTGTGTTATATTTCTGTATATAAACCCGGAGCCACACATTCGGTATTCGCCAATTACCGAATATTCGCCTTTCGCCGAATAATGTTCGTTAATTGGCGAGCATACATCTACAGACATGTGTAGTTTTCCAAGCATTAGCGGGTTCTGTACAACTGTATAGGTAAATATTCGTTCACTTTGACTCGTATCGAAAAACCGACACTAAGCGGAGTACAGACGAGCACCGAATATTCGCGGCAAGCAGCCCATCCACACATTCGACATTTGACGAATGTTTGCTTGGAATTCGCCGAATGTCTGGTCCCGGCTTAAAATAAATTCGCGTTTCTTGTGTGTACAGCTGGCGTATGTATATAAACATAACCTATAATATCGTGGTTATCTATCTGATTGTTTAACAATTTATAACAAAAGCATGTCAACATAGGATCTCCCTTGTTCAAGAGTCTTCAAATAAAATTTTATCACATTTACAAAATAATACTTGTGAATAATCAAGATTATTTGACAATGGCTAACCTCATTTCAAATATATGAATGAACCTAATTTAACCTTAATACTGTATTTAGTACGCAAACGCTCCGTTAAAATAACTAAAGAACAAAATGATATTTATGTGTCATATTAGGAAAGTTCTACATTATTTAGAGCGGGTATGTGAATTCCTACAAATGATCTCAACGTGATTGAAAAGTTATGGGAAGATTTAATTTTTTTAATTTGATTGTTACAGAAACATCACACATTGGCACCAAAATACATAACAGAGTTTTCAAGAATGTCAAAATGTCCCCCCACAGTTTTTATCGTTCTTATGATTATTATTCAAGTCGAAGCAAAATCTATGAGTATAATAATCTGCTAAAATATAAAAACACCAATATTTGGCAAACAGATCAATATTAATAATATTTGATAACCTGTCCTTAAATAAAAAGTAATCATTATGATAAAGACTGTCAAAACACTTAACAAATGTTGACGGTAATCACTTTCAGTACTGAGACTACCAAATTTTATTTTAACAATCTTTATAGTACCTACATAACAACTATAAAGACCATAGAGACTTCACAAATATTCTGAATAGGCTCCATCGACGGTAGTGATAGTTATATTCTGGAATTTTGTTTATTAATAAATTTATGATTTAAAAAGAACTTATGGCTGGTTTATGATGGATTTAATTTACAAATTTAGATTTAAGAATTTAAATTTATGAATATAAATTGTACATATCTGCCTTTACTGGTTCATGATGAATTTAAGAAATTTATGATTTAGAATTTACATTTAAAATATCACCATATTTTATATTTTAATGAAAATTTCTAAATGCATCCAATCATTTCACAGTATTTCAATTAATAATTTTTGGTGGGGAAAATGACAGTTTCAAGTGACAGTTGAAACATTTTAATTTTGATTTGACAAATGGATTCTGAAAATATGGATATATTATTAATATTATATGTAGAACAATACAGATTGATTATGATAAAAGTAATAAATATCATATAACTGCCATCCCATTTATGTCAAACCACCTGACCTAATATAAGTTGATTGGGCATATTTCATATCATTAAATTCACTATAAACCAGCAAAATCTCATCCAGAACAAATTAGAGCCCCTGCAGTCTACCGATTTTTGATCGGCCAACAGCCTAATCGGTTGCTTAATTACTATGAAGACTATAGTGAGTGCGCACACCCAATGATGCGGAATCACTATAGTCGTCATTGTAATTAAGCACCCGATTAAACTGTCGGTCGATCAAAAATCGATAGTCTGCGGGGGCTCTTAACTTCAGGTTTATTTATCACATATAGGAAAAGAAGTTCATAGAATAGATTTATTGTAAACATTTCCCAATAAGCAGCTAAATATAAGCTGACAACTGTTGATCCCTTATTCATTAGTCAAATTTGATAGAAAAATAAATTAAGTTATCTAGTAAATATAGGTTATTCCGTCGATTTGGTTTTTCGTATCTTTTATTCAATTTGCTTATTCAAATACCAAATAATTCCACATGACAATTTATCAGTCTTCACCATTACATAAACAAATGGAAAACACGCTTCGCCACTTTGTCTGCGCACTATCAGCGAATAAAAATCTAAAATAAATTCTTAAATACATAAAGCGCAAAAAAGACAAAAACGAAACGAAAGTGACAAGTGAATGAGGTAAGCGTGCGAGCTAGTTCATTATCGATTCAAAAAACAGCAGAACAGCGGCGGGCGAACCAGGTCACAGGACATCCGCGTACGGAAATACAAAGAAAAGAACCTGTAATTACAAAACTGACAAAGATTGAGTTTCTTTGTGCTTCTCGCTGAATTCACGAATACATTTCCACCTACGGTGCGACTACTGCATTGCACGAAACCAGGCAAAAATGAAGCGTTCTTCAGTTGTTTTCAAACTTCTAAATTGCCGACCAATTGATCAAAATAAATTAAGCAGTGACGTTCCAATTGATATATGATTCGCATTATGTCAGTCCCTTTTCATGTTTACATTCATGTTAACAAATTCGCAGCGTCGATTCATTTATATTATATAAAAATAAACACATTCACATCATTTTCTTTTCATTTTTATTCCCATTCATTCATAATGAAAGCATTTTTCAAATTTATTTTAACTTGCCAAACCAAAAGCTTTGTTGTCCTATTCATATTTCTCTGTTAAAATTAACTGTAGTTGCAGTTATTGTTATTACCTATTAGCTTATTGCCGACCCAGGGGGAGTAGCGGTACCGCAATCGGTTCAAGCCTCAAGGGTGCCGGGTTCAAATCTCGCGTAAGGCATGTGTGTCTCACAATTTCATCTTCATTAGTTCATTACCGTTGAAAACTGGGTTGTGTTAGATTGAAAAAAGAAACAACAAACTTTTAGTATCATCAAGATATAAGCATGCAATATTATAATCTCGTGCAATCTTATTAAAGGAATAGAAAAATTTAGTAGCATTATCCAAGTGCGATTAGCGATTACATGGCGATATAAATGAAATAAAATACTTTTTCTACAGTCTATATACAAAATAGCCATTTGCGCTCTCTTTTGACAACGCAAAATGTCACTTTGCCGCTCATGCGCGACAAAGTAGAAAAAACGCTTGCCATCCAAATTTCTAACTATACAATGTTGAGAAATTTCACTTGTCTACATTCTTAATAGTCAGGAACTAATGACTCTGTAGTTACACATTTACCACCTTCACAAGTCAATCTTGACATATAACTGCTCTGTCGGTAACCTAACCAAACAAAATGCCGCACTGCTGTGAAAATAGAATATGGCATTTATTTACGAAAACGACAGTATAAAATGCTTAGACTAGATTAAAGCTATAGCTCAAGAAGAATGGAAAATAACGATAAATTAAAATTAAATATAAAATAAATTGTGTGAACAGTTGTGCTGCCACCTGCAAAAGTTTGGCGTGAAAGCTCCCAGTGGACATCCACTTTTTCACTGCACTAGCACTAGTTTAATGCACTTGAAACAAATAAATTATACAAAACTTATAATATTCATCACAAAATTGGCATTAATTTTTTGTAAAAACGAAAGCCAAAACAATATCTTGAAGTCATATTTGAATACGTTCCTATCTTCACTAGAAAACTGTTGAGTAGTAAGTAAGTAAGTACAAAGTGTACATTTTATTTTTTTTATGCTGGAGGACTGTAGAAAAAATCTTGTGTGTGTTTCGAGCGCAAATGGACATTGTCGATTTCGAAAGAATGCCGCGCTCCTGCGTCGCGCGTCAACAACCTCTCAATCGACAATGTCCCATTTTGCGCTCTTAATACACAAATAGCTATTTTATGAGATTTGCGTACAATATTTTTTATGACCAAATTAAAACAATGGGGTCATTTACCATCTTTTTTTTCTGAAAATTCAACTTTAGATGTAGTATTTGGCCTTTGTCCGATTTAAAAATTATTTGTAATAACTAAGAAATTAATTTTAAAAATTATATGTATTACTTGAATTCCTTTCTGATGACGTAGAATTCACGGAATGACATTAAAGACGAAATTATCCGACCAAACCCGAACCTGTATACTCTTAACAAGATGTTTCAGATAATAACAGCTGCTGTCATTGTCAACCACATGGTATGGTATTATTGTTTGTGATTTCTTGAGTTGAAAGTGAGTCGAAATGGACCCTGGTTATACCAATATCGAAGGTTGGGACTCTTCCACTTGTTTATAATTTTTTAAGTTAAATATGTCCAATTTTCAGCATCGGATTCCACCTGGAGAATGTACAAAAAGTTTGCTGTAAATGTTTATAATTGTCATTTTATAAATATATCTACATCAAAATGATCTTCACAACAATACAATGTTCTGGTTTTGGTAATTTCATTGTCATCACATGGACCGTACACTGCCTTAAACCACATTTTTATAATTGTATGGTTACTTGGAACGTGAAAAAATATTTTCGTAGGCGCATCTTTAGAATTATTAAAACAACCAGGTACAAAACAATTACGTATTGCAGACATTATAAAACACTGGCGACAAGGGCACAAATCTCTTTCGTCACAATAAATAACTAACCTCTCTGCCATAGCTGAGTTGCTAAACATGTGTCTTCCAAACGTTAAAACTAATCATGTGTCTCTCTTTTGTGTCTCTTTCTGATGTCTGTGATGGTGACGTCACAGCTTTCAAGGTTATTCTATAGAGGGCAAAAATAACACTTTTCAAAAACTAATAAATTATATTAAGAAATTTATTTGATTAAATTTTATGTATTTTCTTACATTATTTAAAAGTGAACTAATGAATTTTACTATTACAAACACTAAAGTCGTTTATAGTAAATGCCCCCATTTGAAGGTTATATTTCACTTAGGTAATAACAATCTCACAAAACTTCATGAATTTGAATTCTACATTTTGACATCAGCATTCTGTTAGGTTAAGGTAATTTGTTTTCTTCAATAAATTACAGTTTAATTAAAAATACTTTTGTGTATATTGTACTAATATTGTAGCATTTTTAAAATTAATATATTAAAAATTAATAATTGACGTACAAAGCCAAGGAAATAATTCCGTTAATTTTTTATCTGCATACGTTAAAATGTTTACAGAAGCGATAAAAAGATAAAACCTAATAAAATAGTAATGAATACAACGTAGCAAAATTAAGTTGTAAACGAAAGAATAATTATGACGTCTTAGAAATTTTACGATGCTAATGATTATATGGTTTGTTTGATATGCAATTAAGGATCATCATCGTTTTTGCATAAAATCGTTAATACTGTTGTAAATTTCAATCATTTATCTTCCACATTTCATTTTGTAATTATTTTATTAATAATCGTTTGGTTCTTAAGTGCTTAACTGGCATTTTTCACATTCAGTATTTTACTTTTATTTTATTTATTTATTTTAAAAAATTCTACTTGATTAAATGGAAACCTGTTCACTGAGAAAATTTACACATAATAAAAATAAAAATTAATAGTCTCTCACGAGAAAATGATAAAAAGTACGGCACCTAATCTATTATTTATATAATAAGATCAAATTAGCTATTTATACAGCTAATTTGATATTTGGTTAGGTAAGACTCAATTTAAATTTAAATTTTGATAATTTTTCAATTAATAACTGAGGACTTGAAATAAATAATGATGTAAATATCATTTTGTGAAACCAGTTTTTTTAAAAAAAATAATGATTCAAAACCTAAAATAATATAATTTGATTATCTATAACAACGACAAAGAAAATCGAATCTGGACTTCGATTCTTATATCATTGTTTATTTCAAGTCTTCAACTACGTTTTACGGAATATGATTTTACTATGTCTACGAAGATGACTGTGTGTATGTTTAGCATGTGCGACGATTTTTCCTGTAACGATAACTGCAATATTACAATAATTTCAAAATTGCAATTTTTCATATTTCTTATGTTTAAAATTCTACAAGAAGAAATTACAATTTACATTCAGTGACAAATAATCTCTTCGCCCAGAACCAATTTTATGAAACTTAAATATTTAGTATTTGAATCAATATTGTAGTTTAAAACAATTTATCTAAATAATGTTAGTCCAATCAATTTGTTGTAAACTACAACGATCTTTGCTGACTTCTGCCCGTAGGTATGTAGCTTGAAGATGATCACATAATTAAGGTAAATATTTGTTTTTTTTTTCATGTTAACTGAGCAATATTATTACCTCTCGCTAAGAGAGGTATTGTATTTATGCTAAAAATCGCATATCCAGATTTTAGTGAATAAGCACGTTTTAAGGTCCCTAGAATCCGATTATAACATTTTTACGATGATGTCCGTATGTGTGTGTGTGTGTGTGTGTGTGTGTGTGTGGGGGGGGGGGGATGTGTGTGCGTGTGTGTGGATGTGTGTGTATGGATGTTGGATTCACCATAACTCAAATACTATAAGACTTAAGACATTTTTAACTACGGATTCCTCAATCTAACAATAATGGGAAAAGTCGAGTCAGTTTTAGTAACAATTGGACAACCGGAAGTATGTGTGTGTGTGGATGTGTGTGTGTGTGTGTGTGTGTGTGTGTGTGTGTTTGTGTGTGTGTGGATGTGTGTGTATGGATGTTGGATTCACCATAACTCAATACAAGAAAAAATCATCTAAATATTATTTATCAAAAATTTATGTAAATACTTAGATTAAAGAATGTTAAATTATTTATTCGATAAATATAAATTCATTATTATATCTTCTATAGATTTAGAGATAAAGAAATACATATAAAATAATTTGATCTAAAAATTCTTAGATCAAACTACTTCAAGGCAAGAAATTCAAATGTTTGTAATTCACACATAAATGTCACTGTCAAAAATATTTGTATATCCCTAAAAAAGAATATAAAAGGAATTTGCGAAAAAATGATGAATAAAATAAAAAGAAAAGGAAAGTTCAGGATATCGAATATAAAGAAAATGTATGTATTGTACATAATTTATATTAAAATAATTATTTTGTAGTGAGACATGAATATATGTATTTGTATTTAAAAATATTTTTTGTTTTATGAGTACAACCAGGCAAAATATCTGGCGAGAGGTTATGCGCTGGCCACATCAGATTTTTTATGTACATTTATTGGTATCTTTTCCGTTTGTTCATAAACTGTTAGAAATTTTATAAACAAATAAATTAATTCTAATTAAATTATGTTTATTATATTAAACATGGAAAAAATATTAAGTGGGAATTTACAAAAATAATTTTTTGGGCACTAAAAAGTAAAAGATATTTTACTTTACTAAAATTTTTACGATATCTAGTAATCTGTGAAATTAAGCATTTAAATTCGTTTACTTCCTAAACTTTGGAAATATGTAAAATATTTCTATAAAGAATTTTTTAATCAGAACACCTTATAGTAATGCATTAACTTTTTAAAAAAATACCATACATATTTTAATAGTCACTAAAGTGTAACACACATACAAGAATGAGACACTTGTAAGTAAGTTTCGTAGTTATTACAATGGTTGTGGTGTAATGGGCATGTAGTACAGAATGCTCGTTTGGATATGAGGTGTACATATGTTAAGTATGTCCTGGTTCTCGATTCATTACAATGCGAGGGTTGTAGGTCACTTATGCATATGCGTGCTCTAAACTCTATACTATAAACTGCCACTTTCAATGATTTACTAATATGTTATATTTATGAGCAAAATGCATATAAATTCTGCAATTACTTGGAACTGATTATATCGATAACAGCTACAGCGTAATTAAATATTATAGTAGAAATGCATTATTACATAGTATTTTCTAAGGAGGACAACCATTTTCTTCTTTAAATAGTATGGGTTAGCATATTTACGTTCATGAATGACAATTTTTACTCATTTTAATGGTGCAGGTTGTCATTTCAAGATCTTTCCAAGGAACTTTCAGCTTATAGTGTACAGTAAAATTTTTGAAAGATGTCCGATCAAGGTCATCTGTATCATGAACGAATTAGCAAATTGACATATATTTATTTCTCTTACAACAAGCGTGTCTTTCAAAAATTCATATTGTTTCGACTAATTTAGGACATTCAATTTTATAACGATGTTCGTTGTTGGTAATATTCTTACTGTAAAGCTGCGTTCAGAGCTACTGAATTATAAATTACAATTAATACTTATAAATAGTAATCGGTTGGAGCGTCTTAAAACTACCGGTTTTAAATCTGAAATAACGTTTACAATTAGCACTTAGTGAAAGTGACATCTACTGAAAAATCGATGAAGCAATCTATATAAATAAAAGAATTAAATGATTTTTATTAAACAATTGTAAATAGAGTAGTATTTGTTGCTTGAACACTATACTAGAACACTATAATTGACAAATAAATCTATTTCGGATCATAATATTTTCATTTGTGATAAAAATAGGGTTAGAAATGAAAGACATTCTGTAAAAAGAGACAAGTATAAGTAAATGTGATTCTTCGCCTTTCTATATTCTTATTTATTACAATATCCTGCATTATTATACATTTAAAACAGATTATATGCGCTATGCCGTTTGACGTTTCTGACAGAAAGAGACAAGATGATATATCTGTCGCACTAATTGTAAGTGAAAAGTTTGGGGTTTGTATACTTATCACTTATACTTAACGCCTTAATTTTGTCGCTGTGAACGCTAACGTTGTTTGCCATAAGTCAAAGTGCTTGTATTAATTGTAAGTGCTAATTGTAATTTATAATTTGGTAGCTCTGAACGCAGCTTAACGTAAGTTTATTTATTAATTCAGATATATTACGTTGAGTCATAGCCGTACGGATAACGATATTTTCTGTCAGTTTTACTGACACTGACACTACGTCAGTATCTTATTTTTTACATATTTAGTTTTACATTTGCTAATAAAGATATCAGTTGACTTACTTTTGAATTTTCAACGCTGTTACTGTAACATATATTTTTATAATAAAAATAAATAAATATAAATATATATATTTAATTATTTAAATAAATAAATATATCATCACGGCATATTACCCATTGCTGGGTGTGCCAATCTGCATAATAAAAATAACAGTAGTATCTTATGTATCATCATAAGAACTTAATAAACGGCACTACTGAATTTGACAATACAAAATCTTAATTCATACAATGATGATCTTGATCGGGCATCTTTAAAAAAATGTATATACTGTAAATTCATTTTTAAGCCTTATATGGAATACATTTTCAAACTTTATGACGTTTTTAAAATTATGTAAATTTAAAATTAAAGTTATTTGATCTAATTGGTCTTGTTCTTTTTCTATTTTAACGACAAATCCAAATCAGAGTAAGTAAGATCTTGTTAAATTTTCTTGTTGATCGTAGCCTACTGCCTGTCGTTTCCGTTACCTTTAGGTAAGGAAGGTATTGTCTTTGGTCAAAAAAGTCGATGATGAGAGAATCAATAAGCACGTTTTGGGGTCCCTAGAATACGATTTTACTATTTCTACGATGATGTCTGTATGTGTGTGTGTGTGTGTGTGTGTGTGTGTGTGTGTGTGTGTGTGTGTGTGTGTGTGCGTGTGCGTGCGTGTGCATGTTAATGTGCGTGTGCGTGTGTGTGTGCGTGTGTGTGTGCGTGTGCGCGTGTGTGTGTGCGTGTGTGTGTGCGTGTGCATGTGCGTGTGTGTGTGTGTGTGTGTGTAACAAAACTTTCGCCTGCGATAACTCTAATACTACAATTTGAAAAATTATAATTTTTTCGTATTCTTCTTCGTTACATCCATATGCAAAGCTGATTAGAATTTGGTTACAATTGGTCAACCGGAAGTACCCTCATTTGAAGATTTTAATAGATTTTCAACATTTAATGTTATAAATATCAAAGAATATTTTATTCTCTATACGATTTGACTGCATTTTATACTTACTTCATATTAAATGGATATAGAGTTAAAAAATTATAAAGAAATTAAATTTTATAAAGTAGACAGCAATGGAACAGCTAATATATTAAGAAAATTGTGATTGAAAGATGTCAGTGTCAAGTGCAATTGACATATGCGTGTTTGTCTTATAATTTTACTGGAAATATAGGATGTTTTGCTAAGAATTTTCTGTATGGAATTTGTACAAAATACATACATCAGCCGGAAGGTAATGTACAAGAAAATAATCTTTCGCAAGGAACTTTCTGTATAAAATTTGTACAAAATACATAAAACTGACGGAAGGTAGTGTGCTGGCCACATCAGATTTTTTTATCTTAACTTTAAATTTTTCTGTTTTTTGTAATATATGAGACAACTTGATAGGTATACCTACAGGGTGAACACTAGAAACCGTCACATAGACATTTAACATTGGAAAACAGTTTTTCTCAAATATTATCTGACCCGTAAAACCTTATGTAATGCTTTATACAGGGTGATCCGGAATGATTGAAGGTTCGCCTCGTTCTACTTTTTGGTTGCCGCATCGTTGATATAGTGAAATACGATTGACAGATTGCATTGTCGTACATATTTCCACTCATGTTCATCATTCCTCGCAGTAAGAATATATACTGACATTGCCGGTAAATTGATACTAATTTTTTTTCCGTGAAAGATAATTTTGATCATAGTCAGAACTTTTTCAAGTCATGTGACATTCAATCATTCTGGATCACTCTGTACTATAAAGATTTAGAGAATAAAATACTGAATTTTTAGGAGCCAATTTTTTTGCTTTTGGTTTCTGAAGAAACTTAATTTAAAGACGTGGAAAAGTAACATTTTATGGACTCTAATTTCTTGAAATAACGCATACTAACTCTGTTTTTACCATATTAAAAAATTCAGAATTTTATTCCATAAATCTTTAAAGCATTACGTTATGTTTTATAAGACAGATAATATTTGAGAAGAACTGTTTTCCCCTGTTAAACGCCTGTCATGGTTTCTAGTGTTCACCCTGCATAGCTAGTCATTTTTTTTACCTTCCGTCACCTTTAGGTAAGGAAGATATTGTCTTTGGTCAAAAAATTCGGTGGTGAGTTTTTAATGAATAAGCACGTTTTAAGGTCCCTAGAATACGATTTTACTATTTTTACGATGCCTGTATGTGTGTGTGTGTGTGTGTGTGTGTGTGTGTAACAAAAATCTAAAGTATCATTTTTACCTTCCGTCACCTTTAGGTAAGGAAGGTATTGTCTTTGGTCAAAAAATTCGATGATGAGTTTTTAATCAATAAGCACGTTTTAGGGTCCCTAGAATACGAATTTACTATTTTTACGATGATGTCTGTATGTGTATGTGTGTGTGTGTGTGTGTGTGTGTGTGTGTGTGTGTGTGTGTGTGTGTGTGTGTGTGTGTGTGTGTGTGTGTGTGTGTGTGTGTGTGTGTGTGTGTGTGTGTGTGTGTGTGTGTGTGTGTGTGTGTGTAACAAAAATTTTCGTCTACGATAACTCTAATACTACAATTCCAAAAATTAGAATTCTTTCGTATTCCTCTTCGTTGCATCCATATGAAGAGCTGATTAGATTTTGGTTACAATTGATCAACCGGAAGTACCCTCATTTGAAGATTTTGACAGATTTTCTTAAAAAAAACGATATTAAATATAATTTTTTCACATTTAGTGTTATTATAAATATTAAAGAACATTGTATTCTCTGTACGATTTGACTGCATTTTATACTTCATATTAAATGGATATAGAGTTATAAAATTATAAAGAAATTAAATTTCATAAATTAGCCAGCGATGCTAGAAACAGCTACTATATTAAGAAAATTAAGATTGAAAGATGTCAGTGTCAAGTGCAATTGACATATTCGTAGTATATTTGTGTTAGGATCTTTTTGCTCGAAATTTTCTGTATGGAATTAGTATAAAATACATTCAACTGTCGAAAGGTAATGTACATACAAGAAATTTAGAATCTTTTGCAATGAACTTTCTGTATGGATTTTATAGAAACTACATACGCATTTACGAAAATTCTACTGGTAGATACCGCATATGCCGACTGTGTTCGAAAACACGAGTGGTAAAAAGTTACCGTGTTCGAAAATTGTTCAATATCTACCAGATCCATCTACCGGATTCATAAAGAATCTAATCTCAAAGTGTTCAAAGTAGGACTCTGTTCAGTTTGTTAACTACGTCAAATTTCTAACCTGTTTTAAATTATCAAATTTTTTCATAGGTTATGGATCTACCCTGTTTACCACTTGCGTTCTTAAAATATTGATTCCGGTAACTATAACCTGATAAAAAGCTGTTTACCGGTATCAGTTCACCGGTAGAATTTTTTTAAATACCTCATATAACTGACGGAAGGTAATGTACTGGCCACATCAGATTTTTTTAAATATAACAGTTAATATATAATAACATAAAGTTAATAAAATCCTCGACTTCTTAGTACTTTCATTTGTATAATTTTCTTTTGTACTCAATAATAAAGAAAATAATTCACATATCCCATCACATTCGTGAAACACTTGTATAAACCGACTAATTTTTAACTATTATATTCTAAAATACGTGAATAAGCGATATTTTTTATATTATAATCGATTCAAATACCTAGAATTCTCTTGCTGAATACAAACTATTTTTTGACCTAGTTTTGGACATGTTGATAAGGGTTTAAGACCCCATAAATTATACATCACAGTAGGTGTGATAAACGTTCCGCTTATTGTTAATATTAATCAGATATTGCCTATTGTATTTCACCAAATTATAGACGTAAAACAAGCGATAAAAGCGAAACAATCCTGTAATTTTCCCCACAATTTCCTTTTTTGTATAACAGCATCATTTGAGTACAGCGTGCATGTACAATGTGTAATGTAAAACAGTTTTACAAAGAGCGTTGAGGAAAAATTGTACGTTCCGTTGGTAGTACACACCGCCTACTTGATCGCCTACACATACATCCAAGTCGTAAGTTCTTCTCATTGATTTGCCGGCGAGTTTTCTCAATTCTTTCGATACTTTTATAAAAATGTTACAAGCGAGATTGACTCTGGAATATGTCGCTTGCATGAACAGCACTATTATAATGCAACAGCTAGGGGATTGATGATGGATGCCAGTCACACTCAAATAAAAATGGATAAGTATATAAAATCAGCTTTATTCTTTGCATACGTTGTACCCAGATTTTAAAATCCGCCTTTTTATAAAACGCCTATTCGGTTTATAAAAAGCGGCCAAAGCGATGTTTACAATCTTATAATTTACTCTCGGCCTATCGCACCATTTTCTATAATTAACAGAGAGTTAACAGTTTATATATTTGAAAAAATTGTTAATTAATAATAATATAATTTGATAGATGAGAGTGGGTTAATTTTTTCGTTGTATATTTGGTACCATATTGTAACGTGAGAGGGTACCTACGACATTTGGTCCGCGAGCCTGCAGCCAGTGCATGCGAGACGATGCCTATAAGTTCTAGAGTCTAATAGTGAGAATATAGGCGCGCGCCAGGCGAGCGACGAAGCGGACTCTTTTGTAAATAAGAGGGGAGATAAGCGTAATTACCCGCGCATGTTACGTCGTCCGGGATGATGCTAGAGTATGCCAGAAATAATAGAGCCACTATATAAGCGACGTATTTGTATGCGGAGAGAAAGTTACACAGACACACAGTTTCATAGATAGAAGTAAGGAGTCAGTGAGTAGCACAGCAGTATCGTGGTGAGCGTATACAGTTTAGTGTCGAGTGGAGTACTCGAGTAGTTACTGGTATATGGGATAGCTGTAGAAGTGAATACTCGGTAGATTTGAGGAGTATTGAGAATCTAGGTATACGGGGACAGTAACGGCGAGTGGAAATGGATACTCGGCAGTGGTGTTGAAGAGATATGGCATGCGGACTGTCGGTGATATTGAGGCTGTGGAAGTTTGAAGAGTTAGACCGCCAGAAGTAGTTAGATACATAAATAGACAGACAGTCAGCTAGTGAGTTGAAAGGAGTGAATTCTGTCCGGGCAGTCGAATATACAGGTGCTGTTGAGTCAGTTGAGTATGTAGACGCTGTAGAGGTCGGAGATCGGACAGTTGAATGTACATAAATAGTGTCATAAATAGTCTAAATAAATAATCAGTAATATCGTGTAAATAAATATTGCGTTGTTAATTGTTTAATACATAAATAATCTTATTTAATTATATTTTTAGTTTTAAATGAGTATTTAATATTGTTTAATTATAGTAATCGTCATTATCTTTTAATATTTATTTATCCTTTTTATAAACATCTATTTTAATTATTAATAATTCTTTAATTTTTACACTTCACCCAAATAAATAAAAACGTTACAATATTATAATTTCGCATAGATGGAGATGAGATTATGAAAAAGACAAACACAAACATCCAAGCCCTTGATGGGAATCACAACCCCAGGATCCGAGCGGCACGCTCGGTCCTATTGTTAATTATAAAATAGTCAGATAGGTCCAGGGATTTATTAATTTTAATTTTTTTTATCACCGACGTTTCGGTTATATATATATATATATATATATATATATATATATATATATATATATATATATATTTGAGTTTTAAAATCATTATTGTTATAATGATGAGTCAGAAATTAAAAATGAAAAGAGACACATAGTTAAACTGGCATAAAACTTTGTTAATTTAATTTTACTAATCCTAGTTGCTAACGCAAATTTCGGAAGCATTTCGTTGCTGCGACGTTTAGATATTTGTGTTAAATTAACTATTTCCAATGTTCATTCAAATGCCAGACAAACCCTTATATTCTTCGCCCTGAAACTTTTTTCGTCTCTTCATTACTGAGCTATTGCTAGTAGCTTTAGCAGCATGTTTTTGTCGGGGCTCATATTAATTCCTGCTGCTGGTCGCGTATGACAGGCACGTCTAGCGAGTAAGTCGCCAGTCAGCCAGTTCGCCAGTCAGCTGGCTTCTCGGGTAACAAACTGCAGGAACTCCACCGTCGTAATAACTCCACGAACCCAGAAAAAGCACACTAGATCGAGCCACAAACGAGGCCGTTCAACATGTTTTTACTTTCCACCAAGAAATATTATGTGGGAATAACGTTTTTATAAAGAAATATGATTTAGTAAATTTAAGATATATCATATTTTTATACTTTCCATATACCAGTATCAATAAATATGCAGGATGTTTTAGATATATGGGAAATCGCGATTGTTTTATTTATTATTATAAATATAAGAAAATAGTAATAATAAAATAATATATCATCACGGCATATTACCCATTGCTGGATATGCCAATCTGCTTTGTACGCAAATATTTCATATCGGTAATGATAATGACATATTCGTACCGTCTGCTGGCGTGGAAAACACACCACAGGGGTCACTTTTGCCTCAATTTAATTCGAAATAATTTTGACATCGGTCGGGATTGCACCCGTATTACCAAATTTGCGACCAGACACTCAGGCACACGGTCATGGAACCCCATAAATCATTGAAATGAAAGTTTTGTTAGATTAAAGGGAACATTTAAGACAAAAAATAACTAAGCTATATTTTTTACATAACAATCTAAAACTCAATTTAGCTCATCCAATAATTTTTTTTCTGAATTCATTTATACCACTTACATGGGATTGACTTTTATTTAAAAAAAATAAATATATCATCACGGTTTATTACCGATTGCTGGATGTTCCAATCTGCTTTGTACACAGATATCGGTAATGATGAAATATTTGCACCGTGCGGGCACTTACCAGGCGTCACCTCACGGGCACTAATTTCTTACGTGGAGAGTGCACCACAGGGGTCAATTTTGTGCCATTTAAAATTCGAAATATTTGACGTCGGCCGAGACCAAACCCAGTTCCCCAGATTCGCGGTCTGAGACTCAGGCACGCGGCCACGATACTTTTATTTTAATAACATAATAATACACACTATATACAGGCTGTATCATTTTCGATGTTTTCTTAAAGTATCTCGGGTAATATTAATGATAAAGCAAAACCGTTTGCTCATTCCAGGGTCAACTTTTCGAGAAAAGTTTAATAGTCACCACAGGAATTTTCGATCTTTTATTTCTGAGCTACAGGCAAAAATTCGTTTTTCGCATACATACATACAAACATAAAATCACGCATTTCCCACTTAGTGGGTTAGCACAAACCCGAAAGAATAACAATAACATCATCCAAAAAATAATCAGTCTCTCTTTCAACAACATTCGTACTAACCTGACATCGTAGGTACAACATATATTCCTCCCTCTTAACATATTAAAGTGACCAATTTTCGGTAGCGAAATACCGCAACAGGACCACAATAATAGTTACGAAACAATCATCCTTCGCTCATTTTAAAAATATATCATATCATATTTATTATGATGGAGAAAAATTGTTTTTACAATTTTATTACCGTTCTTTAGATTGAATAAAATGGCGTAATTAGATTTTTTGAAAACTTAATAATTCTCGAGATACAATACAAACTTATCTCTAACACAAAATAATTTGTTAAATGGGAAACTATGTCGAAAATAGTCTGGTTTTTTTGCTTATTTTATAGGCTTTTCAATGATATATTACAGGTCTACATTCTTTTGTTTTAAATTTGAATAAAAGGTGAATTATTAATTTAATGGGGTGAAAAAATTAAAAATTAGTAAGAAACAAATAAATAAATCTTTTACAGATCATCATTTGCACATTTCTAATAATATTTGTTTCAGTTTTACTCATTTTTTCAATTTATTTACTTCAAAAGCATATAAAACCGTTTTTTTCAGATTGTGTCAAAGCCAACTGTAACGTAGATAAATAGTAATTTAACTAAGCCGAAAATAATTGGTCAAGAATTATTTAGAGAACATAATTAATAGATATAGAGTCAAAATAAACAAATGATGATTTGTAATAAATGTTTTCATTTGTTTCTTAACAATTTCCAATACTTTCACCTCAATAAATCAATAATTCGTCTTTTATAAATGTTTAAAAAAAAATAATGTAGACTTGTTATATATCATTGAAAAGCTTATAAAATAAGCAAATGGGCGAGACTATTTTTAACATAGGTTCACATTTAAAAAATCATAATTTTGTGTTCTATTTCGAGAATTATTAAGTTTTAAAAAATCTAATTACTCCATTATATTCTATTTAAAAAACGGGAAAAATTTTGTAAAAACAATTTTTCTCTATCATAATAAATAAGATATGATATATTTTCAAAATGAGTGAAAAACGAGTTTTTGCCTGAAGCTCAGAAACAAAAGAAGATCGAAAATTCCTGTGGTGACTTAAACATTTCTCGAAAAGTTGACCCTGGAATGTGCAAACGGTTTTGCTCTATCATTAATATTACCCGAGGCGAGATACCTTAAAAAAACATCGAAAATGAGATATCCTGTACACAAGTCTAAATAAAGTTAGTGCACTCCTTCGACCTTTACACCTTGCTTCTCAATGCATGTGCAATCCTTCGACCTTACTCCTATTGGTTCTCAATCCATGTGCAAAGTCTTTTCACCATACGGGCAATAGCTCGTTCACACATTTCCGTATGTATAGAGCGGAAAACTGTTGTTATGCGTTCTTTAAGGTCATTAATATCAGTAGGTCTTGTAGCATACAAGCGCTCTTTCACCATTTTCCATATCCAAAAATCACATGGAGTTAAATCTGGTGACCATGCTGGACAAGGCAAAGGTAGTACCGTATGAGTGGTAGCATCTTTTTGGACAACGCGGTATATTAGTTTTGTTTAAAATTGTTAAGGCCCGATATTTTCATCTCTCGTTAAACTGTCCGTTAATTTAACTGTCACTTAAATAGAAAAATGTCGCACAGAAAAAATGACAGATGAGAAATTTTTACAACTTGTGCTATAGTATCGATGCTATAAGATGCGTTCAATAAGCCCATCGAAACAAGCAACCGGAAGTAAAATTTGTTGAACGACTTTGCTAGCCTAGCATTTGTTTGATTTGCTGGCAAGCAATCCAAGCCACAAATTTCTCGCTTGTCTTACTAAGTGTCAAATATATTGGCGGGAAATATAAATTATATACACATGAATTAACTTGAACTGTTTCAATTTCTTTATATGGTATGTGTTTGTCAACGACATGCCAAAAGACTGAGAATTTTGTGATACATGTTTATAACATTATTAAATTTGAAATATTTTGTTATAATTAATATAGCTTCTTCCAAATTAATCCCACTATCTGCAAATAAATGTATAAATTCATTTTCTATAAGTTCGCAGACCAAGAAAAGAGATACGAGAGATACACATGTTATATTTGACAACTTATAACTTTCTCGATGACAGTTTATGGTTATAAGTAGCAAACCGTTCAATGTACTAAGCAACAAGCCTCGTTTGCTTACCTAGCATTTACTTGATTTGCTTACTTCATTGAACGCACCTATATTTTTTGTTTTAACTAACGGATGTTAAGACAGTTTAACAAGAGATGAAAAACCCGGGCTAGGTCAATTAATTTTGAACCAATTATTGTTGTTGTTCTTATCTTATAGAAATCACTATGAAAATTATTAAATACGAGTAGTTTCAGTATCGTCTATTATCTATTGAAACATATTTTATAGAAAAGAAGCTACTACAAACAATAATTACGAGACAGACTGTCAGATTTATTCAAATTTCAATCAATAATCAAATAGAAATAAATTGCTGGTAATTATTTACGTTGTTTATATTTATTTGGTATATTGGAAATGTAAAAAGGTAATAAAATGCCTAATCTGTGTTTTAATTCTTCCCTACATGACGGTCTTCCTCGTATACAGGCCATAATTTGGACAATACATGACGCGTCTTGGATCTCAGGAATGTGTAATAAAAACATAGAACAGTGTGAAGCCTGACATTTTGAGAATATAAGTAGGCAGGGAAGTATATAGCTCACCAGCTAACAAATTTTCAGACAATTCAATAAAAATTCAAATGAATTTTTTACTTAAGCTAGGCTTTAATGAAAGTCGATGTTTCAATCGTGTTCCATTTGAATATCTTATCTATTATCTGATTACGCTATCTAGTAGATGAAATACCGTACACTGATTGAGAATGATTCCAATCCAGATAGCACCTGTTAACGTTTATGGGGAAGACATAGTGGATGGAAAAAAGAAAGGATAAATCTGTAGAGATTAGATGTAATGGTGAAAAAGTGTGGAGATATTAATCTATGCTTATCGTAAGATTCATTGCAGGAAGCGCGATAGGCTAGCCGCACACAAAAGCGGAGGAAGCTGTACATACTGCTCTAATTAGCTAGGGGAAAGTCGGGAACTAAATCATATCCGAGCCCTTTTTATTCGTAATATGACAAAGAAAGATAAGATTCAATTTACTACATATACGTTGCTAATGATAAACAAAAAATAGGTATAATTTTTTAGATGTTATTGAATTCGATTAGAGAACAATAAGAAGGCGGTTTAAATAAAATATTCCAGGTATTGAAATTGTCACATTTAGCGAGTTTAATGGTGTGGCAGTAAAAATGTCAATATTATTATTATCAGTATATTAAGATCTCTAGTAGTAGGGTCTCGTGGCCGCGTGCCTGAATGTCTGGTTGTTGGAACCGGATTCGATCCCGACCGACGCCAAATATTTCAAATTTTAAATGGCACAAAATTAACCGCTGTGGTGCACTCTCCACGCCAGCAATGAGTGCCCGTGAGGTGACGCCTGGTAAACGCCCGCACGGTACAAATATGTCATCATCATTACCGATATATGCGTACAAAGCAGATTGGCACATCCGGCAATTTATTTATTTATTTATTTATAAGATCTCTAGTATTCCTACAACACCTCGAGAAGTAATTGGTTACCACTACTGCTACTTTAAGTTGGGCACAGGTCCTCTTCATTCTTAGGAAGGTAGTTCAGATCTATACTACTACGGTGATCCAATCCGGCTTGGAAGCGGTGATAGATGAAGTTGAGACAGTTTTTCTCTATTTCGGAATTAGAATATCATATTCTAGCACGCTTATTAATGATCATTCTTAAACGATTTTTGGTAATATTTTGCTATTTGAGATTAATACGACTGCATTAAATACACCAATGCCAGTTGCACCGCTGACACTTAAATTTTAAGTGTTCCTCAAATTGATAATATCGTATCGAAACGAAACGTCAAATGCTAATTGAACATTATTGTCAAAATTTTATTTTGAATTTCTTATTTCAGCCTAGCTTAAAATTTAAGTGTCATTGGCGCATAAATTTCTAAGCAACGGACAGAATAAAAGACACACATCACTGTCACCAACCTAATAATTCTACCAAAAAAATCCCTTCATTGAAAGTGTCAAACATTTTTATAAATAAACAATGTAAATGAAGGTTGAAATAGAGAAAATAGGGTAAAACACTTGTTGCAGAAAGCTCATTTTAAATACCCTACAGAACGATTTGCTGTCATCCCCGGAAAAAAAGACGATGTACCCAGCTGTGGGTCATCGTGGGTTATGAACCAAATTTGTTTAAAAAAATGATATTTTAGAATCTTGGTATTCTATAACAAACTTACATTTTTTTGTTGTCTTTTAGAGTAAAAATTGTCCGTTGACTAAAGCCCGGATAGAATGGCATACAGACAATTTCTGATAGGTAAATTTCACATCACCCTCTGCAACAATTGAAAATGGCTGGCATTTATTATCGGCTGCCATTTACATAAACATATTATTTTATATATGTCGCTTACAGAAAATACCTAGATTCTAAAGTATCATTTTTTTACACAGTTTTGGGTCAACATTTAAGGTTAGAAATCAAACTGACGCTGCTTAAATTATGTAATACCATAGCTATTTGTGTATTAAGAGCGCAAAATAGGACATTGTCGATTAAAACTATGTCCATTTGCGCTCGAAACACACACAACATTTTTTCTACAGTCGCCACAATGGGGTCCCTTACCATAACAAAAATTTCTTTCTTTCAAGTACATTAAACTAGTGCAGTGTAAACGTAGATATCCATTGGGAGCGTTCACGCCAAACTTTTGCAGGTGGCAACACAACTGTTCACACAATTTATTTTAATTATTTATAGTTAATAATAATAAATAATAAATATATTTATTTGCTTAGAAAATAGAAATTCCATACAAATAGAAAGGTAACATTAATATATTTGTAATACATTTGAAAAATAAAACAATATTAAAGCAAATTAAGATACAGTAATTGTAAAGTAAGTTTACAAATTCATTATGAAGGCCCTTGTTCTTAGTGCATTTTGGAGGTAATTTGCAGTATCTAAAATCTTCTCCTTGGTAGGTTCTGCAAATAGCGCCTCGCATACTCGTACATTCTCTGGACTGCTGTATATGTGTTTTTTGATGAATTTATCTCGGATAGGATAAAATAATTTATAGTTATTTTCCATTCTTCTTGAGTTATTGCTTCAATCTAATCTAAGCATTTTATACTTTCGTTTTTATAAATGAATGCCCAATTTTATTTTCACAGCAGTGCAGCATTTTGTTTGGTTATGTAATATGCCGACAGAGTAGTTATATGTCAGATTGACTTGTGAAGATGATAGGTAAATGTGTAACTACAGTGCCATTAGTTCCTAACTAAATCTTTCTATTAAGAATGAAGACAAGTGACATTTCTCAACATTGTATAGATAGAAATTTGGACAGCGAGCGTTTATTTACATGGTCGCGCATGAGTGACATTTTACGTTGACAAAAGAGAGCGCAAATGGCTACTTTGTACCTATATAGACTGTTGAATTTTTTTTTACCTTTTATCAAAAAACGGTAGAATTTGAAAATAATATAAATAAGTGTAGATAAATAAAATCAAAATTTATGGCTAAAAAACAAACTGACAGTTCATGTGATAAATGAATAACCTCAGACCATTCGTTCATTTATGTTAAGTTATTATTATTTAAATATAAATTATTAATTTTTTATTTCAGATTTTGAATGAAATAGTATACAAACCTCGGTGAAAAGTTTCATGGTCTCGGACTATATCTAATTTCGGCGCTTCGCGTCTTGGTTATAGCTATCTTCGCCCTGGTCAATAAAACACTTTCCACCTCGGTTAGTAATATACTATTTTTGTATTAGAATAGGCACAGGTATTTTCTTATTCTTCTTTTTCTTTCTTGTATGCTGTGCCTGTTTTTCCTTATACCCATAACTTTGCAATGCGCCTTAGAAATCTTTTTCTGTGACTATTATAAAATTGCAGAATACGAATACACAAAATTTCAAACTGTGTTCATTTTATAAAATAGAATTATATTTCAATAAAAGTTAGTGAAAACGCCAGTCCAGATTCAAATGAGGTCTCATGTATGTCCTATTCATAAAAAAATATAGATCTACACGTGGTTAAGTATAAAGAATTATTAATTACTTATACCTTTGTAAGGTAGATATTAGAATACAATGTCTTCCATATTCGTCTACCAAACATAAGGCAAAAAAATAATACATTTCACATCATATTGTCGGAAGTTAGTTACAGTTCTATCTAACAAACTTCAATGGTAAAGCTATGTTGAATATTTTGCACCAGTCTATAAAACATCAGGTATATATAAATGGAGTATGTTATTACAATCTTAATACACCTACCCATATAAATTCATTATATGTATTAAATTATACTCGTATTTTATTGAATTTACTATTAATGTATAAATGTCAATCTATAAACTAAAAGCAGCTCTCCAATCTAAATTGAAATAATTTTGAATGTTCTATTTAATGTTCATCTAAAGATAAAGCTCGTACTTATAGCTACTCAGCATCAATAATAAATAAAGTAAATTGCTATTGAATACACTGTGAAGAATATTTAAATTACTTACAGATGAGATTCCCCGAGATAAAAGTATTACAAAACGTGAGTGCATTCTTAGAAGGCGACCATTAAACCAAATCATTTTCACATTGAAATGTCAGCCATTTATTTAAAAACGCTCTTGATACATAATATTAAAATAAAATGCTCGATTTCAAGAACATCGGCTTCCGAGAACAATGGGTTATAAAATGTTTATCAGTGAGATTTTTAATTGTTAGAAAAACTAAATAAGGCCGCCGCGTGTTTGATCGCATTGTTCTACCGGTTTCAAGGAGAGTGGGGGGAGGCTCTATCCACATAACATGCCTTTGCTCTGCTATGCCCATCTTTTAATTTACAATTATATTCACTTCGATATTTTCACACAGTTCAATTAATATATTAATATTTAATATTGAATATAAATAATTGTTATTTATGCAACAATGGTAAAAGTGTTGTTTTTTTCACTAGTACAAGTGCAAGTGAGTCAATTCTTTTGATTGAAGTAAATATATATTATTATTTTTTTGTAATTTGAAATTGTAGTAATTTTAAAGACAAATATTAGAATGCTCCTTATAGTAATACGAATACAGTTTACGTAATCGAGCCGTAGGCGAGTTACGCAAAGTACGAGTATTACAAATGGACATATAATACGTTCTTTTCATACTATTTTTCCTACTCCGCATTAATTTACTTTTATTTCAAAATTATTATTTAAAGAAAAATTAAAAAATCAAAGTTGGTAACACTGGCAGTTTCAATAAACATTTGACATTATGACAACAGTTACAAGTTAGGTTATATTTATTACGTTATAAACCTACTAATAAATACTTTAATATTTAATTTAAAATTAGTGCTTTAATGTTTATTGTAAATATTTTACTATAAAAAAATCTGATGTGGCCAGAACATAACCTCTCTCCAGATATTTTACCTGGTTGTACGCATAAAACAAAAAATATTTTTAAATACAAATACATATATTCATGTCTCACTACAAAATAATTCTCACATATATTTGCAAAATCTATGGGATATTTTAGTATAAATTATGTACAATACATACATTTTCTTTATATTCAATATCTTGAAATTTTCTTTTTCTACTTTCCTTTTCTTTTTTTTTATATTCGTTATTTTTTCACAAATTACTTTTATATTATTTTTACGTATATTGTTTTGCGTTGTTGACTTTTTTCTCTTTTCATAATGATGTACAAATATTTTTGACAGTGGTATTCAAATATTTTTGACAGTGACATTTATGTGGCAATTAACAAACATTTGAATTTCTTGTCTTGAAGTAGTTTGATCTGAGATTTTTTTCATCAAATTATGCTATATGCATTTCTTTATCTCTAAATCTATAGAAGATATAATATTGAATTTCAATTTATCGAATAAAGAATTTAACGTTGTTTAATATAAGTACATAAACTTTTGATAAATAATATTTACTACTACTTCCGGTTGTCCAATTGTTACCAAAACTTAATCAACTCTTCCCATTATTGTAAGATTGAGGAATCCGTAATTAAAAATGCTTTAAGTTTTATAGTATTTAAGAAATCGTGGATCCAACATCCTCACACACATCCACACACACACACGCACACGCACACGCACACGCACACGCACACGCACACGCACACGCACACGCACACGCACACGCACACGCACACGCACACGCACACGCACACGCACACGCACACGCACACGCACACGCACACGCACAGGCGCACGCGCGCACGCACGCACGCACGCACGCACACACACTCACGCACACGCACACGCACACACACACACACACACACACACACACACACACACACGGACATCATCGTAAAAATGTTATAATCGGATTCTAGGGACCTTAAAACGTGCTTATTCACTAAAATCTGGATATGCAATTTTTAGCATGAATTCAATACCTCCCTTAGAGGTAAAAATCTAGTTTCAGTAATTTTCCATGAGTACCTAATAACAGCTATTAATAACTAAAATGAAAGATATTTATTTGACACTTACATTAAGTTACAAACTTCACAATTTAAAAAATCCCCATAAAGAATTGTTCAAAATCGTTCATTGTAACACTGTTTTTGATAAAACAATTGTACAAAATTCACTTTGTGAAGGGGAAATAGGAAAACATATTTTACATTTGTAGTATCTTGATCAGTTTTAATTCCACCATCCGACAGTGCTCTTCAGAATGAATGAAGAAATAAAGAACAGTACAAAAATAACACATATTATGGACATTTCTTTATTCTCTGTACTTATAAGAAAAGAACCTACTTCATAACCTGAAAAATGTTATATAACAGATCTTTCATATAGTATGTTCTAGATTGAAAGTTGATAGATTTTTAGCAAAGATGAAATGTTTGTATTGAATGTTCTCAACTTTAACTTTACATTGATCGATTCTACCTTGATAAATAGTAGTGTAAACAAAAGCTTCTTGCTTCTTTACAAAACTGTTTTCATAAATGAGATATAGGCTGAAAAGAACGAGGTTGTTTTTAGACAAAAAAATATTTAAAATTTTTTACCTGTTATGGTTGTTCATGGATAATAGCTATCAATATACCAAGGATTATTATAAGTACCATAACTGCCGCAGATATCGGTTTAAAATCCGAGCGAGAATTTTAAGACATCATCGTGATTCATAATATCCGTGGTTTGTTCAATAGTTTATCGGTTTCAGAAAATGAAGACATTATTAGTAAATAATAATTTTGAAATTCTCTCATAAATACCATTTTCAGTATGCTATGATAAAAAAGATACACTAAAATTATCTGTAATTATTAATGAAGAGCATTATATTTTCATTTTATTTTCATTTTGTAGACTGTTGTTGACATGTCAGTATAGTGCCAGCCTACTTTTGTCTCATGTGGAATGGTATAATATAATATATAGAATTCCATTTCAAATAAAAAATTTTAAGGGCTAATTTCCATATATATAATTAATGGTTTTTACTTTACAAAATTTTCAAAGAAACCTATTTTAATAAATTATATATTAGTACGCTATATGAAGTTACCTTTTTAATCTTATATAATACTCTATAATCTATAATGAGCTTGAAAATAGGCAGCCGGACATGCCAATATGTGTTCATACAAGTGTGATACTTACACAGTACGATTATTAAATATTGAAGGAGAATGTGTTTAATAATTAATTACACTTCTTGTTTACTTGTTGTCCATGGGAACTAAGGAACGGTTACGGCATTGTGCATATATAAACATCATTATTCTATTTTAAACAATGCTGTTTGATATGCATTCATCTGAATGACATTCTTGCACTTTGTTACTATGCATAAGTGCATGCTAATACAAAAAATACGAGTATGTTAATGTATTGTCCAGCCATAATAAAAATTTTTTTTTTGCTTTTATACTCATCTTGACGAGTAAATATTGCACTTAAAATTCTAGTTTTTATAGCAATTTGTGTTAGTACAAATATTAATGATAATTTCAATCTATAATCTATTTACATTCTTTATTCGGAATCTTATTGTTGAGATTATTACAATATGCTCTTAAATTTCACTTCTGAATTTATATCTCATAATTTAAATGTATAGAATCTAATTCTGATACCATAAATTCATAATAAATTCCGAACGAAGTCAAACATGAAACTTGAAAATTATTTCCCGTGAAGTAACGCATGGTGAACGCCCGAAGCATTGCAAATATATCGTTATTATTGAAATCTGCGAATAGAAGCTGATTGGCACACCCAGGAATGGGTAATAAGCCGTGCCGTGATGATAAATTTATGTGTTTGTATTAACCCTTGCCTGACCAAAATCGGGTCGCGACTTATCCAATTTCTTTGAGATTTCTCCTAAAATACATGAATATTTTGCTGTTTGTTTCTTAATAATTTTCAATTTTTTCACCCCAGTAAATTAAGAATTCATCTATTATTCATGTTTAAAACAAAAAATTGTAGACTTTTTGTATATCGTTGAAAAGCTTATAAGATAAGAAAAAAAATGATATTAATTTAAACAAATGTTCCCATTTAAAAAATATAATACGATATTCTACGTAAAAAACTATATAAAAATTATATAAAACATTTTTTCATTAACTTTTATAATAAGCGAGATACGAGATATTTTCAAAATAAGCTAATATTAAGTTTTAGCCTGTAGCTCAAAAACAAAGGACATAAAATTCCTGTGGTGCTTATTAAAAAAAGGTGGCCCATAAAGACCTACATCAATTTTCCCTAGCATGAATAATAAGAAAATTTTTCATGTAATGAACTCGATTTTGTTCCACCCTGTACATATAATAAATTCCCTTCAATCCTTTATGCATGGGACAGAAATTCCACCTGTTTCTTTAACGATTTTTACTTGCATGTTAATGGTACGGGTTGTCAGACTTCACCCTCTACAAGGGACTTACGACCTTCAGATCGGAGAAAATGTTTTGATTTTAATTGTCATGTAATTATTTTATCTAAAAAATCTGATGTGTACACCACACGACTTCCTTGTACGCAAGACCAATATGAAGATGAAGTATAGACTCAATTATAAAATTGCACGTATTTGACGTAATTTGACATTAACATCTATTTTTTATTTTTTGTTATTTTTTGTCCTAATCCATAGCAAGCTTCATTACAAAAACCGAAAAGTATGTAAGTTTTAAATTTACATATCTCGCTTATACAAAGGGCTAATTTAATAATACTTGATGTGCTAGACGCAGAATTTAATTCCCTAAAACTCTTATTTGAAGCATTTATTTCTAAAATCAAAATGAAACCATTTTATTCAAGAAAAACTGTTAAATACTTCAGGTAATATATCACTTCCGGTTAGCCTGTTTTAATCAAATTCTGCTGTGTTATACCAATTGATATAAAAGTCTTATATACTAAATTTGAAAAGTTTTCGATTATATTTTAATATAGTTTTTCATTAAAATCTATTATAGGCTTCAAATAAAGTACCTTTTCTGAAAATTATGTAATGACCAAAAAGGGAGGTGCACAACTAGATCTTATAGAAGTCCTAAATACGAAATTTCAACTTTCTACGGCTTACCGTTTTTGACTTATGCGAGATACGTACGTACGGACGTCACGACGAAATTAGTCAGAATGGATTCAGGGATGGCCAAAATGGATATTTCCGTTGAAATCTGGAAACCGAAATTTTTCGCGAATACAATACTTCCTTTACTTTGTACAAGGAAGTAAAAATCTAACTACTTGAGCTGACAACTAATTAAAATGATAGATCTAAGTTACCAATTTAACAAATAAAAAATCTGATGTGTCCAGCCCATAACCTCCCGTCAATCCCATGTTTAAAATAGAAATGAGAAATGAGAAAGTAAAGTATCATTTCCGATTGATCTTTTGTAAATAAAATCTAATTTGTTGTTCCAATAAATAGAAAAGTCTGTAATACGAAATTTTGGATTATATTTTAATATGTTTCCCCTCGAAAATCTGTAAAGAGCTCCAAATTAAGTACCACGTCCGGTTTATCATATAAGTATAGTCAAAATCTAATATGTTGTTTCAAATTATACACGAATTTTAAATACCAAATATCATAAGTTTTGAATCATGTTTTAATATATTTTTTCGAGAAAATCTGTTTATAGCTTTTTGTAAAGTATTACTTCCGGTTTATCAGTTTTAGAAAAAAATCTAATATGTCGTTTTCATTAATATAAAAGTCTTATATACCAAATTTGAAAAGTATTGGATTGTATCAATATATTTTTCAGGAAAATATGTTCGGAGCTTCAAATAAAGTATCACTTCCCTTTACATAAAAGTCGTAAATACCAAATTTGATATGGAATATATCATAATATATTTTTCACGAAAATCTGTTCAGAGCTTCAAGTAAAGTATCACTTCCGGTTTATCAATTTTGGAAAAAATCTAATACCTATATCCTTATTAATATATAAGCTTCAAATACCAAATTTGAAAAATTTTGGTATATATCTTAAAATATTTTTCTCGAAAATCTGTTCAAAGCTTTAAGTAAAATATCATTTCCGGTTTATCAATTTTAGAAAAAATTTAATATGTCGTTCTCATTAATCTAAAAGTTTTAAGTACTAAATTTAAAAAGTTTTTGAATATATCAAAATATATTTTTCACGAAACTCTGTTCAGAGCTTCAAGTAAAGTATCATTTCCGGTTTATTAATTTTGGCCAAAATCTAATATGTTATTCCCCTTGATATGAAAAGTTTTGGATTATATTTTAATATAATTTTTCATTAAAAACTTTTATAGGCTTCAAGTAAAGTATCACTTCCGATTGTCCAATTATACCCAAAATCTAATCAACTTTTTATATGAATATAGAGAAATGAAATATGGAAAACAGAAATTTTCAGAAGTTTGTCACACACAATTACCCAGACATCAACGTAAAAATAGTAAAAACGTGTAGTGGGAACCCTAATTCGTGCTTATTTACTGAAAACTCACCATCAAATTTTTGGACCGAGAACATTACCTCCCTTACCTACGGTATGACGGGAGGTAAAAAATTATAAAAGTTGAACTTTGTAATACTCTTTTTGACTAAAACTGTACCACAAAATTGAATTTGTAACATTTTTCATTACTTCAAAAATTTTCAAGTATAAAATTCTTCTAGTTTCTTACAAGTATGAGATCTCTTAATAGTTTCAAGATCAATAAACCATGTAACACTTATGATCGACAATAGAATTTCTACAATTATTAGAATAAAAGGTGTATGAGTACTTCTTCAATACATTATATATATGTGCGCAAGAATGTTGCGGTTTTATTTCATGTAAGAAACTATTTAGCATCTATTCATAATAAAATTCAAATAAAATTTCTAACTGTACATTTCGAAATGAAGCATATATAAAGTACGGTTTTGCTTTTCTAACATCTGCGATTGTACTTGACATTACGGAGTTAACAAGTAATTTATAGTTAAACTATAAACGCTGCACTTATTATGTATGACGTATTCTAACACGACATAAAAATATATAAGTATGTATTCTACCTCCAATACTTCAACATGAACAGCAACATTACGCGTTCCAGGATATTTCCAAGGAAATAAGTTCATAAATTATCACATAACTGCTTAAACATTTGCGAAAAATAACAATAAAAGTAAAAATAGTCGTATAGTTTTAAAAGTTTCGGATATTACGTTTGAAGTTATGACAAAAGAAAAAAATATCAATTTACCTAATAATTGTAGGTAGTTCACTGCAAATGTTCTTAACACAAACCACACGTACACTGATCACGCGTCAAACTTATACTGAAACATTACAACTTATACATCAGGTTTATTCGGGTTCGTTCAATATTAAATTGTAGATGAGGCTATACGTAGAGTATAAAGAATTATTGGAATTTACAATTATGTCTTTCTTCAAGCAATCTTAAATTAATCTAAATAACCTAAACTTCCTTAATCGAATCAGACCTAGTTTTATTTGTGTCATATTTACAGTACATTTAAAGAGATACATTCTTCAATTTCTCTATAATAGGTATGCACCTAAAAAATAAATTCGTGTAATCTTCAGTGTATCCTGAAAAAGAAAACGCAGTTCTCATAATACCATACTGTTAAAACAAATGTGCTAACAGTACTTTATGCGCAACCAATATATGCGTCAAAACAGCTACGGTTGTTATTTTTACTTCCTTGTACATAGTAAAGGAAGTATTGTAATCGCGAAAAATTTCGGTTTTCAGATTTCAACGGAAATATCCATTTTGACCATCCCTGAATCCATTTTGACTAATCCTCGTGACGTCTGTACGTACGTACGTATCTCGTATAACTCAAAAACGTTAAGCCGTAGAAAGTTGAAATTTCGTATTTAGGACTGCTATAACATCTAGTTGTGCACCTCTCTTTTTGGTCGTTACATAATTTCCAGAAATGCTACTTTATTTGAAGCCTTTAATATATTTTTTGTGCAACCGGACGCGAAATAAGCATTTCGCAGCCGCAATACAGGACAACCACTTTGACACTTGAGAATTGCATGGTTTTGTTTATCAAATGTTAATCCCATAGCCACCTTGAAAGCTAATTTTCTATTTACATTGAAACTGTTTAAAATTAATAAAATTTGTAATTACATATTTTTTACGGTTGCACAAAAAATA